>CM040423.1:26743799-27287623 GCA_022702705.1 Papilionanthe hookeriana x Papilionanthe teres
CGGCCAACACCAATACGCGCGTGTGCTCCGTCACTCACCACACCTATCGGGGGTCCATTTGTCGACCTCATTTTTGATGAGGTCTTCCCTTCTTCTGTTAGTGCTTAGGATCTAGCCTTCAGCTTTTCTTTCGACTATCTTAGAGGACTAGAATCGGGACCCGCCTTTTAGAAATTCAAACCACTTCTAAACTCCCCGCAAACTCCACAAATTCGACTATAGACCCCTAATCACCTGTGAGGGTCGAAATCAAATGTGGAAGTTTAAAGGATGAGTTCCTATGGACTCTTTCGGCCTTAGACTACCCCCGGCGGCCCGGTCCAGCGAGGGGGCCGACTTACACTACACTTACACACTACATTTCCACACACTTCCTAAAACCACACCCATACCCAACTTAACCTCCCGACTCATGTGGGTGATTCACATGGATGGTCCTTAACCCCTAAGCCCTCGCAAGAGGGTTAGGAACAACATAATGAATGCCTCAAACGAGTCCTTTCATGGCTCATACTGGGCTTGAAATGGTTTCATGGCTCAACCAAAATGATTTCTTTCCACCTAAATTCACCCAATCTTCAATTTCCCAAATTTTCAATTTTTGACCCCGAGACCCTACACCTATTAAACCTACCCAAACCCTCAAATTACCCAAATTTTCGCAAAATTTCCAAATTACCCAAAATTTTCCAAAATCAATCCCAAACATCTCCACATCACTCAAATTGATCATCCATACCCAATAATACCAAAGATTCCAAAAATACCCCCCAATACCCTCCAAATACCCAAAATACCCTTCTTGGCCTAAAAATCCAAAAATTCAGAAAATTCCCAAAAAAATTCCAGAAAATCCTAAATATTTTCAATTTCATTTTGTCCAACTACACCATGGGTCAATTTTGTCAATTTACCCTACTTTTGTCAAAACCCCCAAATCGACCCATTTTAACCCTAAGTAGAACCCAATGTTAAACCAAACCTATCCAATTGACTCAAATTTTGGTCCAATTCAATTTTAAACTTTAATTCAACATCCCCAATACCAATCTAGACCAAATCCAAGTCCAATTTGATTGACATTTGGATCCAATTTCACTTTGGGCCTTAAAGCCCAAATTTGGACCCATGACCCAAACTTAGCCCAAACTAACCCAATTCAACTCCAATTAACCCCAAATCTTTTCTAAACCTTCCTTAACATCCCCATAAACAAAACACTAACATGATTTGCCCAAGATTTTGACCCAAACCCCACTCAAATTCAACCCAAAATCAAAAAGCCCAATTTCGACCTAAACCCAAACCTAACCCAAATAGGCCCAAACCTCAAAATCAAAACCCAACCAAAGCCAAAACCTCTTTGAAACACTCCCATAAACATTTCTCAACATTTATTTTACATCAATTTCAACCCTAGCCCAACATTGGCCCAAGTTAGCCCAATTTGACCTACATCAGCCCATTTACCAAATAAACCCAAATTCAACCCAATTCAAACCCAAACCACCTTAAATCTATTTCAAATTATTCATGAAACATCCCTAAACCAAAACCAACAACTATTTGGCCCAAACTTCTACAAAAATTCCCATCCATGAACACATCCTTAAACTTAAAAGCCCACTTCCCTTAAACCTTCTTAAAAGCCCATCTTCATTAAATTTTAAAAGCCCAAATCATCCTAAAGCCCACATGACACTTCCCTCATCATCCATTTGATCAAAATCACCCCTAAGTTTCAAAATCATCAATTAAACCATTCCAAATCAAGCCACATGTCAAATTACCCCCTAAATGTCAAAAATTTCTAAAACCCTTTTCATGAAACAAATCAACCTTTTCCCAAGCCAAATGAAGCCATGAACAAGCCATTCTCAAGCCACATGAAGCCATGATGGCTTTGACTTGTCATTAGTCCATTTATGGAAAGAAGAGGGGGTTCTTTCTTAAACCTCCTTTAACCTTTTTTACCTTAATCATGTCACACACTAAACCATGTTTAGCCACCTCATCATGGATGGAGACTTCACCACTCCTTCTAAGCCGACCTAAATGATTCCCTCAGCTCAAAATCGAGCTTGGAAGGGTGCACCAAGCCCAAAATGGTGGGTTGACCCAAACCAAGCCAAAGTGAGCCTTCTCCCATTCCATTTAAATCAAACTCCTTTACACATGTCAAACCTCACCGACTACACAAGCCTCCAGCCCGACCCACCCGAGCTTCGAGGGTGACCTCGACCTCGGCCGGCCGGCCACCCGCCGCCGGAAAACACCATGCCCGAAACCTCGGGAGGAGCCAAATTTTGGAATTCCACCTCGTCGAGCCGCCTCACTCCAAATGGCCATTACACTGTTCTTCTCCTCACCGAGCAGATGTCGATCCCAACCATTAAACTCCCCCGGAGAGCCTCCACCATGCCTATTTAAACCCCTCACCCTCTCGGCCAAAGGAGGTGCTGAACGAAACCTTAAGGAAACTCGCCAAAATCACTCCGCATCACTCTCCACACATGCAGCACCTCGATCCCCACCGAATTCCACCCCGATTCCCTCTAGCCGAGCCCAATTTCGAGCTCAAACTTTAGCCCAAAACCAGGACACTTCTTCACGCTGAGCCAATTCCCAAATCGATTGGTCCTACACCTTCACCGGACCAAGAGGAGAAGTTCCCCACCGAAAGCCCCATCTCTGAAGCCACCCAGCTTGTTCCAGCCTCCAAGCTTTGTGATCGGCCGTGGTCGAAGTCCAACCTAGACAAGTCACCGGACCGTGAGACTTCATCTCGGAGCTTACTTAGATCCAATCGAAGGTGTAACAACTCTCGCATCGAAGCTTCACTTCTCCGAGCAAAGGTATAGACTCCCTCTTCTTCCCGAGCTTCCGAGAGATTCTCATTTTAATTTGAGTCAATTTAAATGCATGTTTACCGTATGGATGTGTTCGTCTCTTCAAGACGAATCCATGGAGCATAAGAACACGAAAATCCGTCGAGAATCGAGCGAGAAATTAGGGTTAGAAGGTCGACGGTCACGGGTGCACACCCGCCGTAGACGATGACCGAGAGCCGTTGGATCGCGCGTGCATCGAGCTGACGATTCGGATCGCGCCGGACTGGGGAATGTTACGTGAACCGCGGGGCCCGGGACGGATGACTCGGATGGCGACGCCCAATCACGGCGCGACACGTACCCCTTCGGAGCCGCCGATGTTTCGCCGGCGCCGCGCGGATAAGTAGATAAATAGTGGTATTTAATGTATTTATTAAATATCGAAACTTTAAAAATCCATATCTTTGTGTAGAAAAATCACAAAAATAAAATAAAAATACCCTCTCGCTCAGATGAACGAGAGGAGAATAATGTGGAAAAGAAATCATTTAATTTCATCAAGTATTTTATTTTTTATAATTTATTTACTCTCTGCATACATTTAATTCTCCATGCATGTATACAATTCACCATGGCATGAGACCATAGGGCTTTGAAGCCTCCGAACTTGGGAACATTCTCCGAATTTTCCAAGGTCGGAGGCCATCTCTATGAAAAGTTATTTATTTTTCAAATGCATGTTGCTGTTTTGAGTATTTTAATTCCAAAAATTAGCATGTTGTGAAATAAATTCTAGAAAAATTTGGTGATGTTCCTTATGACCAGAGAACTCTAGGAAAAATGGGACTTGAGTTAGTTCACTTCAAACAACTCTAATCGGCTTAAACACCCAAAATAGGTCTTTAATTAATTAGAGTTAACCAAGCATCAAATTGACTTGAAATCAATTCTCCACTGACCTTTAGGATCAGAGGAATTCACCATAAAAATTTGAGGTCAATTGGACTTGGTTAGCCCCACTAATCGGGTTAATTAAGCCACTTAGCCATTTTAAACTTTAAAAATTCATAACTTTTAAAATACTTTTCAAAAATTCACTAAATTGGTTTTGGAGCCTCTCTGATATCAGGGAAACCTAAGAAAATTAAAATTTCAATTTTCTGAAAAAGTTGATTTTTAATAATATTTTAATATTTTTAATAATTAAAAAATAATAAAAATCACAAAAATAATAAAGTTCACCAAAATGTCACATTTTGAATTTTAATCACTTAGGAACAAATCCCACATTTTTCCTAGGTCTATTTAGTGAGATATTGAATTTTAAAGCCCTAGGGTAATTTTAAAATTAAAAAAATGTATTTTCTAGCATTTTCACTAAAATAATTATAATAAATCATAGAAAAGTCAGAAAATTGCAAAATTTGTTTCTCTGGTTTCCTTGATATCAGAGAGATTTTTGAAAAATATAAAATCCATTTTTCAACATTTATTTTATTTTTAAATTAATTAACACTCCAAAACTCAAAATAATTATAATAAAAATAATATAATTCAAAAAATCACCAAAATTGATCCAAGTGCTTCTTTGGTCATTAGGAATGTCCCCTAATTTTCTTAAGGACAGAAACTTTCCTTTGGTCATGTTATCAAATTTTCCTTGAAAATCTCTATTTTCCACCAAAAATAATTATATAAATAAATTAAATACAGAAAAATCACATTTTCTCCTCTCATGTCTTTATTGACATATGAGTGAAGTCACATAAAAATTTCAAGTTCATTTGAGTTCAATTTAGTGAGTTATGAAATTATTAAGCTTAAGGGGTAAAATGGTAATTAAACTTTTAACCCTTAATTAAAACTTTAGGTTTAATAAAAAATCAACAAGTAAAATATTTGATCTTAATCTGATTTGGATGATTGAAATTTAAATAATTAAAGGGTAGAAACCCATTAAATAATTTTAAAATGATTAAACTTTAATTAAATAATAGATTAAATTTGGAGGAATAATAAATTAGAATTATTAAAATAAGGGATATTTATTAGGAAGAGATTTATTCTTTAATTTAAAAATCCCTAAACTAATTATATCATTAATACTCAATTTTTTTAATTAAAATGATAACTCAAATTTAAAATATTAAAAGACTTAATTAAATTATTAAACTCTTTTCGAAACTTCAATTAAAATTAAAAATAAAGTAAATTAAAGATAAATTAAATTAAAATTAAATTAAATTAAAATTAAATTAAATTAAATTAAAACAAATTAAATTAAATTAAACACAAATTAAAATTAAATTGAATTAAATTAAATTTAATAATTAAATTAAATTAAATTAAACAATTAAATTAAATTAAATTAAATAATTAAATTAAATTAAATTAAATAATTAAATTAAATTAAATTAAACAATTAAATTAAATTAAATTAAATAATTAAATTAAATTAAATTAAACAATTAAATTAAATTAAATTAAATTAAATAATTAAATTAAATTAAATCAAATCAAATTAATTAAACACCAAATCAAATTAAATTGAACTATGTTAAACTAAATTAAAACTCAATTAAATTAAGTCGAATTAAATATAACATCACCTAAGACATAAAGAATTCAAAATAAATGTAAAGCAACTCGAACACTATTCCAAATTTAAACCCTTTAACTTAAATCAAGTCATTTCAATACTAATTTACCCTCGAAAGCTTTGATTATTATAACTCCTAAATGGAACATCAAATGAAGTGTTACCTCACTCATAGGATATTCAAATGTCCTAGTTCACCGAGCAAGTTAACAAGACTTGAAAACCTCTGACGATCGATTCATTTATATAATTAAATTCATTCGGACTTAAAATAATCCCGAAAATATCGAAAAGATGTTTAAGATTCTTCTTAAGCACTTCCTCAATATGATAGGATATTTATAAGAACAATCGGACTTAATCGTCCTTTGATGAAGAAAATCGTCCTCAAACAAAAACACAAAGAACCTAGACGTCATAGAGTCGACTAGCTATATGATTAGGAATTTGGTAGAAAACCATAACCTTTCCCCTAGCTTTACCTAGGAACTTGCTTAAATATTCTAATTGTGTTTTAAGTGCAGCTTGGGATGACGGGAAGACCCTCCGAGTACGCTTTTATTTTATCGCAATTTACTTTCTTGCAATTTACTTTCTCGCAATTTACTTTTCGCAAATGTACTTTATTTTTCTTGCATGATAAAACAACAGCTTGCATGAAAACCCACACCTTTAGGATAGTCCCTAAACCGAAACCAAATTAAGTTAAAAGTCATTGCAAGATAAAATTCACCGCCACAACATTTCAAAATATAAAACAACTCAAAATTTAATCACAAACAAAACACAAAACTACAATTACAACTAAATTAAAACGTCCCGTTGGATGATCGGGAATACCTCTGATGATGTAACCTACGTGTTGCTAACGGGATTTCCCACGGTCTAAATGAAAGTGTGGAACTCATTCAACTGAGTTTAGCAAATTCATCCGGACTAAGTGAATCCGATAAAAATAATGATGCCGAAGGATGGAACCGTGGGATCTTAACCGGTGTCGTTATAATCAACTTTAAGATTTGTTTTAATTAAAACGTAAAAAACACTTGGAAATTAAGATTTTCTCTAAACCAAAACACTTTTCTCATCTCCTCGATTTATGATTTCTAAAACTAAACCTCTGCAACAACAAGGAACTTGGAGCATGGTGGGCGACACGGCCATCGTCGTCGACAGAAACTTGAACCCACTTCAACAAAACTTTCCTAGAATTAAATAATCAAGCCATAGACTTCGAGGTAGCTTGCTCTAGTGCAACATAAATCCTCAACTCTTCGTTAGGCATTTGCATTCGCAAATTAAGCCCTAACCGGTCTTAGGATTCCGAGGTAGTCGTCCGATACGACAATAAACCCTCACATCTTCTAAGCTATTTGTTTGATTTTATCATACAAATATAAGCCCTAATTAATTAAAATCGGCAAGATCAAAACATTTAAATAAGTATTAGGACTTTCCTAAACTCAAGCCAAACGATAGGATAGTCGGAAATTACTCGAAGTTCACTTCGAATCGCTGATTTCTCCTACCTTTCTTCCTTTCGGATTCACAAAACAAAATGTTCCAAAATTTGATCCATTCCCTATCGAAATTCCAAAATTCAATCTTCGAAAACCTTAAACTTTCAAATTCTCGAAAGCGCAGTTATTGATTATTATCGAGAGTTTTCTTAGGTGATTCCCGTCACTTAAGATGTAATTAACTATAGGGGCTTGCCCTTATAGGGAATTTTAAAGAACCCGTGTAATATAAACCCCGTTTAATGCTTTCATATTAAGCAGGGAATTTGTTCGGCTTATAAAATTGGTTCGCGACCAAACGGATGTCACAAAACTTCTAGTTTATTTAACCGAGCCCCATCATCAAGCGATGATGTCTATCCTTAGGGATAGATACACGGTTCGTGGTGCGGTGCTCGTTTATATAAACTATTTGGGATGTGAGATCGGTTTGATTTCATATCTTAAAATTTTCAAATTTAAGAATTATTTTTAAAATCAAATACTACTTTCTAAATTATATATATATTTAAATCAAATTTAAAATTTAAATTCGCCGACAATTTCGTTAGGCGACCCCCTTTCAAAATAAAACACACAACCTAAAAATATGCCGACAAACTTCGGCGACTCCGCCGGGACGATTCCTCTCTCCATTATAATCGAATAATTCCGCTTTCAAAAATCGGTAGTGTATCCATGTCCCTAATGGATCAAACTACCCTTCTTTCCGTTGAAATACTATGTTCATTTCTATCTCGAACAAGTATAGCCAACATTCTCTCGGATTTAGGAGCCACTGTTTAGACACCCCTAAACAGAGAGGTTCCGAGATCCTTTTACCTCATTTCTGAGGTGGGGTGGACCCCCGATAGGTGTTAGTTTAGGTGTGATCCTTCGAGTCGAGAAGTCTTGCTTAAGATTTTCTTTCCCTTTCCAACTCTGAATCGGATTCCTTACCTTCTCTACACCTTTGAACGTTCCGTTCTAAATAAACAAACCCTCTAATAAATGATTCTTTTAACAAATGATTCTTTTTTATAAATACATGAACAAAGAATGAGTTCGGACTTTTTTTTAATTCCTTTCTTTTCGTCCTGAAGAAAAGAAGCATAACTTGGGACTGACAACCAGAGTCTACCTTGCAGAAATGGAAGCCCCGAAACTGATTTTCTCCTTCACCAACGGACTGGACTTCGCTGTCTATAAGGATGAACTGCCCGACAATCGGGTCATCCGATTCGGACGAGGATTTGAAAACACGAACGTCAAGGTCACCGACGTCTCCCTCTTCGCACCGACGAACAAGGTATCCGAAGCCGAGGAACCACCGCTCGAGTTCAACCTTAGGTCGACCCAAGAGTTTCCTCCCCGCAAAGGGTCCCGACTAGAGGAGTACCGCCGTCCGCGAGAGGACCGGTTCTCACTACCCCCACCGGTCTAGTTGTTTCGCACCTACCCCGACTTCGCCAAATCAAAGGGGAAAGGAATCCGTAACTATGATAAACCCGTTACCGCGGAGGGTACGGATCTTCCCGTAAGACCTTCGTCTTCGAAATCGGGTCCAGCTCGAAGATTCCTTCGCCGACAAAGACCCAAAGAAGAAATAGAAATAGAAGGATCGCCGTGGAAGCCGTAGCCGCCGAAATCGCTTTCCCGAGGAAATTCCGAGTTGCCAAAATATACACCGTTACCGTAATATACACCACCGCCCGACTACATACCACTTTTGAGAGGAAGCGAGTTCCATCCCCTCTCCGCCGCAGAGGATGAGGAGAATGTTCGAAAGATTGCCGCCACATTACCACGGCCCCGCATACTACAACGATAGCTGCAAGAAAAGAACTAGAACTACGCCGTTTCGCTTCGACCGCAAACTTTGGTAGAAAAGCCAAGCAAAGAAGGAAAACCGCCCCGTGTCGGAGATTCTACGAAGGATGGGCGGGTGCCGGCCAAGTCCCGTCTCGGGCCCCGAGTAGAACCCGCCATCATGACGAAAAGCCAAGCAAGAGAATGAAGGCTAGCCCGCCCGTCGTAGTATCGTGATTACATGACAGGGAGGATACCACCTTCCAAGCATTTGGCCGATGAGACCATCTAGTCCTAGACCTTCGTCGCTAGAAGGATGGTATGGCGTCCCACTACGGGCGATTGAGATCGAAACAAGCGGCCCGAGAAAGAAAGTCTTGCCAGGAGGCCGGAATCGAAGAAAGTGCTACCGCGATGAAGGGGACTCGTGAAAAAGGACCCGCAACCATCGCATGACAACCACAAAGATACACGAAAGCTCCGCTAGAAGATGCCATGGAAAAGCCGAGAACCGACATCCGACGGCTGGCAAAAGAAAGAGAAGAAAAGTTCGGAGATGAGATCGACTCATCGGAATTCATGGACAATGAATATGCAGAAATCAACATGGTTGAGACACGAGCTTCATCGCCTTCTCAAGGTGCTCCCGCAGCCAGCAGAAGAGAGGAGCCGTAGCCGATGAAGAGACGAGCTTCAGTGAAAAGGACGACACGATCGCTCAAATGGCGAAGAGGATGGAAGAGATGGCCATAGCTCCGGCCACTCTCCGCAGTCAAGTACAACCACATGAGAGACACCCCCGAAGTCATTCACATCGTAGACGGAGGAAAGGAGATTACATCCGTCAACTGGGGATGACCAGCTGAAAAGGATACAAGCACAAAGTATGATCCCCGAAAAGGATATCAAGAACTTGGTAGAGCAAGCAGGTGCGAGAAGCCTTAGCACAATCGAAGAGCGGGACATCCATTCGGACGGGTAGACCTTACCCGGAAGAATTCGACGCCGTCCAATACCCGAAAGGCTTCGTACCACCTCTCGTTTAAGACCTTCGACGGAACCGGAACCCCCGACAAGCATGTTGCACACTTTCGTGCCAGCTTGTTGCAATGCCGGCGGGAGCGATGCGCTACTCTTCCGACGAGCTTCGTTAGCGATCTGTCAGAATCGCCTTCGACCGGTATGCGAATTACCCAACGGTTCGCTGAAGACATTCTCAGAGTTAGAGAGCCTCTTCATTAAGCGATTTGCCGGAGCTCAGCACCACATCACTATAGGTGATTTAGTGGTAGAGAAACAAAGGCCGAATGAAACTCTAGTGGATTACATACTTCGATGGAGAAATTTAAGCATGAAGTGTGAACCACAACTGTAAGAACAACATGCAGCTCGGCATCTTGCTTAAAAGCATTCACGGCCCGATAAAGCACTTCTCCTCAAGGGATTCACTATTAAGACTTTCGAGAAGTTGTTAAGCAAGGCCGGAAGCTTGCAAGAAGAGGCGAAGCAATTAAGTTTTGCGGACAAGACGGACAAGCAGATTCGGTGAAGACTTTCGCAAAGAAATCCGGGTCGTTGCAGCAGTTGACAAAGGCAAACAACCGATGCAAATACCACCGTAACGGCCGCAAGCAACCACAACAAAATTACCAAGCAACCCCGGTCCAGCTATCAGTCGTCTCCGCAAGTATGAACAACCGTCTCGTCCGCAACGTACATCGAGGGAGCTTCGAGCGGAGAATATCCGTTCAAAAATGAAGCAAGATCGAAGATGTTCCGTAGCTTAATGAAAACTCCAGATTTCCACCGCCGAGCCCAAAAGACCGCAGGAAGTCAACAGAAAGGTGATCCCAACTTTCGCCCCTACCATCGGATGCTCGGGCACAAGATGTAAGACCGCATTACCTTCAAAAGTCGGCTCAACGACAACCTTCTGAAAGGAAATATAACAATCCCGAAGGAGTACATGAAGGAACCCCGTAAAGGAGGTTCCGTCAATGTTATCTCAACCGATCCCGTCATCCCGATGGATCCCTATGCAACCGACGATGGATGGATTACCGCTCTGACGAGATCTTCGAAGAAGATTTTAGACAACATCCGAACCGCTTCGGTGCGAGCTTCAATTCGTAGTTCGAGACCCGTTAAGCCGGTACTATCACTCGCGATAGAAGAACCACCTCGACGGAGAAAATCGAAGAGAAGAAGAAAATCGACGAAGAAGAGGGACCGAGATTCCTAAGGCTGGACTAGGGGCCGCTTATCCTAGGATAGTTGTTTCCGATTCTGGGGAGAAATCCCTCGAACCTCCGATTTTGTATGATTATCTCGCTCACTTTGGTGGGATCATATAATGATAAGGGTGATGGCGTTGGTTACGTTTTGACTCGTTTCTAACGATTACGTAACTAGCGACAATCCGGGCGTCGATTTCGATACCAACAACAATTCTCAAATCATACATGATCTCGACGATCACAACGACGAAGAAGGCATCCATCAAGGAGGCTACGAGAGTTCAACAAGCAACGGATCTATCTCGCGAGTTTCGAGGAGCTCCGGTTACGATAGAAGTTAGAGCCTTCGCATTTTGAAGATAATCCGGAAGAGCCGTCATTCCGATTCGTGAGGAGACACCAAGCAAACTCAAAACTAGATTCGAAGAAATTACGAAGTCAACTCGAGAAGTGGAAGAGTTCTACCTCCGAGAATGGGTCCAAAAGACAAAGGAAAGCGTGTGGTCGTTCAAGAAGAACCAACCCCAGCAGAAGAAATACCCATTCGAGAAGAAGCCGAGACGCATGGAAACAAAGTGGACTACAACGTGCTAGCCCATCTTAGGAAACTACCGGCCAAACTGAGCATTTACGATGCTCTCATCTTATCAAAGGAGATGAGAGAAGCTCTGATCAAGGCCTTACTCGATCCGGAAATTTGCTTAGCTCAAATGGCCGGAGATTCCTTAGATGAGGTTTGCTCGTTAAAGGAACAAGCGAGGTGTTACCTTCACGGACAATGACCTACTACTGGGGATGCAGCATCACAACCGACCGTTGTACATTTCGGCTACAATCGGGAAGTTTACGCTCTCCGCAGTATTGGTGGATCCAGGAGCATCAATCAATATAATGAGTCTTCGAACACTAAGCATACTTGAAATCGATGCTCGTGAACTCGAGGCCGACAAAATGTTATTAAGAGGATTCAACCGTAAAGGAGAAAGAGTCCTCGGTCAATAACGCTACCGATGAAGACCGGTGATTTAGCAAAGACAACCGCAAAATTTCATATAATCGATTCGAAACGTCGTTCAACGCTCTACTCGGGCCGACCATGGATACATGAAAACAGGATGGTACCATCATCTCTACACCAGATGCATCAAGTACTACGATGGAGGGGAACAAAGGCATCAAAAGGTGACTTGCAACCATTCTCCGTACATGAAATTGGAATCCATGAAGATGCAACTTATTATGCACCGCCAAAGAAAACAATCTTCTCCAGAGATACCATAACAAATGAAGCAAAGAAAGTTCGAGACAACGAAGAATCCGAAGTTCTAGTCCAACAAGCCACTCACCACTCTCTTCCGGCGAGATGGTGAAGGTTTCTCCACAACTCGCATCCGAGGTCGAGGCCGGGACGAGGCCGTGGTAGAGACACTAGGACAATCGGACGTAAGAAACCAACCATCAATGTTGATCGGGAAGATAGTTCCGAAGAGGAAAAAGAAATCAAGCAAGAAGCAAGCAACAATAAGTCGAAAGAAGCCGCAATACAAGATCTCCCTCGAAGATGAAAAGAACGAAGAATACAAATCAATGTACGAGAAGATTAACCACTACGTACATACTATGACCCTAACTCCGATCCATTCTAATAAGATCGAGGGTATGGAGGTCAAAGAGGTACGTAGTGACGGTGCAAAGCCGATCAAATTCTACCGTGGTGCTTCTTCCTCCAAAACCGAAAATAATGTACAATTCGAAGATGTCACTTCATCGAATTAATGGAATTACCTTTCGAGTGGTACTCTCCCGTGTTCAAAATTTAATTCAACGTGGTTTCTTACCTCGACAACGGACAAAAGGCCAATCACAACATTTTGAAAAGTTATGGAATAACTCCGGTCGTCCTCCCAATTCAAAGTGTGGACTCGGATTCGGCACAGCAGGGTCGACTGACGATACCGAATTTTGCTTGGTTGTCACTCGCAAGTCCAATGAAAACCGCATGGAAACTACGTACGAACTCGAAGATTTACAAATCGGAGACGCTCCACCGAATTCGAAGAAGAAATTAAATCCACAATAGATGAGTTAACGGAAGTTAACTTAGGTACTAAGCAAGGAGCCTAGACCTACCTTTGTTAGCTCCTTACTCAATAAAGAAGACTCCGAAGAAATAATCAAGTTATTAATGGAATTTAAAGACTCGTTTTGCTTGGAGCTACGATTAAATGCCGGATTAGCCCCGCAGGTTGCAGTCCATAAGCTAGAGTGGATCCTACTTCGTTCCAGCCGACAAGGTCCCGAAGAATGCGTCTGGAAATCGAACAACAAGTCATAGCCGAAGTTAAAAATCTAATAGACGCTAAATTTGTCCGCGAAGAACAATACCCGACCCGGTTACCCAATGTGGTGCCGCCGAAAGAAGAATGGTCGTATTAGAATTTGTGTGGACTTCGTAGATTTAAACAAGGCATGTCCAAAAGATGAATTCCCTCTACCAATTCCAGAATCGATGATCGATATTGCTTCGACACATGAAATATTCTCATTCATGGATGGATCTTCGTGATACAACCGCATAAAAATGGCTCCGTAAGATGAAAAGCTTACAGCATTCGTAACGCCGATCGGAGTATTTTGCTACACGGTGATGCCATTCGGACCGAAGAACGCAGGAGCAACCTACCAAAGAGCAATGACAAGAATTTTTGATGATCTCATCCACAATCAAGTCGAATGCTACGTGGACGATGTCGTCATCAAAAGCAAAGTAAAGGAAAACCACTCGTATGATTTCGAGAATTGTTTTCGAACGATTAAGACAATTTAACCTTAAGATGAATCCCTTAAAATGCGCCTTCGGCGTCACCTCCGGAAATTCTTAGGATTCGTTGTCCGACATCGTGGAATCGAAATCGACCCGGAGAAAATTAAAGCCATCTTAGAAATGCCGCCTCCCAAAACCTTAAAACAACTACGATCTTTTCAAGGGAAGCCGGCATATCTTCGACGCTTTATCTCAAACTCCGTCGTGTAGGTGTCGACCTTTCTCGCACTAGTTAAAAAGGACGCCAAATTTATTTGGGAAGAGAAATGCCGTAAGGCCTTCGAAGACATTAAACAATATTTAATGACACCTCCTCGTCTTAGCAACCTCGGCCTCGTGTAGACCGCCGATACTTTACACCGCGGCTCTAGACGACTCTCTCGAGCCCCGTTAGCCTGTGTCAATGATGAGGGTAAAGAAAATGCTCTTTACTACTTAAGCCGTCGTTTACTTCCGACGGAAGTAAGGTATCCCGCAATCGAAAAGCATTGTTTCGTCTCGATCTTCGCCGCTCAAAAGCTCGAGCACTACATGCTTTCTCATAAGGTCAACTTCGATTTCGAAGTTTAATCCATTGCAATACTTCGATGACTCGTCCAACACTTTCCGGCGGACTTGCCGCGATGGTCAATGATATTATCGCAATTCGATATAACTTTCGTGCCTCGCGTGCCGTAAAGGGACAAGTCTTAGCAGACTTCCTCGCAAAGACATCCTTTGCCGCCGAATCTCCTCTCAATGACGATTCGCCGTATGAACAAATAATGAACCTAGAAGACCTCGATGATCGACGTTGGGAATTATATTTCGACTGGAGCATCTTCAAGCACACAAAGATGAAGAATCGCAAGTGATAGTGCCCTGAAGGCAGAATCGGCTAATCTTTATAACACCGGAGCGGGGATGTTAAGATACTCCTACCACTTGACGTAACCGTGTACAAACAACGGCGGAATACGAAGCCCTCATAACGGGATTGGAATTAACTATTCAAATGGGGATAACGTACATCAACATCTACGGGGATTCACGATTAATCATTCAACAGATCGCCGGACAATACATGTAATTTTAAACCAAGACTCGAACAATACTTCCAAGATGTCATACAAGCTGTTGGAACAGATTCCAAATGTGACAATTTACAAGATTCCTAGAAAAGAAAATGCTTTAAGCAGATGCTTTAGCCCGTCTCGCAAAAGAGTTTCGCTCGTTTGCAAGATGAATCAGCGGAAGTGTCGCTCACGGACGTCAGGTCCTATCACGACTCGACATAGTACATGATACACAAATCGAAGAAGAAAAAGAATCAGCTTCAAAGAAGTGATGTAAAAACACGTAAGATCAGGCGATGCACCATCGATGCACTACTCCGCAAACAGAAAGCTACCAGACGATAGGTCACTAGCCCATCGGATCAAGAAAAGAACTCGTCTCTACGCATTAATAAACAACACATTATACGAAGGTCTTTTGATCAAATGTGGCTAAGGTGCCTAAGCGGGTCCGAGGCCCGCGAAATTGTTAAAGAAGTGCATTCGAGACTCCGTGGCGCTCACTGACGGTCCGAAGATGAAAATGAAAATTAAGAGATTAGGGTACTACCGGCCCTCGATGATGACCGACCGCATGAAAATCGCCAAGAGCCGTCACCAATGCCAAGTGCACGGAGTAGTTCTACACCAACCTCCAAATGTGCTACACCCGACAATCGCGTCGCGGCCATTCGAATGTCGGGGCACGTATATAGTGGGTCCAATGAACCACCATCTTCAAAAGGACATCGCTTCATTCTTGCGGCTACGATTACTTTTCCAAGTGGGCGTGCAGGCCCACTTAGAGAAGTGAAAGCACACCACGTGCTACAGCTTTTCAAGAACCAAGTTGTCTACCGTTTCGGAGTGCCGCGCGAGATCATCTCGTATAACGGGTCGCATTCGAAGCACACAAATCAACAATTTTGTTAGGAGACACGGAATCGACCGGCGATACTCAACAATTTACTACCCAAGAGCAAACGGTCTCGCCGAGGCTTTTAATAAAACTCTCGTTCAAATCTTAAAGAAAACCTCGGACGATAATAAGAGAAATTGGCACGAGAAATTGTTAGAAGCCTTATGGGCCTACCGGACAACCTTCGTAACTCCTACTCAAGCTACACCTTACGCTCTAGTGTATGGGTCCGAGGCAAGTGTTACCTTTAGAGGTTCAGCCTTCCTTCACTCGTAATCGCAGCTGCAAACAAGATCACGACGAAGAAAACGCCGATTACGACTCAAAGAATTAGAAAGCTCGGAAGGGAAAAGACTTGCAGCCGCAACGAATTTAGAACTATACCAAGCTAAGATGGTTCAAGCCCATGACAAACCGGTCCGCCCAAGAACCTTCAAAGTTGGTGACTTAGTTCTCGTTCTCAAGAGAACTATTCTCGCACACCGCAAGATAGGAGGAAAATTCGAACCCACTTGGGAAGGACCGTTTGTGGTCAAGCAAGATACTCGTGGAGGTTCCTACCAACTAGTGAATCGCCGAGGAGAACGACATATGCTTCCGATCAACGGACGATACTTGAAAAAGTATTACGCTACCCGATGTTTCGAAGGAATGAATTCTTCATCCCTAAGAAACACGGCGAAGTAATTACTTATGATTGGGTCCGAACCCAAAAATAATAAAATGTGCTAAGATAAATAAAGTCATGATAATTAAGTTTTCCTTGTTTTCTTTTCCAAATCAAATCTAAATCAAATCTCAAATTCAATCTTTCCAGATTTCAAATCTAAATCAAATCTCAAATCAAATTCTCAACACAAATCTCAAATTCCATCCTTCCAAACTTCAAAATCAAATTCCATCCTTACAAATTTCAAATCAAATCCTCAATCAAATTCCAAATCCAATCTCGATCAAGTTTCAAACTTGATCTTCCAAATTTCAAATCAAATCTTAAATCGAATTTCAATCGAGTTCAAACTCATCCTTCCAAATTTCCAAATTTTCGAATTCAATCTTTCCAGGCTTCAAGTCTCAATCAAATTTAAATTCAATTTCTTCCAGATCTCGAATCAAATATCAATCACATCAAAATTCAAACTTTTGGGTCGAGGATTTTACATCCAAGACTGCACTGCTTTAGGATTCTTTTCCTATTGCACTGAAATACATCAAATTCAAACCTTTTGGGTCGAGGATTTTACATCCAAGACTGCACTGCTTTAGGATTCTTTCCTATCGCACCGAAATACATCAAATTCAAACATTTTGGGTCGAGGATTTTACATCCAAGACCGCATCGCTTTAGGATTCTTTCCCTATCGCACCGAAATACATCAAATTCAAACCTTTTGGGTCGAGGATTTTACATCCAAGACCGCACTCGCTTTAGGATTCTTTTCCTATCGCACCGAAATACATCAAATTCAAACCTTTTGGGTCGAGGATTTTACATCCAAGACCGCATCGCTTTAGGATTCTTTCCCTATCGCACCGAAATACATCAAATTCAAACCTTTTGGGTCGAGGATTTTACATCCAAGACCGCACTCGCTTTAGGATTCTTTCCCTATTGCACCGAAATACATCAAATTCAAACCTTTTGGGTCGAGGATTTTACATCCAAGACCGCATCGCTTTAGGATTCTTTTCCTATCGCACCGAAATACATCAAATTCAAACCTTTTGGGTCGAGGATTTTACATCCAAGACCGCACCGCTTTAGGATTCTTTCCCTATTGCACTCGAAATACATCAAATTCAAACCTTTGGGTCGAGGATTTTACATCCAAGATCGCATCGCTTTAGGATTCTTTTCTTATCGCACCGAAATACATCAAATTCAAACCTTTTGGGTCGAGGATTTTACATCCAAGATCGCACCGCTTTAGGATTCTTTCCCTATCGCACTCGAAATACATCAAATTCAACCTTTTGGGTCGAGGATTTTACATCCAAGACTGCACTCGCTTTAGGATTCTTTTCCTATCGCACCGAAATACATCAAATTCAAACCTTTCGGGTCGAGGATTTTACATCCAAGACCGCACTCGCTTTAGGATTATTTTCCTATCGCACTGAAATACATCAAATTCAAACCTTTTGGGTCGAGGATTTTACATCCAAGATCGCACTCGCTTTAGGATTCTTTCCCTATCGTACCGAAATACATCAAATTCAAACATTTTGGGTCTAGGATTTTACATCCAAGATCGCACCGCTTTAGGATTCTTTTCCTATCGCATCGAAATACATCAAAATCAAACTCTTGAGGTTAAGGATTTTTACATCCAACACCACATTGCTCTGAGATCTCTTCTCATTGCAACGATTCAATCTAATCAATTCAATTTTCTTTCGAGGTTAAAGATGTTATATCTAAAACCTCAAAATTCCAATTCTCATTTCAAATCCAAATTTCCTCAAATTAATTTTGACAAAACTTCAATCTAAATTGAAACTCCAAACTAAAATTTAAACTTACACATCAAAACATAAATTGAAACAAAATAAAATCTAAATCGAAATTCCCCGCATCATGTGATTTGGGATTCACCTCCTTTTCCTTTCCCTGGCGAGAGATCAAGAATCTCCGGTTCCAAAGATATACTTGACACTCCCCAAGCAGAAACTCTTCTACTTTCGTCCTAAGTTCGTCACTTGGACATCCGTGTTGGTTTTGTTGATCGCTTCGGCCAACACCAATACGCGCGGTGTGCTCCGTCAGCTCACCACACCTATCGGGGGTCCATTTGTTGACCTCATTTTTGATGAGGTCTTCCCTTCTTCTTGTTAGTGCTTAGGATCTAGCCTTAGGCTTTTTCTTTGACTATCTTAGAGGACTAGAATCGGGACCCGCCTTTTAGAAATTCAAACCACTTCTAAACTCCCTGCAAACTCCACAAATTCGACTATAGACCCCTAATCACCTAGAGGGTTGAAATCAAATGTGGAAGTTTAAAGGATGAGTTCCTATAGGACTCTTTGGCCTTGAGACTACCCCAGGCGGCCCGGTCTCGGTGAGGGGCCGACTTACACTACACTTACACACTACATTTCCACACACTTCCTAAAACCACACCCATACCCAACTTAACCTCCCGACTCATGTGGGTGATTCACATGGATGGTCCTTAACCCCTAAGCCCTCGGCTAAGAGGTTAGGAACAACATAGTGAATGCCTCAAACGAGTCCTTTCATGGCTCATATGGGCTTGAAATGGTTTCATGGCTCAACCAAAATGATTTCTTTCCACCTAAATTCACCCAATCTTCAATTTCCCAAATTTTCAATTTTTGACCCCGAGACCCTACACCTATTAAACCTACCCGAACCCTCAAATTACCTAAATTTTCGCAAAATTTCCAAATTACCCAAAATTTTCCAAAATCAATCCCAAACATCTCCACATCACTCAAATTGATCATCCATACCCAATAATACCAAAGATTCCAAAAATACCCCCAATACCCTCCAAATACCCAAAATACCCTTCTTGGCCTAAAAATCCAAAAATTCAGAAAATTCCCAAAAAAATTCCAGAAAATCCTAAATATTTTCAATTTCATTTTGTCCAACTACACCATGGGTCAATTTTGTCAATTTACCCTACTTTTGTCAAAACCCCCAAATTGACCCATTTTAACCCAAAGTAGACCCAATGTTAAACCAAACCTATCCAATTGACTCAAATTTTGGTCCAATTCAATTTTAAACTTTAATTCAACATCCCCAATACCAATCTAGACCAAATCCAAGTCCAATTTGATTGACATTTGGATCCAATTTCACTTTGGGCCTTAAAGCCCAAATTTGGACCCATGACCCAAACTTAGCCCAAACTAACCCAATTCAACTCCAATTAACCCCAAATCTTTTCTAAACCTTCCTTAACATCCCCATAAACAAAACACTAACATGATTTGCCCAAGATTTTGACCCAAACCCCACTCAAATTCAACCCAAAATCAAAAAGCCCAATTTCGACCTAAACCCAAACCTAACCCAAATAGGCCCAAACCTCAAAATCAAAACCCAACCAAAGCCAAAACCTCTTTGAAACACTCCCATAAACATTTCTCAACATTTATTTTACATCAATTTCAACCCTAGCCCAACATTGGCCCAAGTTAGCCCAATTTGACCTACATTGGCCCATTTACCAAATAAACCCAAATTCAACCCAATTCAAACCCAAACCACCTTAAATCTATTTCAAATTATTCATGAAACATCCCTAAACCAAAACCAACAACTATTTGGCCCAAACTTCTACAAAAATTCCCATCCATGAACACATCCTTAAACTTAAAAGCCCACTTCCCTTAAACCTTCTTAAAAGCCCATCTTCATTAAATTTTAAAAGCCCAAATCATCCTAAAGCCCACATGACACTTCCCCTCATCATCCATTTGATCAAAATCACCCCTAAGTTTCAAAATCATCAATTAAACCATTCCAAATCAAGCCACATGTCAAATTACCCCCTAAATGTCAAAAATTTCTAAAACCCTTTTCATGAAACAAATCAACCTTTTCCCAAGCCAAATGAAGCCATGAACAAGCCATTCTCAAGCCACATGAAGCCATGATGGCTTTGACTTGTCATTAGTCCATTTATGGAAAGAAGAGGGGGTTCTTTCTTAAACCTCCTTTAACCTTTTTTTACCTTAATCATGTCACACACTAAACCATGTTTAGCCACCTCATCATGGATGGAGACTTCACCACTCCTTCTAAGCCGACCTAAATGATTCCTCAGCTCAAAATCAGAGCTTGGAAGGGTGCACCAAGCCCAAAATGGTGGGTTGACCCAAACCAAGCCAAAGTGAGCCTTCTCCCATTCCATTTAAATCAAACTCCTTTACACATGTCAAACCTCAATTGACTACACAAGCCTCCAGCCCTGACCCACCTGAGCTTGAGGGTGACCTGACCCTGGCCGGCCGGCCACCCGCCGTCGGAAAACACCATGCCCGAAACCTTGGGAGGAGCCAAATTTTGGAATTCCACCTTCGCCGAGCCGCCTCACTCCAAATGGCCATTACAGATCGTTCTTCTCCTCACCGAAGCAAGCTGATCCCAACCATTAAACTCCCCTGAGAGCCTCCAGCCATGCCTATTTAAACCCCTCACCCTCTCGGCCAAAGGAGGTGCTGAACGAAACCTTAAGGAAACTCCGCCAAAATCACTCCGCATCACTCTCCACACATAGAGCACCCGATCCCCACCGAATTCCAGCCCGATTCCCTCTAGCCGAGCCCAATTTCGAGCTCAAACTTTAGCCCAAAAACCAGGACACTTCTTCACAGTGAGCCAATTCCCAAATTGATTGGTCCTACACCTTCACCTGGACCAAGAGGAGAAGTTCCCCACCGAAAGCCCCATCTCTAGAGCCACCCAGCTTGTTCCAGCCTCCAAGCTTTGTGATCGAGCCGTGGTCGAAGTCCAACCTAGACAAGTCACTGCACCAGGAGACTTCATCCGGAGCTTACTAGGATCCAATCGAAGGTGTAACAACTCTCGGATCGAAGCTTCACTTCTCTCGAGCAAAGGTATGGACTCCCTCTTCTTCCCGAGCTTCCAGAGATTCTCATTTTAATTTGAGTCAATTTAAATGCATGTTTACCGTATGGATGTGTTCGTCTCTTCAAGACGAATCCATAGAGCATAAGAACACGAAAATCCGTCGAGAATCGAGCGAGAAATTAGGTTAGAAGGTTGACGGCCACGGTGCACACCGGCCGTAGACGATGACCGAGAGCCGTTGGATCGCGCGTGTATCGAGCGGACGATTCAGATTGCGCCGGACCAGGGAATGTTACGTGAACCGCGGGGCCCGGGACGGATGACTCAGATGGCGACGCCCAATCACAGCGCGACACGTACCCCTTCGGAGCTGCCGATGTTTCGCTGGCGCCGCGTGGATAAGTAGATAAATAGGGTATTTAATGTATTTATTAAATATCAGAAACTTTAAAAATCCATATCTTTGTGTAGAAAAATCACAAAAATAAAATAAAAATACCCTCTTGCTCAGTGAACGGAGGAGAATAATGTGGAAAAGAAATCATTTAATTTCATCAAGTATTTTATTTTTTATAATTTATTTACTCTCTGCATACATTTAATTCTCCATGCATGTATACAATTCACCATGGCATGAGACCATAGGGCTTTTGAAGCCTCTGAACTTGGGAACATTCCCTGAATTTTCCAAGGTCAGAGGCCATCTCTGTGAAAAGTTATTTATTTTTCAAATGCATGTTGCTGTTTTGAGTATTTTAATTCCAAAAATTAGCATGTTGTGAAATAAATTCTAGAAAAATTTGGTGATGTTCCTTATGACCAGAGAACTCTAGGAAAAATGGGACTTGAGTTAATTCACTCGAACAACTCTAATCGGCTTAAACACCCAAAATAGGTCTTTAATTAATTAGAGTTAACCAAGCATCAAATTGACTTGAAATCAATTCTCCACTGACCTTTAGGATCAGAGGAATTCACCATAAAAATTTGAGGTCAATTGGACTTGGTTAGCCCCACTAATTGGGTTAATTAAGCCACTTAGCCATTTTAAACTTTAAAAATTCATAACTTTTAAAATACTTTTCAAAAATTCACTAAATTGGTTTTGGAGCCTCTCTGATATTAGGGAAACCTAAGAAAATTAAAATTTCAATTTTCTCGAAAAAGTTGATTTTTAATAATATTTTAATATTTTTAATAATTAAAAAATAATAAAAATCACAAAAATAATAAAGTTCACCAAAATGTCACATTTTGAATTTTAATCACTTAGGAACAAATCCCACATTTTTCCTAGGTCTATTTAGTGAGATATTGAATTTTAAAGCCCTAGGGTAATTTTAAAATTAAAAAAATGTATTTTCTAGCATTTTCACTAAAATAATTATAATAAATCATAGAAAAGTCAGAAAATTGCAAAATTTGTTTCCCTGGTTTCCTTGATATCAGAGAGATTTTTGAAAAATATAAAATCCATTTTTCAACATTTATTTTATTTTTAAATTAATTAAAACTCCAAAACTCAAAATAATTATAATAAAAATAATATAATTCAAAAAATCACCAAAATTGATCCAAGTGCTTCTCTGGTCATTAGGAATGTTCCCTAATTTTCTTAAGGACAGAAACTTTCCTTTGGTCATGTTATCAAATTTTCCTTGAAAATCTCTATTTTCCACCAAAAATAATTATATAAATAAATTAAATACAGAAAAATCACATTTTCTCCTCTCATGTCTTTATTGACATATGAGTGAAGTCACATAAAAATTTCAAGTTCATTTGAGTTCAATTTAGTGAGTTATGAAATTATTAAGCTTAAGGGGTAAAATGGTAATTAAACTTTTAACCCTTAATTAAAACTTTAGGTTTAATAAAAAATCAACAAGTAAAATATTTGATCTTAATCTGATTTGGATGATTGAAATTTAAATAATTAAAGGGTAGAAACCCATTAAATAATTTTAAAATGATTAAACTTTAATTAAATAATAGATTAAATTTGGAGGAATAATAAATTAGAATTATTAAAATAAGGGATATTTATTAGGAAGAGATTTATTCTTTAATTTAAAAATCCCTAAACTAATTATATCATTAATACTCAATTTTTTTTAATTAAAATGATAACTCAAATTTAAAATATTAAAAGACTTAATTAAATTATTAAACTCTTTTAAAACTTCAATTAAAATTAAAAATAAAGTAAATTAAAGATAAATTAAATTAAAATTAAATTAAATTAAAATTAAATTAAATTAAATTAAAACAAATTAAATTAAATTAAACTAAATTAAAATTAAATTGAATTAAATTAAATTTAATAATTAAATTAAATTTAATTAAACAATTAAATTAAATTAAATTAAATAATTAAATTAAATTAAATTAAATAATTAAATTAAATTAAATTAAACAATTAAATTAAATTAAATTAAATAATTAAATTAAATTAAATTAAACAATTAAATTAAATTAAATTAAATTAAATAATTAAATTAAATTAAATCAAATCAAATTAATTAAACACCAAATCAAATTAAATCAACTATGTTAAACTAAATTAAAACTCAATTAAATTAAGTTGAATTAAATATAACATCACCTAAGACATAAAGAATTCAAAATAAATGTAAAGCAACTTGAACACTATTCCAAATTTAAACCCTTTAACTTAAATCAAGTCATTTCAATACTAATTTACCCTTGAAAGCTTTGATTATTATAACTCCTAAATGGAACATCAAATGAAGTGTTACCTCACTCATAGGATATTCAAATGTCCTAGTTCACCGAGCAAGTTAACAAGACTTGAAAACCTCGGACGATCGATTCATTTATATAATTAAATTCATTTGGACTTAAAACAATCCCGAAAATATCGAAAAGATGTTTAAGATTCTTCTTAAGCACTTCCTCAATATGATAGGATATTTATAAGAACAATTGGACTTAATTGTCCTTTGATGAAGAAAATCGTCCTCAAACAAAAACACAAAGAACCTAGACGTCATAGGAGTTGACTAGCTATAGTGATTAGGAATTTGGTAGAAAACCATAACCTTTCCCCAGACTTTACTCAGGAACTTGCTTAAATATTCTAATTGTGTTTTAAGTGCAGCTTGGGATGACGGGAAGACCCTCCGAGTACGCTTTTATTTTATTGCAATTTACTTTCTTGCAATTTACTTTCTTGCAATTTACTTTCTTGCAAATGTACTTTATTTTTCTTGCATGATAAAACAACGAGTTGCATGAAAACCCACACCTTTAGGATAGTCCCTAAAACCGAAACCAAATTAAGTTAAAAGTCATTGCAAGATAAAATTCACCGCCACAACATTTCAAAATATAAAACAACTCAAAATTTAATCACAAACAAAACACAAAACTACAATTACAACTAAATTAAAACGTCCCGTTGGATGATCGGGAATACCTCGGATGATGTAACCTACGTGTTGCTAACGGGATTTCCCACGGTCTAAATGAAAGTGTGGAACTCATTCAGTTGAGTTTAGCAAATTCATCCGGACTAAGTGAATCCGATAAAAATAATGATGCCGAAGGATGGAACCGTGGGATCTTAACCGGTGTCGTTATAATCAACTTTAAGATTTGTTTTAATTAAAACGTAAAAAACACTTGGAAATTAAGATTTTCTCTAAACCAAAACACTTTTCTCATCTCCCGATTTATGATTTCTAAAACTAAACCTCTCGCAACAACAAGGAACTTGGAGCATGGTGGGCAACGACGGCCATCGTCGTCGACAAAACTTCGAACCCACTTCAAGAAAACTTTCCTAGAATTAAATAATCAAGCCATAGGACTTCGAGGTAGCTTCGCCTAGTGCAACATAAATCCTCAACTCTTCGTTAGGCATTTCGCATTGCAAATTAAGCCCTAACCGGTCTTAGGATTCCGAGGTAGTCGTCCGATACGACAATAAACCCTCACATCTTCTAGTGCTATTTGTTTGATTTTATCATACAAATATAAGCCCTAATTAATTAAAATTGGCAAGATCAAAACATTTAAATAAGTATTAGGACTTTCCTAAACTCAAGCCAAACGATAGGATAGTCGGGAAATTACCGAAGTTCACTTCGAATCGGTGATTTCTCCTACCTTTCTTCCTTTGGATTCACAAAACAAAATGTTCCAAAATTTGATCCATTCCCTATCGAAATTCCAAAATTCAATCTTTGAAAACCTTAAACTTTCAAATTCTTGAAAGCGAGTTATTGATTATTATCGAGAGTTTTCTTAGGTGATTCCCGTCACTTAAGATGTAATTAACTATAGGGGCTTGCCCTTATATGGAATTTTAAAGAACCTGTGTAATATAAACCCTGTTTAATGCTTTCATATTAAGCAGGGGAATTTGTCGGCTTATAAAATTGGTTCGCAGACCAAACGGATGTCACAAATCTTCTAGTTTATTTAACCGAGCCCCATCATCAAGCAGTGTGTCTATCCTTAGGGATAGATACAAGGTTTGTGGTGCGGTGCTCGTTTATATAAACTATTTGGGATGTGAGATCGGTTTGATTTCATATCTTAAAATTTTCAAATTTAAGATTATTTTTAAAATCAAATACTACTTTCTAAATTATATATATATTTAAATCAAATTTAAAATTTAAATTTGTCGACAATTTCTGTAGGCGACCCCTTTTCAAAATAAAACACACAACCTAAAAATATGCCGACAGGTGCCTCAAACACCTTATCAAAATTCACTAAAAATTTGTTAAAATGGCAAAGTAGCTACCCAACGCTTAAGCACGAGACTTCTGAAACACGGCCTTCTCTGTCTGTAGGCGCTAGGCCGGCAGATCTGGGTGCTTAGGCGCCCCAGTTCATTTTAAAACTTTCCTCATTTTTGATTTGATTCTTTTTCACTTATTTAGACATATTTAGTCCATTTAATTGTATCTGAAAGAAAAAAATATAAATACCTTCCATTAAAGTGCAATATCATCAAATATAGGTATAAAAATTGTATAAAAATATTATATATTTTAGGTATATCAATGCTCACGTCTCATACCCATGGCATCGGCTGTTACTGTAGGCTAAGTTGTAGTGGGATACTTCCAATTAACGTATTTTAATTTTAAGGGTCCCAAATCTTATCTTAGCGAGTCCTTATTTTTTGAAAATGAATTTCTTCAACAAATCATAGTAAGCCCAAATGTCCTATGAAATATCTAAAATCTTGCAGAGTTACTCTGGGAGTGACTTTGAACAGCTTTAGATTCTCTTGGGGTGTTTCAAGTTCATTTGACCTTGCTAAATTGTTAACTTGATCAACCCGCATGCATTAGGAATATTTGATGTTTTAACCCTTGCTATGTTTTTAATGACTGAATTAACCCATCAGTAAAGGGGATCAATCTATTTTCAATATTATAAGGAAGGTCATGTGAACAAACCCTAAGGGTGCATCTGTAAGCATTGAGGAATTTACACATTTTTTCCCTCCATTGGGGATTAAGCTCGTAGTGCCTCAAGATTTTTCAATATCATTTGCATTGTTATCTGGAATAGTTCCTCAAGGACTGTTGAATTAATCTTAATTCACTACCAAGCTCTTAAAAAGAATGGGCAAATTTGTAACAAAAGGTCCATAAAGTTTGCATGATCTTAATTAAACAGTTGAACTTTGTCTAACCACTAGCTGGGTTTCTAAATCAGATCCTTTAGTTCATACCCCTTACTTTCTGATCATCCAACTTTCATTTTTCTTCTTATAACCAACAATTCAAATAATAACCATTTTACCCTTCTCTTGAAAATGTCATGGGTAGGTTGCTACCTTATATACCCTTTGTGTCTTAATCACTTTATTGGGTTAATCGTCACAAGATTTATCCCATTACTCTCCGATCTAACCTAAAAATTAATTAAATTAGGGCTAGAGTGTAAAATTTCAAAATGGCCTTTATGCATCTGGGGTTAATGTCCCCCTAACTCTCACATCTATGCTTTAAAGACCATGGAATTTCAAAGATCCCTTACTCATGCTTTAATTAAGAAAACAAAGGTAGAATTATATTTATGAAACATTTATTTATTTTGTAATTATTTAAACGAATAATTATGAATTTCCAATGATAACTAACTTAATCACTCAAAATGTACGCTCTGACCTTGAAAAAATTTAATTTTGTTACTTAAGGCTAGAGGACCAATTAGCTCCATTTTTATAATCTTTGAATTATATTTTAATTTTCAAGATTTTTATTAATTTTTTTAATAGGAAAATACATCAAAAATACATTCTTTAATTTTAAAATCCACTTCATTTTTCCTTAATTCTTTCAACCTCAGTGGATCACTGACCCGACCCGCAATAACGCAGTAATATTCGCTTCCAAAAGATGGCAAAAAACTTGACCCAATTTATAAATAGCGGCTAGTGTATCAAATCAAAATGTTGTAAAATTTTATAAAATATTTTACACACTAGGGGTACTACACAAGTATAAGTATCGTTTCAAGTAATATAGGGTTTTCTTTTATAACCCCAGTATCGATCCCACAGAGAAGCGAGGTAAGCAATCCTTTAGGCTAATTCCAGTCTATTTCTATAAGGCCTAAATTTGGAATGTTGATTAAAATGAGTTTTCTAATAACTAATCCTAAATAAAGTTCTTAAATAAAAAGATAACTTATGGATAAATTGGTTTGGAGAATTTCGAGATATTAAAAACTACCTTTCTCTTGCAATTACATAGATAATGTGTAGGAAAGAAATGCTTAGAATTAATGTAGTAGTGCCAAATAGAAGCATTCCTATTCTTTACCCTTTGGTCCATGCATAAAGAACATTGGCTAATCTATAGATCGGTTCATGATGTTTTATTAGTAGAATGAGTTAATCTAGGCTCACACTACTAGATGTCCAAGGGTGGCTATGGTCGGCCCTACCAGTGACCCGTTCCCTTTCTATGGATCAAATTATTAGAATTTAGTCTGTCACTCTAAAAACTAATTAATTCTATGCCCAATAAACAATATCTCCCTATTTATTTGCACTTCACCTTGAATAACCGGCACAAGGCCTTCGACTACCCAAGGATTCATGTGATATCTACTAGTTAAGAATTCATCTTCTTCTAGTGTCTCGAATTTTTCAACGAGTTTTAACAATACAAGTGATCAATTTGTAATGTAAATGAAGATCCAGTATGAATATCATCACCATAATTTAATAAGAGAATATCTAAGCAAATCTTAATTCCTGAACATGCATCTATTTTATTATAAAATAAAAGTAAATGAAAATAATGACATAAGAAGTAAAAGACTTGATAGAACTATATAATAAATTAAGTGTCAACAAGGAACTTATTTCATTAGTATTCTATTATATTTATGCAACTATCTGTCACCTGAAGCATCTAATAGATAATTCTATCATAAAAATGATTTTCCTATGCATGCCACTACTTCATATTAAAAGAAAGAGTAAAGGAAATCACTTACGAAACATGGATAATTCACGACAGAAAACTTGGTTTAAAACAAAGAAAATTCACTAGAAAGTGTTTACATCAATTACAAGAGAATGAAGAACACAATACTTAGTTTTTTCCCTCTGAAGGAAAGAAGAAGATCTCTCCACCAAAGTTTCCCACTCATCCATGCGACGCTCGTACATCCCTTACATAAACATCTCAAAATCCCTCACCAATCTCTCCATAAGATGTAAAAATCTACATCTTCATAACTCTAATGACTAAAATGACTAAGGGGGAAGAAACAGACTATAGGGTGCGATTTTCTCTAAAGGAGTGGCCTCCTATTTATAGGCTTCAAGGGTTGCCTCAAGGCACCACCTCAAAATGTGTCCATGATCAATGATTCTTCTAGAAACTGACTCTGGCGCCTAGGCGCCGGAATCTGACGCCTAGGCGCTGGACTCCGTTGACCAAGTCTTTGCACCCCTTCACTTTGGGTCGCACTCTTCGGGATTAAAACCGTTCCAATGTGTCCAGATACATTTTATCACATGTCCTATATATTAGGAATAACTTTCAGGCTTCTAGAAGGCCTAGAAACTACTTAACACCTTCAAAATAACTCCTAAAGTCATCAAAAATCCATCACATAACCGTTTCTGGATGATTCTGGCGCCTAGGCCTTGATTCTGGGCCCTAGGCGCCGTTTTCTCATCGTCACTAGCGCCTAGGCGCCGGGTTTGGCTCCACCATTTTGCTCCGTTTGGCTCCATTTCAACTCCGTTTCACCTATTTTAGTTGCGTTGCGTTCCTAACATCTTTACCTACAAGATAGACATACAAACAACCTTTATCAAAAGTATAATTTAATCCAAAACAGGTGAGAAATGTAAAAGATATTGAGCATAGAAAGAAATATTGATATGTGCCAAGTTAGAATTTGTTTTTCTTGCTCATTTTGGCTCAAAATTGCATAGTTTTTGCTTCATCTTCTCTAAAATCATATTTTTATACTTAAAAACAAAATTATGCAAAATACATTCCTTTATAGTGTAATATATTTAAAAATATGCATAAAGTAGGTCATGAAATGAACACTAAAAATAGGTACTTTTTAAAGTTGATCAATCACCAAACTTGATTTCATATTTTTTTTGATTTATAATTTATGTTTTATAATTATTTTAATTAAGTAGAGGCATTTATTATAGAAAAATAAGGCTTTAGATCTAGAGGTGCTCTATGTCCTTGGAAAAATTAGATAACCTTTCTAGACACATGATGAACAAGCCTTAAAAATTTCATTCCATTATGGAAAATATTTAATATTCTATGATTTAATGATTTTTTGGATTATTTAATTAATTAAATATTAAAAAATATTTTCACTTTTTTCCATTAAATTTTTCTCTATTCACAGAGCACATGGGTATTATTTATTTCTTTTTTTTAATTTTCTACACCAAGATATGATTTGTTTAAATTATATTTCATTTTTTATATTTATTTAGTTCAATGTACCCTTATTTATCCACTTAACAACATGGCGTTGATTGGATTATTGCACTCGTCAAAATCCCACACAGTGTGCTCCCATTCACTGCACATTACACCTCTGTCGCTGACTCGGTCTGCGGCCCGCTCCCCTTCGTATGCATGCCACCACCGTTCAACTTGATCCACACAGTTTATTTTAAATACACAAGAATGGATGACATCTTTTCATTGTCCCCAATGGTTTATAACCTGAGAACCATCCATGAAATATAGCAAATATCTTCCCCGATACTTAACCAAATTAAGTGTGGTTTGTTCCTAAACCTTCATCTAAGTGAGACGAACACAACTATACAGCTAGGTGGACATGGATTATTCATCTTCTTCATAAAAGACCAAGATTGAGAGGATTATAAGGTATTTGAGCTATACCTTTGCCTAAGCTGTGAGGCCTCGATTGGGTTGGTTGAGAAGCTTTGCCTTGGCACCTCGAACCTCCTCCATATGTTGATTTGCTAACTAGTTGAGCCTATGTATATCCAAGACCAAATGGTGGCTCGCGTGTGGTCTAGGGCTATTTTAAAGGCCTCAGGAGAGGGGGATTTCATTTGAGAAAGTGGTTTTAAGGTTTGGGGAAGCATTTGGAACAACTTATTTGGAGCATTAGTGAAGTCAATATTGAGGCCGAAAATTACCAATATTTTAGTGGGGAAATTAGGGTATTGTGGTTGGTTTGAGGGCTTAGGGATTATAGAGATGAGAATCATGTGGAGACATTCTGGTAGGTTTGTGTACTTCTCCTCTCTCGGTCATGAGGAGGTGGTGGCTTTATAGGCTCGGCTAGGAGCTTCCATTGGTCAAGGAACGGGGTGCAAAATGACACTTATGTAAAGAGATGGCAAGGGAAAAGTCCATTGGGAGCCACATTGGGTGGGTTTAATTTTGAGTTTTTCTTGCATAGGTGGCTCTCGGGTTTAGCCTTACTGTCGACCATGGTGGGGTGATGGAGCTTGGGTGGTCACCATCTGACTGTGTAAAGTTAGTGGTGGAGCTTGGTGAGGCCAATTGGGTTGGAGCATGGGTAGGTGTGTTGAATTGAAGTGGAATGGGGGAGAGATGATTTTAGGTTTGACTTGGGTTTGAATCATCAAAAAAATGCTTGGCTCACTACCCATGGTGACTAGGTTTGATATTCATCATGTGGATTTGGATGGTTAAGTCCTAATCATGAGGATTAGGGTTTATTCGTGGAATTAAATGAATCATGGGAGTGGCTAAGTTCTTTGGGAGGAATCTTGAAAGAGCCCCCTCCTTTATCTATAAGTGGTATGGTGGCTCTTATGAGGCTCATGCATGGCTCCTTGCCTTCCCTATGGCTTGGTGTGAAGCACTATGGCTTGCTTAAGGCTCAGCATGACCAACATGACTTGCACTAAATAAGAGGGTTGTGAATTTCAAATTCTTGAAATCATTTTCATGGGTCCAATTTTAGTCATTTTTAATCATGTATTGTCACACTTTAGGTTTGATCAAAGTTTATTGTGATTAGGGGAAGGATTAAATTTGTCATGAGAGCTTTTCATTTGAATTGAACTTGGACTTAGGCATGATTTTGGTGGGCCTTTAAAATTGGATGTGTGCTTGGTGGTGTTTAAATTGAACATTGTGGGTTTATTTTTAAAAAAAAGATTTTGGGCTCAGCTTTAGTGGATGTGGGCTTTTGGGATTCGTAGGGTCTTAAATTTTTCATGATGAGCTTGGGGGGGGGATTTTAACTTGTTGGTGAATTTGGGTGGATGTAGTGGATTTGGGTGAGTTTGGGTAGATTTGTTAATTTGGGATGAAATTGGGGATTTGGGGGATTTTTGGTAATTTTGGTGTGAATTGAGGTGTATGCGTGAGGCATGTGATTGCGAGGTGTATGGTGATGTGGTAATGAAATAGATGTGTAGGGTGAAGTCTGGAGGATGCATGGTGAATGTGCGTAATATTAAGTGTGTGTGAGTGTGGTGATGTGCATATAAATGTGAAGTGTATATGTGAGTGAGGTGTGGGTAAGTCCCCAAATCACAAAGGGTCATCCTATGGTGTCATGGCTTTAAATGACCTCTCTTTTGGGTTTAATCATGTTAGTCTTTACTAACTCAACCAGGTGTTGAGGGTTTGAGATCACAAAAGAGCCAAGAAGTGGTTAGAACTCAAAAGGGGGTGGGTCCCATCACTATTCTTCTTGGATATTTAATAGGAAGGTCCTATGGCTAGATCCAAAGTTCTAAGAGAATAATATAGACTTCACAAAAAAGAGGCCAACAGGTAGTCGTAATGACGGACATTAGTAATTTGTTGAAGTTAATTTCCTTCCTCTTTATTCTACCGCGTAAATAATGTTTGTCCATACTTTGGACCACTATTATATTTACTATCTTAAGCTTATAAAGGATATAAAAAAGGCCGCTAAACATATGCAAACAATGTACTTTGGTAATTTTGGGTCTGGTTCTAAGAAGATAGAAATTGGGTCTTTCTGAAGTTGGAGTTGTGCATCCTATGCCTCTTAGGAATGGCCGTCCACATGAACCCATTTAAGATAACATAAAACTTAGATAGTCTATTGATCAACATATGGTAAATACCACCAATACTCCATTTAATACTACTGACAGAGATGTGGGCTCTGATGACAATGGAGATGGGGAAATTTAGCAAAAACTTAGGCAAGGCGATGTAATCGATGCTGGAGATGCTAAGATTGATTTGGTTGTTCATGCTTCCTAATCTAGGTGCATTGATATGCAAGTTCCCAACACCACAATACTTTTTCAAACCACTATAAATTTCAAATTCTATAAGGGCTTCACAAGGCAGATAGAACTTAGTTAATTGAAAGGTAAAATTATGACAGATGTTTTCGAGATGATGAAAAATCATGAGAATCTTAACCGGATTGTCCCAACTAAGCTAGAAAATATCCAACCAAAAATGATCCATTTTGCATAGCTATTGAAGACAAAAGGCGGGGCATCACCTTAGATTTACATTACATGTTATCTAAGGTATGCTAACTCTATTTTCTAGGGTTGACATGAATGTTGTAGTAACCTTGGCTAATTTACATTGACTCGTCTTTTCTTTTGTAGAGTTAGAAGGTGTTATGGTATACTGGATATAAACATCTAAACTATTCAGAAGAAGATGACACACAAAGCAAAGGATGAACCTCAACTAAACCATCAACTATGATTCGAATGATGTTGGTGGACGAGTTTGACTTAGGCTAGGGTCGATAAACTTCACCCTAGGAACTCGAGATTGTTCACTAGTTATGAAATAAATCCTCACTTTTAGGCTTCCACATAATTGTATGTTCTGTAATATAAATCCTAACATCTAATAAAATGACAAAAAAAAACATTAAACCCTTCAAGCAAAATTACCTAGGAAAAAGTCACAACCTTAATCAAGGGTTTTCTTAAGTGACCTCAGTTGCTTAAGCTGTAATTAACTATAGAGGCTTAGCCTTTCAATAAGATGTAGAACCCAGAACTGGCATAAAAGCCCAAATCTCTAGTTGTGGGTTACTTTCATAAAGTCTTCTTTGTGGATATTTCCCTAAGGTGTTTCTAATTCAATCTCACTTTGCATGTACACTTGAGGGTTATCCACACGAAGCTCACTCCACATAAGTTTTGTACAAACGTTTTCTCAATTTCCTTCATCATCGCATACCCTTGTCCTTCGATTCTTTTCTTCTTCAGATCATTTCTATGATCTGGAAGAGAGATTATTTGGAGAATAAATTATATGATTATAGAAAAGCAAGTGATTCCCTCTAAGAAAAAAGACCCAAAACTGAACAAAACCTGAGCGGGCTACGACGATGATGATGTGGCGGCGGTGACCATCATCAATACTTAGCTATTTGAGGCTCCACTGCTCCCTTAAAATGAGGAGGCTTCATTCTCAAGAATAACTCTAAATGAGGGCTAGCGATGGGAGAAGTGACTATCTGGAATGCAGGTGAATTTTGTCGGCTCTTATACTCTCAAAGTAGACATTCTATTTTGATCATTCCCCATAATTGAGCCACTAAACCAGTAAACTGAGTCATGGAATCTGATAAAAGTGCTTCTATTGTACTCTATACTACCTCAACCTCATAATAATTCTATCCATCAGTCACACCCTGGTCTCGAGGATCCATAATTACCCAATACTTACACCTAAAATGCACATATTTAATATAATATACATAAGAAAATGGTAGAAAGGAAACCTAATCTTAAACTACCCAAACCTCTCACCCTTATCTACTAATCAATCATATGCTTCTGGTTATAAATTAATTCCTCCAAATTTGTTACTTTGATACAAAAAATTATGTCACAACCCAACTCGATTTAACTCATCATATCGAAGTGTTTCATCTCGTGTCAAGAGCATAACAAGTAAATTATCACCTCGGATCTATTTGGAAGGAGTTCTTGATCTTATTTTTGATGAGGTCTAATTCTCTTCTCTAGAAGCCTAGGATCTAGCCATAGGACATCCATGTTGACTATCTTAGACGACTAGTGACGAGACCCACCCATATAGAAATTCTAAGCACTTCTTGACTCTTCTTGTGAAGTGCCGCATAAGTGGTCACAAGCCCTCATTTGTCACTTAAGATTGCTAAGACCAACATGTGAAGACTCAAGAATGAGTTCTCATAGGATCAATTGACCTTAGGGCAATATTGGGTGTCTTGGTCCCACACACAGAATTAAACTCAGCACAAGTTGCTACACACACACCCAAAACCATCAATTCACTCAAATTGACCCATCTCCCTACTTGATGTCCACAACTACTCCTTAAATCTTTTTAAAGACTCACGTGTGTGGTCCTAAGTCCCTAACCCATGGTTAGGATGACTAGGACCAACATGTGGAGACTTCAAGATGAGTTCTCATAAGGCTCATATGACTTTAGGAAGGTTTCCTATGGCCTCCATACTCACCACTTAAAACCATCCATGTTATCCAAAACTACGTAAATTTATCTAAAATACCCAAAATTTCTCTAATTTGAAAAAATTCCTAAAAATATCTAAACTTGACAAAATCCTCAGTTTTACTAAAAACTCCACTAAATCCAATAATACTCATCCAATTTGTCAAAATGCACCTAAAACTTACCAAAATTCTCAAAATGCCTAAAAATATCCCAAAATTGACAAAAACCCCCAAAATTACCCAAAATGCCAAAATGATCCTAATGTTCACCAAAATTCTTAAATTGCCCTTAATTTCCACCAAAAACATTTCAAATACACCAAATAACAAATCCAAATCCAATTTTATCAAAATTTAAACCCAAATCCATATGAATCCAACATCAAATTCAAATCAATCCAAATCCACTCTAAGTCCAAAATTCTCCAAATTTGAACCCATATGCTAAATATAATTTCACTAAATTCAAGTTTGAATTTCCATCTTGACAAATTCAAAATTTCATTAAGCCCATCATATTAATTTTCAAAATCATCAACATTATATAAAAGAGTAAAATTCAAATCCAAATGAAATGAAAAAAGCCCACCACTTCTAAATTCCAAAAGCCTAAATCAAGAGCCCATCCTCCAAGTCTCATCCCAGCATCAAATAATCAAAATAAAGCTTTGAGTTCCAAACCCCATGATTAAAATTTCCTTAATTTGGTTTCATGATAACCTCTCTAAAAAGTGCCAAAAAATAAAATCCTTTCTCATGCAAGCTAGCCATGCCACGTGCATGCCATGGAGCCTTTCCCAAGCTATTGGTGAGCCAGAGAGCCATGCCATATCACAATTCCCAAATTTGCAAAAGGAGGAGCCCAACTAATGATTCCCTTAAAAGAGATTAACCACTATCACAACTCACTTAAGCCCATGATTAGCCATAATACACTTGGATGGGGACTTGACCCCACAATCAACCAGACTCCTCACTAGCCTTGACAACCTTGGGAGTGATCCAAACCTATTTTTAAGAACCTAACCCATGGTTGACCCAAGTCTACTCCAAAGCCTTTCCTTATTCAGTTAAATAAATCTATCCATGCATCAATCTAATTGGCTTCACATTTGCTCAGTGCTGACCATCCTTAGCCAGAGAGCGACCTCCCATTTGACAACCACCTTTGCGACCAGAAAACACCAAACTCGAGAGGTTTCCCATGACCAAAACTAAAATATTGAACTCCTTTACTTGGCTCACTCACATTGGACATTAGCTCTCTTCTTCCCTTCACGTAAGCAACCTTTTCCACCCACTAGCTTGCCCAATTAAACTCTCAGATCGGACCTATAGATTCACCACCACCTCACGGTCAAAGGAGAGGTGATGCATAAACCTTGGCAAAGCCCTGCCAAATTGTTCCCAAACCTTCCCACAGCCTCTTGAAGCTTATCCCCCATAATTTCAAGATCTCATTCCAACCAAGAAAATCTAATTTCACCACTGAAGTTAAGGGCTTCTTTCTGTCATTCCACCAAACTCCAAGTTGAGCCTTCCAAGAGCATCACCATACATCAAAAACACTTCCCCGATCGAAAACCCTCTTTCCCGAGCTCTCTAACCAAGTCTAATACCACACCCAAAGCACCCTTTGGTCTAGAACATACCTAGGCCTGATCACAAAATAAATTGGCACATGGAGTAGGTTTGTGGATACAAGCCAAAGCTTTTGAAAAAAAACAAATCGAGGCCTCACCTCCTGGGCAAAGGTATAACCTGAAACTACTTATTTATTCCTCGGTTTGGACCTTTATGAAAGAAATTTATGTTTCATGCATATCAAGCCATATGGATGTATTTGTCTCACTTAGATGAAAGTGCAGGAACAAACTACAGTTAATTTCGTTGAGTATCGAGCGAGATCTTAAGGTTAGAACATGAAAGTTCACTGGTTATGAACGATCAGAGATGATGAATGGATGTCTTCAATTCACAAGTGTATCAAATGAGAGAAAAATGATTCAGTGAAGCCCAAAGTTGTTTAGGGTCACTCCCCGAATACCTTTGTAAATTTTGGATATTTTGAAGAACATTTGATCTTATTATAATTTGATGAAGAAAATCATCCCCAAAACCTTAGGGATCTACCAAGATATGACACGAGACCCCTTTTAAATTGAATTATTAATGAAAGACCTATCACTACTCATCCTACAGTAAAACCTAATGCTCAAGGGTATGGGCCTTGGATAAATTGTCTAAACTCTTATGGGCATCGAGGGATATTTGAAATGCCACATATGGATCATATAGCTAGTGTAAGTTGGAGGTTCTGATGGTAAGAGTGATGATGAGAACGATATCTAGGTATGTGAGAAGTTTTGCATATCCTAACCTAACGATTTAAGGGCTAAGGTTCAACATCACTACTCTATAACACTTAGAAAGAGTCACCTTAACCCTCAGGAGCTGTTGGTCATCCTGAGCCTGACATTGTGACTGATTCAAGAATTGCCCAATTTTTAAAATGCATGAAAAAAATCATATTTTTATGCTAAAAAAATGAATGAATGAAAATTTAAACAATTTTTGTGAATGTAAAATTAAGAGATTTTGAATGCCGCTTTTAGCCAGTTCTTATGTCAGTCACATTGATCGCATTGAGGACTACCCTCCCCTAATTCTCTAGTTGATGACATTTTAACCAATGTTGGATCTCACATACATGATACTTACAAGTTTCCTATAGAGTTCTTTTGGGAAAGAAATGCTAGGGCTTCAGTCCTAGTTCTGAGTCCCCCCATTACTAAAAATATGGCACCCAACCTTAAACTCTATATGTGACATCACAATTTGTTTTTTTCGCCTAGGTTTTTATTGCAACGTGTTTAAACTTCCTACATTTTATAACACCATGTATATTGTACCTACCTTGTAGTAGCAGCATGAATTTCAAGTATGCCATTTTTTCATTTTCATTGTCCTTTACTGTACCTCTTTTATTGTGCTTTTACCACTCTTTTAATTATACATGTCTTTACATACTTGCAATACCTTTTAGAAAAGGAAAACAGTATATTGGTTATCTAGGAGGTACACTACATCAGGCTCATGACTCCACAACAATAACTAAATATAAAACGTAAGACATAAACTCCGAACCTGGAGCTGCCATCATGACATGAAGCTTGCATCAAGTTGCGAGCAGCAGGATGGCGACTTCAAAAGGTGGTTAACATGCTACAGAAATACTAGATCGACTCCAACTAAACTTTATTTAGTCATAAACAACATAACCCATAGAACTTCGAGGTTCTCCTCTTAGGGCGACAGAAATCCTCGCACTATCTTTAGGCATTTTGCACAATTATATTATGCAATGAAAGTCCTAACTCTTTTAGGATTCTAAGGTTGTCATTCATTATGACTTAAATCCTCCTATCTTCTAAGCTATTTGCTTGATCGAGTATCATGCAAATGTAAACCCTAAGTGGTAATAATGGCAGGAGTAAACATTAATTAAATATCATTCAAAAAATGTAAAGTAAAATAGTATGATAGTTTGGAAAGTCACTGAGGCTCGCCTCAAAGTCTGTTACATTACCTACTTCTTATTCCTTTGGACTCCTAAAATAACTCCTCCCACTTGGTCCATTCTCATTTGACCTTTTCGTCTCCAACCTTAAAAACTAGACTTTAATTTCTTCAAGACAAAACCTCTGATCGATTTCGAGAGTTTTCTTAAGTGATTTCGGTTGCTTAAGATGTAATTAATTATAAGGTCTTGATTTTATAGGGAGCTAAAGAACCCAGATAAAATAAATCTTATCTAATTTTTAATATTAGGTAGGGGAACCTGCTAGCCACACAAAAGATTCACAGATCAAACAGATGTCATGAATTATTTAGTTTATATAATCGAGCCCGCTGTCAAGTTATATACCTATCTTTTGGGATAATGTATTACTTGTGTTGTTAGGCTCGATTACTTAAACTATTTAAAATATATGGAATCTATCTGGTCCCATTCTTTCAAAATTAAAATATTTCTTTTCAAATTAAAGAGTTTTATATCTATTAAATTAAATTCTTATTCAATGCAACCGATAAGATGCCCATTTTGGTAGTTCACAGATTCAAAAATACTCTAAAAGTTGGCTGACAGAATCTATAATTTTTTTTCATGTTTCACACTTAGCCACTAATATCATCAAATGTTGTAAAATAAATAATATACCCAAAATTCATTCAGGTAATATATACAATAGAAGGAATATATAAAATAATCATGATTTAATCTTACTATCATCAAACAAAACAAAAATATCACTATGATTTTCAAAAATAAAGATCAAAGATACTGACATACCTAAAATCAGGCTTTCACAAGTAATGTCAAAAGTCTCTACTCAGCCAAAGCCTTACCCTTCGCTGAAAAAATACATGTGAGTAAAATAAGGGTGAGTAACCATAGCTAGTAGATTACACAAAATCAACGACAACTTTCAATATAAAAAAACATGTATTTAATGTAAAAAAAACATGTCAAATTATCATATGTAGTATATATCATAGTGCCAAATATATTAAAAGGATATAAAAGTAATTTTAGAATTTGTTATATTATTAAATCTAAAATTATGAAAAAATAGTCAATAAATAGAAAAATATGTCTAGAACATACTGGTGAAAATACTTTGCATAATAGAAATCAGATAGTTCCACAAAGCTCACTTGTATAAGGATGTACCAAATCCTTAAGGAAGACAAATTTAACAGGAACTCTTTTTTTTTCTTACTTTTGTTGCCCAACAAAATAAGTAAAAATTACGCTTAATATATAATCAGGTTTGCTCTAGAATCTGACAATGATATTTGATAAATCTGGCATGAACTAAAAATCGACAACTAAATTAAACATAAAAAACTTCAATTAAATAAAATAATCATGTTAGATATACCAAATCCCAGAATCAAGTCTCAAAAAGTAGAAAAACATGCTGCAGTAGCAGTCATTACACAAGAAAAGTTGTTAATGAAATAGTATATGGCTTTTTGAATCTGTCTATTGATCCGTGATTTTAAATATACTTATAAATATAAGAATTTGATTCCACTACTAGAATATATAAATTCTTAGCAACAGTGCCAAAAATTTGATCCGGAGCGTAATTCTAATTTTAGTAACAATTAAATATTAAAATCATTTTATCGCAGATTTATCTTTAAACGCAAGTACACGTATCGCTCAAGTAATACAGGGCTCTAGTGGAGTCCTGGTTATCGATCTCACAGGGATATATATTAAATCCTACGGACTAGGATTATATAAACTAATTCAGAATCAAAACTAAATCGAAATTTCCTATCTGTCTCTAATACGCAATCGATAATAATATGAAATTTATATCTAAACTAGTTTTACTAAAAATTTACCAATACTACTAAAGTTATATATAATAGCAAGATTCTTTCTCCTTTGTTAAGATATTTAAGTGAAGCGATAATTAGAAATTAGTTTTATATGTGTTGTACCAAATAGGAGCATACCTATTCTTTACCCTTTGGTCCAAGCATAAAGAACATTGATTAATCTTATGCTTGATTACTAAATCTGCGGTAGGTTGGAGGGATACCAGCTCTCATTTCAGAGTTCCTACGTTCCCCTCGCCTGAGGGCTAACAATCTACACTTCAACACCCAAATGATAGGTCCAAATTGAGGATTTTAGCCCGTCACTCTAAAATTTTTAATTCTACGCCCGATTAATATTATTTATCTATTTATTTATACATCTCCTTTCAAGGATTTAACTGTCTACCTTTCAAAAAGAAATGTGATACATACTAGTTAAGAATTCTTAGCCCACAGTCAGATCTTAAGAATTCTTCACAGATTTTAACAATACAAATGACCAATTCGTATAGTAAAGTAAGTTTAGGTATAGTATCATCACAACTTCTTTATAATAGGTTTGATAAACTAATTCATATAATCATTTCACAAAAATATCAAAACAAGGAGAAAGACAGAACAACTACTCAGAATTCATGAAGAGGATGAAATAAAACTTGAATTTCATATAATAAAGTAAAGTTCTACAAACTAAAGTAAATAAACATAACTTATCTCAAATACCTACCCAAGCAAGCTCCTTGAAGTTCCTCTGAATCTCTTCCTTTCTTTACAGTATGCGGAATTCTCCTTCGAAACAGTAATGCAAAATAGATCTCTCACTTTCTTTTCACTCTTAAAATCCTTCGAAGAATTCCTCACAAAATCTCTATTTGAACTCACTACTTACTAAATAACAACACTAAAATAACTATCTACTGACTAATAGACACACTAGTGTACTCTTTTGGACACTTTGGACTCTCTAGTAAACACGTAGGAGACCACTTTTTCGGCCTAAAATGGTTCTTTTTAAAGTTGTAGAAGAGTCTCTAAGGGTTTTTTAGGCACCCCTTCAAAAATCATCCACATTCGACTTATTTCAGGAAAGAACCGTCGATCCCGCCGTCGGCGGCCTCGAGCTCGCTGTCGGTGGCCTTCTAGAAAAAGTACTTTAAACAGGCCCTGCTGTCGGCGACCTCGAGTTGTGCCATCGACGGCCTCGAGCTGCGTCGTCGGCGGCTTTTCTTGCAATTTATTCTGAACTCTCGGAAAAATTATGCCGTCGGGACCATTAACCTCGTCGTCAGCGCCATAGGTTAAATTTGCATAATTTAGTCCTTTTTGCTCCAAATTTGCTCCTTTTTGCAAATTTTTACTCTTTTTTCCTTAAATCTTCATACCTACAGAAAAACACTAAAACTACCTTTCTTTAAAGTGCAATATATCAAAATCAGTATAAAATAGGCATGAAAATCTTAATATTTTTTTCCTGGGTCAAAATCCCCCAAACTTAACTGTTACTTGCCTCAAGTAATTTTTAGTACTACATAAAAGTTATGATTCATTGTGGTAATATTTTAATTCAGAAATAGTATAATTTTGATTTAAATAAATATTATAGCAAGAAATCTTTGAAAGATTTTCAAGTAATTAGATTAATTTTACAGGTATAAGACTATCTAGTCATCAAGTCTAAGATTTCTAGTTTTCTATTTATTTCAAGAATGAATATATGTTGAAATATTAATTTACTCAGAATATTCAGAAGATAAGAAATTCATGAGGAAACTATATGTAAGAAACTAGTCATAAATATAAGTTTAGAAATGCTTTTAGTTTTTCTTTTAAGTTAATCCAAGTGAAGCCAATTTTGATAAGGCATTTCCTCAAGCTTCTCGTCACCTAGTTTCTTTTCTTTTCCTTTTCTTTTCAGGGATTGTTTTTCAATCCTTTCTTTTTTTTTCAAGTGAGGATTACTATATCTGGATAATCTGTTAATAATTTTGAACTTCACTCTTCTTTTCCTAAATTTGAAACTTTCAAACATTTTTTACCTTATATGTACTTCATAGTTTTTACATTATTGGATCCAAATCTATTCTTTCTCAACTAAATTTCTAAGATTCTTAATATTTCAAAATATAGTTTTCTTTACTTTAAATAATTAATTATAGTCTTATCCTCTTATACTAAATATCTTAATCTATAAAATTAATTTTCATTACCAAAAATATTTCTTTGAATTTTCTATAATATTTAGATAAAATCTAAACATAGTTATCGGAATTAAATTTTATCACAAAAAATCATATTAATAATTTTTGAAAATATGTTATTTGAGAACATATAATAGTTAAGATTTTTCTTCCCTTCCCCAAACTTAAAGTTTTCTATAAATAGAAATAGTACATGGTGGAAAGAAAATTTCTAAATATGAAATTCATACCTTTGCACTTTAGGCATTTTTGTTTTCTTGAAATTTGTAGGTTCTTCTCAACAATTCTAACTTCAATTGACCTGTAATACTAAAATCCTTTCTACACACATAACAGTTTAGAGAATTTTTGTTGGGGTAATGAAGTTTTAAAATAAGTATATAAAACTAAACATTAAACAAAAATAACAAACTACACAGGACATATGCATTTCACAACACAAAACAAACAGCTTACTATTTTAAGCTCAACAAGTTACAATTACAATTACAATCACAGATATCATAAACATCTAGAAATGAAAATATAAACTACAAACTAAACACATATCACAGAAAGTAAATCATAGTCCACATAATACAATCAATAAAAGTACTACAACAAAAAGAAAAATAAACACAAACACATACAACACATCACTAACAAATTTTCAAGCATCAAAATCCCACACAATGTCTTCATCAACCTGGTCAGCAGGAGGATTGAGCTGATACTGAGTATACTGGGGGCATTCTAGAAAAATGACATCAGGCTCTCCTTTGTAGTACCTAGCCTGAGCATCATAATAAGACAACTCAAAATTTGAGTGCCTCTGATGATACTCACTATCGTGATCATGTCCTCGCTCTAATCCTTCAATCTTGTGATCAATTCTTTCTAGCTTTTCATCTAACTGTTCAAAACTTTTTCTCTACAGGGTCTTGGCATTCATCAGATCATATAAGGTAGGAGGACTAGAGGCAGGAGGGTCATAGCTAGTAGAAAGAATGTCTGTACTAGTAGAAGGTCCTTTGTTCCTACTCCCTGATCTCTATTCCTCATGGGATTCATAAGTCTTTATGTTTGCTTTAATAATGGGTTTCATTGGATACACCCATTCATCATCATCTCTTGCTTCAACTCTAGATAGTTGACAAAGTGCATAAATGAGGCCAGGATGCCCTAAATATCCACTTGTCTCACTCTTCATAGTGGCCATAATATTCTTATAGATTATTCGCCCCACATTAATGCTTATGTTGTTCTAAATACAGAAATTCAGAATAGCTCTCTCTCTCTAGAGACTTCACTGTGATGGTAAGTGGCTAGCAGAGTCGAACAGAAGAAATAATGCCATGCCTTAAAAGTGGCATTCATCATGGACAATGGAAAGTTGATCCGTTCACGATTTTTAATTTTCCAAAGTCCTTTCCCATCAGTGATAAATTCAATAACATCGTTCAACGGACCTTCCATTGTGCCAAATGTTTCATACTCGCTAGAAAAATAATCGTGAAGCTCATAAAAAGAGTTAATGCGATTAGCACTAAAGTCAACAGAGAATCCTCTTACTTGGACTGGTTCATCCTCAAGTTGAGTAAGATTAGAGTAGAATTCTCTAACAACTTCTATAGCAGCCTTGTTGGTTGAAAAGCAAAAGTTTTCCCAACCTCGCTCCTTGATAGCTCATTCCACTTCTCCTCCAGGATTCTCGAAAACTATATCTTGTATACACTTCTTACTTTGATAGACTGAAGTGTACTTCGATTGTGCTTTCGCATTTACAAATCGAGTCATGTCGAATTTGAGTCTTCTCTTTTGTCGTGGAGCCATTGTTTGATCTATCAAATCAAAAAAATTCCAAACTAATCTCTAAAATAATAATACAATGGCTTAAAAAGAGGGGTTAAAACAATCTAAATCAATTGCCATGAATTCCTTCCAAGTCTTTTCTCCAAATTTTCAAATTTTCCAAAATTTCTAATGTGGAAGAAATTCATGGTGAAAATAAAAAATTTTTACATGGGAGTGAAGTTCTTACTAAGGGAAGATGAAATCCGGTGTTAGAATTTGTTGAAATCGCTCCAAATCCAAGATCTATCAAGCCCTAGGTCAACTTTTCGGGTAAAAAGGGGAAGAAGATGATGAATAGTGGCATTTGACGGGTCAAAATCGCGGTAAATAGGTAGTTTTTGCGATCGCGCAGTCAGCAGGCTCATTTTCACCTTCGACGGGCTCTATTAAATTAATTTCCTATTGTTCCCGAGAAAATCGTGCCGACAACGGTCTCGAGCACGCCGTCGATGAGATTCTAAAAAATTGATCATTTTTTAAAATTCAGATTTCGATCAATTTTAAGCCTTGTCGTCATCCATTCGATTCTTTTTATCACATATTTAAGTGATTAAGTGATGTATTAACACAAATAAACATTCACACAACAAACTTTACATTTATATATTGAAATCCAAGTGTTTGCAACACACAATACATAACACACATATGTAGGTATTCTTTCAACCTAAATCTATTTAATCATCGTAGCAATCCAAACCGCAACACTCAAAATGCTGAAAACAAACATTTCAAACTTAATCTCATCTATACTGAGATTAAAAAGCAAACTAATCAAACAAACAAACTTATAAACATTGTTCAAATCAAACACAACATAATAAAGTAAATTAATCAAGTCTACTACTCTTCAGAACTAGTGCTGGTCTCTCCTCTGATATCACCCATTGCTTGAACACGGACAAACAGGTTGTAAAAAGGTTGGAATGCGAATTCTTCAGTTGAATCCTCATCGATTAATCCCATCCTTCTCATTAATTGCACCAATCTCGATTCAAATTTTTTCAGTATGATCAAAATGTTCTTTCATTCTCCAATCGATGTGATCTAAGAAATCAGACATGTTGTTAAATGTACTCATTAAGTTTTGTACCTAATTCTCCATATTCTTGATTCTATGCAAGAGCAGTGGTGTCTTGTTTGCTACTAAAGGTTGAACAGGAACAGAATTCTGCGATATTTGATCCATAATCAAGCCTACATCACTCTCTTCATCGTTGGCTGGGAATATCTGAGTTGGGTCTAAGGGTTTCCAGGGTAGCAGTATCTTCTCCCAAACCTCGTACGATACTTGAAACAAACTGTAAATCAAGAAAATTGTGGAAGTATGTTCAAGCCCTTGGGATGATCCTTGAACAATCAGGCCATAAACAGATTTCACAATAATCGATCCAATATCAATGGGCCATCCCATTTGAATGCAGTAGTTCAAAATTACAGTTTCTTTCGTAACTTTGCCAATTTTCATCATCGGCAATAATTTCACAGAGATGAAAAAGCATCAATGTTTCAAAACGGGATTTAAAAGAGTTGCAGAGAACTAACATTCTCGTTCTGTCTAACTTCCCAGTCATCGGTTTCGTCTGTCAAATATTGGTATATTTCATTCATCTTTTCTCTCATCGGCACGAAATTTGAATAATAGCAGGCTGAAACATTCTCAAGCATATATAACTCTTTAATTCTTCCAGAATTCAATGTAATCCACCTACCTCTCACATAAACACTTCCTTAGTTAATTCCATGTAAATTGGCATAGAATTCCTTAACCACTGGAACGACTACTACGACAGTAGTGTAGCAAAACACTTCCATCTTCTCTGCACGATTGTTTTTTCAATTGGTGACAAAGAAAAATTAACTAAGCCTTAGCCTTATACCTTAGTGAAAATGGAAAGAGGCTAAGTCTGACAGCATCATCAGACACTCTATCGCACTTAAAAGTAGCACAAAGTTCTAAGAAACTTGCAAGATGTAAATTAGGATCTTAATTTGAAGTTCCACTAAATTGATTATTTTGTACTATTTGGATATTTGCAGGTTTAAGCTCAAATAAATTAGCAGCTACATCAGGATTTTGGATAGTTAAACAAATTTCATCTAATGTAGGGTTAGCATAATCTCTTAATGGTCTAGATTGATGTTTATTTTCTATTCTTTGGTTGTTTACGTTATTTTCCATTGTTTCAGAATTTATAGGTTCTTTTCTTAGTTTTCTAATTCTCCTAATAGTGCGTTCTAATTTCGAATCGTAAGGTATAATATTTTCAGAACCAAATTTACACATACAATCAAAAGCAGTACACAGTTAAACAGTTAACTAAATAAGTTGCAATTCTATTAAAAAGCTTTTCTAACAATCCTAAATTGTCTGTTACTCTAAGTATGTTATATTCTTACAACAAATAAAATATATCCCCGGCAACGACACCAAAAACTTGATCTGCAATTTTAAATGTACTTATAAATATAAGAATTCAATACCACTACTAGAAGATATAAATCCTCAGCAACACTGCCAAAAACTTGATCCTGAGAATAATTCTAATTTTAGTAACAATTAATTATTATAATCTTTATATCGCAGAGTTACCTATAAACACAAGTATACATATCGTTCAAGTAATACAGAGCTCTAGTGGAGTCCTGATTATCGATCCCACATGGAAATATATTAAAGCCTACGAAGTAGGATTATATAAACCAATTCAGAATCACAACTAAATCAAAATTACTATTTGTCACTAATACGCAATCGATAATAATATGAAATTTATATCTAAACTAGTTTTACTAACAATTTACCAATACTACTAAAGAAGAACTAAAAGAAGAAGAATCTCATTATATTAAAGATAATTGGGAAACTTTGGACATAACTCAAAATGATATACTTTTACCCTCAATTAAAAAAGCCCCTGAACTGGAATTAAAAATGTTACCTTCACATTTAAAGTATGCATTTCTGGGAAATTCATTAACTTTATCTGTTATTATTTCTTCTGAGCTAAGTAAAGATCAAGAAGAAAAACTAATATGAGTGTTAAAGAATTATAAAAATGCTTTTGGTTGGACTATTATCGACATAAGAGGAATAAGCCCGTCCATTTGTATGCATAGAATTTTAATGGAAGAAAATTTTAAACCTACTTATTGAACCACAAAGAAGATTAAATCCTATCATGAAAGAGGTTGTTAAAAAGAAATTATTAAATGGTTAGATGCTTGGTATTATTTATCCTATTTCGTATAGCCGATGCGGTAAGTCCTATTCATTGTGTTCCAAAGAAAGGAGGAGTAATCGTCATTGTCAATGATAAAAATGAACTAATTCCTACAAGATAAGTTACTGAATGGCGAATTTGCATTGATTATAGGAAATTAAATGACGCCACTAGAAAGGATCATTTTCCTTTACCTTTCTTGGATCAAATGCTTGATAAATTAGGTGAACACTCATATTTCTGTTTTCTGGATGGATATTCTGGTTATCATCAATTACATGTGGCTCCTGAGGACCAAGAGAAAACAACATTTACAAGTCCTTATGGAACATTTGTCTTTAGATGTATGCCTTTTGGTTTATGTAATGCACCTGCAACTTTTCAAAGATGTATGATGTCAATATTTTGTGATTTGATTGACAAAGGAATTGAAATATTCATGGACAGTATTTCAGTTTTTGGAACTTCTTTTGAATCTTGTTTGGAAAATATTTCTAAAGTTCTGAAAAGATGTGAAAAAATAAAGTTAGTTGTTAACTAGGAAAAATGTCAATTTATGGTCACAGAAGGCATTGTACTTGGTCACAAGATTTCACAAAAAGGGATGGAAGTAGATCAAGCAAAAGTGAAAATTATTGCTGAATTACAACCACCTACAACTGTTACTGATGTGAGAAGTTTTCTAGGTCATGCTGGATTTTATAGAAGATATATAAAGAATTTTTCTAAAATTGCTAAACCTCTTTGTCATTTATTGGAAAAAGATGCTAAATTTGAATTTAACAAAGACTGTGTTAATGTTTTTAATATTTTAAAAGAAAAATTAATAACTGCACCTATCATTGTTGCACCTAATTGGAATAAATCTTTTGAATTAATGTACGATGCAAGTGATTTTGCAATTGGAGCTGTATTGGGACAAAAATATGAGAAAATTTTCAAAGTTATATATTATGTTAGTAAAACTCTTACTGAAACTCAAAGAAATTACACTACTATTGAGAAAAAGCTTCTAGCTATAGTATATGCCTTTGATAAATTTAGACCTTATCTTCTTGGTACTAAATGCATAGTTCATACTGATCATTCCGCTATTAAATATCTAATGTCAAAAAAGGATGCTAAACATAGACTGATAAGATGGGTTTTACTTCTAGAAGAATTTGATTTTCAAATAGTGGATAGAAAAGGAACGGACAACCAAATTGTTGATCATTTATCTAGAAATAAGAATGATGTTATTACTGAAGAAAACATAAATGAGAAATTTCCTGATGAACATTTATATGTTATTCAAGGATACCAAACACCTTGGTATGCATATATAGTTAACTATTTAGTTAGCAATATTCTACCTTATGGATTGGATGAAAAATTTATTAAGAAATTTAAAAATGATGCTAAATATTATATTTGGGAAGATCCACATTTATTTAAATTAGGAAGAGATTCTATAATTCGAAGATGCGTACCTTATGAAGAAACTTATGCTATTATTAAAAAATATCATGATTCTGATTTTGGAGGACACTTTGGAGTAGATAAAACTGCATTTAAAATTTTAAATTCAAGATTTTATTGACCTACTTTATTCAGAGATGTGAGACATTATGTTAAAACATGTGATCGATGTCAAAGAATGGGAAATATATCCAAGAAAGATGAAATGCCTTTAAACTATATATTGGAAGTTGAAATTTTTGATATATGGGGTTTAGACTTTATGGGACCATTTGTACCATCATCTGGAAAGATTTATATTTTATTAGCGGTTGATTACGTTTCAAAGTGGATTGAAGCCATAGCTTTACCTAGTTGTGACTCCAAAAGTGTATCTAAATTTTTAAAGAAGATGATTTTTTCAAGATTTGGAATGCCTAAGGTAATTATCACAGATGGTGGAAGTCATTTTAGAAATATAAGAATTCAATCATTACTGTAAAAATTTGGGATCAAACATAAAATTGCAATTGCATATCACCCACAAACAAGTGGAATGGCTGAAGTATCAAACAGAGAAATTAAAAATATTTTAGAGAAGACTATTAATCCTAAAAGAACTAATTGGGTTTATAGACTTGATTCTGCATTATGGGCTTATAGAACAGCTTATAAGACACCAATCAGAATGTCACCTTACCGGTTAGTTTCTGAAAAACACTGTCACTTACCTGTTGAACTTGAACATAAAGCTAATTTGAAGATAAAGGAGTTTAATTCTGATTTGAATACTGCAGGAGAAAATGATTGTTGCAATTAAATGAGATGGATGAATTAAGAAATGAATCATATGATAATGTAAAAAATTATAAAGAGAAAATAAAAGTATTACATGATAAAAAGATTTCAGGAAAAAATATTTGAGCACTGGACAAGAAGTATTACTATTTAATACTCGTTTAAGACTTTTCCTGGAAAATTGAGATCAAAATGGATAGGATCATATATAATTGAAAAAGTATACCAATATGGAGTCGTGGATATTAAAGACCCCAAAATGGGAAAATTTTTTAAAGTTAATGGATTAAGATTAAAGCCTTATTTGGGAGACATTAAAAAGATTTATAAAGAGGCTTATGAATTAAGTCAACCTGATTAAAGAATTACTTAGGTCGGGCTGACGACGTTAAACCAAGCCCTTAATGGGAGGCAACCCATAGATTTTATTTTTAGTGTGTTTGTACATTTTTAATGTATGGTTATGCCTCAATCTTGACTAATTTTATATAACTTCAGAAAATTAAAAATTATCTTGAAGTATATAAAGTTTGGACTTTGGATCACTCCTTTCATATGTGAGTAAAAAGGAGATCAAGTTAACCTTCATTGAAATTATGTATAATTGTGTTATTGAGATTGTTGTGATCTTATCACTATAATTTACCTATTTTTGGAGAACAAAACTTTACGTTAGGCGAAACGGAGTCAAAAATGGTTTCGGCGCCTAGGCGCCAGAATAAGCTGTGTGTCGATGGGTCCGGCGCCTAGGCGCCAAATTTGGCACCTAAGCGGCACGGTTATTGGATCATGTAAAAACTGAAAACTTACAGTTTTTCACACGATTTCACCTTTAAATTAACCCATCTTCGTCCCCAATTCCTGTGCAATCATTATTTCAACCCATACACTCCATTCTTGAGAGATTAGAGAGGATTTTTGAAGAAATGGAGAGGAGAAATCTTGGAGAAGAGGCTAGAGACAAAGGTCCAAAAGATCCTCAACCCCACTTCAATGGTTTCATCGTTGTAAGTTTGGAGAAAATTTTTAGTCGTCTAGATAAATTTGAAGCGAATTTCAAGAGTATTGGAGATCGGCTTCATGAGATCTATCATCAGATTGAACATCTGGAATGGCAAGCGAAACTTCAATTTGATCATCTAGCGGCTTATCAAGATGCTCAAGTGGAGATGTATGCGAATAACAATTGGATCGACGAGAAAACGGCTACAGATTTTCCAAGAGCATTAGTGTTCTTTCCAAGTGGGCTGAATAGTTTTTCTTGCCAAGATAATGGAAATTAGATAGTGATTTGATGAGATCGTGATTTATCTAGTGAGTCGTTGTATCGATTTAGTGAATCGATTGTGTTTGTTTGTGTATTTGCTTTCATGTTCAATGTGTGTTGTATTTGTTTTCAAATTGTGTTGTTTGATTGTGTGTTAGGACTTGAATCATTATATTATACTTATCTGAAGTGTATTGAGCCAATATTGAAGATTATAAATGAAAATTAGAGGAGTTTAATTTAAACCTTGTGTTTGATTGGTGGATTTAATATTTAATTTTTAAAAATTTTTGGAAAATGTTTTGGAAGTTAGAAACTGAAGCCCTGCTCTAATATTAGTAATTGGAAGTTGAATTTATGAATTTTGGTGGAAAATAAAATTTTTAGAGTGATTTTTGTGAAAGGAGAGTCTGGCGCCTAGGCGCCAGAATTCAGCGCCTAAGCGCCAGTTCGACATGCTTACCCGAAGAACATCATATAAACCCCATTAGCCATGGATGACGCCTAAGCTTCATCTCCTTCCCCATTTTCATGAAAATACACCTCTTAGATCCATTTTAAGATCAAAACATCAAGTATTTGGGCACGAAATCACTTGATTTCTTCGTCTCGAGGTCAGATCTACACTGTAATCCATTTATTTTCGATTTTCACCATAGTTTTTCCTATGTTTTGCTAAAAACTGAAATTTTGTGAAAAATTTTGATTTTTAGGTATTCTATTTGGATTTTTAAACTTATTTTAAGTTTCTTAAACTTAAAAAGAGTTTAAATATTTGATTCCTAAATTTGTTCTTGTTTTCTTTCACGTTTAGATGGCACCGAAATCTAAGCGAGAGAAGGGACGAGAAAATTTTGACAGTAGTAAGTTTGCGACTGCGGCAACGCATTTTCGATATCACGAATTTGCGACGTCGAGAAAGTTTATCTTGGAGCGAAGCTTTTACAATCCGGGTGAAATGATCGAGAACACAATCGTTGCGCACAACTGGCAACGATTCTGTTATTTCACTACTGTTGCTATTATTCCAGTCGTTCGTGAATTTTATGCTAACTTTTTAGATGCGGAAGACTACGAAGTCTTCGTCAGAGGTATTGGACTACGATTTACTCCGGAGAGGATCAATGTGTTTGATGAACTGCCACCTACCATCGAGTGCCACTATTCTGGATTATCTCCTTTGGAGGGAGATCTTGAGATGATTATTGCTTATTTGATCGATGGCACCGGAGCTCGGAAGATCCGGAATGAAAAACGGGTAAACTTCAAATCTTCTAAGCTAAATGGTGTTTCAAAGGCTTGACATTATTTTATTTCTGCTAGACTTCTACCTTCCAACCACCTGAGTGAAGTTACCAGAGAAAGAGCTATCCTGAACTATTGCATTCAGAAGAGGAAATTGATAGATTTCTGCAGTATTATTTATGATTCTGTGGAGTCTATTTCTAGATCCAGCACTTCTATGGGACTGGGATTCCCATCTTTGGTCTATTCTTTATGTGTTAGCAATGGAGTCACTGCTGATATTTCTGAGGAGAAGCTGAAGTTTACCAAGCCAATTGAGCAGTAGAGTGTTAGTATCTATGATCGTCTTCGTGGGAAGAGATTGACCGCTCCTTCTACTTCTACACACACTTCAAGTAGACCTTCTACTTCCAGACCTTTTACTTCTACTGCTGAGCCACCATCTAGTTTTTGGGAATCGATGCATGATCAGTTTATAGAGCAGCATCATGAGTTATTTCAAACTCACTGCAGAGTTGATTCCATTGATAAAAAAATTGATCATTTATCCGAGTATACCCGGAGGAAGAGTAGTTACGATGCCGAGTATGATGAAGCTCTCGTTAGATTCCTGAAGGGAGAGCATGATGTTCAGTTTCCTACCTGTCCTAGATTTTCACCATATGTTGATCTTAAGGATGTTGAGTTTTCTTTTGGTGATGATGACGATAATGAGGCTACAGACAGTGATTAGTGACCTGATTTACCTCTGAATTGTGCTAAGTCTGTTGATAGTTTAGTTTGTTTGCTAGTATTGATTGTTGTTTGTTGTTTGCTACTTTAGATTTGTTTATGTACTTTGTGTGGATTGTTGGGTGTTGAGACTGTTGTTAGAGTATTTTTAATGTATTGTGGTTAAGATTGAAATTTGGATAAATTTATGTTTATTTCTGTTTCAGCCTACTGTTTAGTAGTTAGTATTATTGTTCTATTTCTGTTATTATAAGTAGTATAGTCATTTAATTTAATTACTAAATAGCCTTCTTACTTTTATACCTGCTTCATTATTTCAGTATTATTCATAAAAGCATGTGTAGAAGTAAATTTTTCTTTCTAGAATATTTTTTTTTACATACTTATAAAAATTCCTTTTTAAAATTATGTTTTTCTTTCTCTCATAGTTAAAAAAAAAAAATTCATGATAGACCAAAACTTAAGTTTGGGGGAAAGGGAAAATACATTCAAATTTAAATTTTATTTGTCCTTTAAGAACTAATATTTTTTTAAAAATAAAATTTTTTTTAACATAACATGAGGAATGAAGAATCTATTTAAGATGACATAAATTTTTAAAATTATAAATAATTTAGTGGACTTAATCAAAAATTTTAATAACTTTGATTGATTTTAAGAATAAAATTATTCAACTTAAAGAAGAATAAGATTAAAAAAAATTTTTATTCATAGCAGAGATAATTGAATTTTAGAAGTATTAAGAAATAAAAAATTATAACTCAAAAATGAATAGATTGAAATTCTTTTTGAAATCTATGTATGTTATAATAATTAAGTGAAAATGTATAAGTTTGAAAATATAAGTTAAGGATAGTGAAGTTCAAAACCATTAACAGGCTATCCAGATACAGTAATCCTCTATTTAAAAAAAAGGATAAAAAAAGAGAGAAAAAGAGAGGAGAAGCTTGAGGAAAGGCCTAATCAAAAATTGGTTTCACTTGAATTAACTTATAAAAAGAAAACTGATTACATATATTACTTAATATTTATGCATGTATTTTTATTAGAAAAGAATTTCATGAAGATCTAATAAACTACAATTATTTTCGAAGTGAATGAAAAATTTTTGAAGTCTTATGATTTGGTAGTTAGAATATTCTTTAAATTCTTAAAATTAAACTTAGTTAGTGAAATTTGGTTAATGATTTACTAAAGCCTTTAAAAAATCAAAAATCATAAGGAGTCTTAAATATTTACCTTTTTATTCCAAATTTTATAAATTTTATATAGTAAAAAGGGTTACTTGAGGACAAGTAACGTTTAAGTTTGGGAGATTTTGATCCAAGAAAAAAAATACATATTTTTATGCCTTGATTTTTCATAAATTTTAAGGATATTATGCTTTAATGAAAGGTATTTTTGTGTTTTTGGATGTAGGTGATGCAAAAATGTTCATGAAGGAGAAAAATATGAAAAAGGAGCAAAAGGAGCAAAAATAGAGCCAAAATGCAAAATTGTCGAAATTATTGGTCTGGCGCTTAGGCGCCTAAGCGCCAGCTCGATACAGAAAACTGTTAAGTTTTTGACGACTTTTGGGCGGTTATTTTGACGGTGTGAGCGGTTATTTTGACGGTGTGAGTTGTTATTGGACCTTCTAGAAGACTGTCAGTTGTTCCTGGTTTATAGGACATGTGATACAATGTATTTAGACGCTTTAAAACGGTTTTAGTCACGAAGAGGTGCGATCCAAAGTGAAGAGGTGCGAAGAACTGGACGTGGTGTCCGGCGCCTAGGCGCCAGATTCCGGGGCCTAGGCGCCAGACACACCTTCTAGAAGATTTATTGAAGGTGGACATATTTTGAAGAGGTGCCTTGAGACAACCCTTGAAGCCTATAAATAGGAGGGTATTCCTTCAGAGAAAAACGCCCCATCTACCCTCCCTATCTAGAGTCCAATCTAGAGAGAGAATTAGAGAGATCATATTAGTGCCACCTTTTTACTTTCCTTCATAAATTAGTGAGTTTATTTTAGAGTTTGTATTTAGAGTTTGAAAGAGTTGGTGCATCTGTAGTTCATTACACTGTGGAGTCAGTAGAATCAGAAGTTCAATAGGAGAAACATCTAAGATAAGTATTTTTTATTTTGATTCAAAGTTTATTTATTATGTTTTGTTATTTAATTTTTCAAGTTGTTGCATACGGAGTTCATTACCTTTTGTGGAGTCGGTAGGAATCGCGGAAGATGCAGCAGAAGGAATATTTGAGATAAGTATTTTATTTTTGATTTAAAGTTTATTTATTATGTTTTCTTTGTTTATATTCAATGTGTTAGTGGTTTTGTTTACTTTCTTCCTTCAATTATGAAAAGATAAAAAAGATAATATAAGATTCGATGATGAATTGAAAATCAAAATATTTTTCAAAACATTGTGATGATATTAATGCGATCTTACTTTACTTTTTAAATTGGTCATTTAAGTGTTAAAACACAGTGAAAGACTTTTGAGACCTAGAAGGAGAATAAATCTTAACTTGTAGATGTCACATGAATCCTTGGGTATTCGAAGGCCATGCGGGCTATTCGAGGTGATGCAAATAAATAGGAAGATAAGATTTAAAGGGCATAGAATTGATAAATTTTAGAGTGACGGACTAAATTCTTATAATTTGATTTATAGATGAGAAATGGTGCGGAGGGCCGACATAGCCACCCTTGGACATCTAGTAGTGTGAGCTAGATTAACTGAGTGCTACTAACAATACATCCGGACACGATGCGTAAATTAGGCAATGTTCTTTGAGCACGGATCGAAAGGGTAAGAAGAATACGAATGCTTCTATTTGGCACGATACCATAAAATAGATTCTCCAACGAATGTTAAATTATCTTAAAAATCTTGGATTAATTGAATGGAAGCAAGTTGTTGTTTAATATAGTTTTCACAAAATCATTTTCTTATTTTTGTTTTCTAAAACTGCATCTAGTAAATTATAAGTAATTTATAGTTAGATTATAATAGAAAAAGATTTTGAAATACAATACTTAAAAATTTATTACCATATTTTTCTCAGGTAGGATCGATGCGGGGTCTTTGTTTGAAAGCCATATTACTTGAAACGATACGTATACTTGCGTAGTAACCAAAAAGTATACTTAAATATTTTCCTTTAAAATTATATTTTGATATATAAACATATGTATTTAAAGTATTAAACATTAACGGCCTAGCATTCGGTAGCAATCAAGTTTTTTATTTAATGTTATTACGTAATTAAATTTGGTACACGTATATATGTGAGTTATTGAGTCGAGTGTTTGACGCCTTTGCCGAAATTAAATTTTCTAGCAATGGTAACAAATCCTTGTATTCGGAAATGCAAAAATGAATTCGAGTTTTTGGCGCCGTTGTCGGGGAAGGAATAAAAAAGTTATAGATTTTTAAATATTATATTTCCAAATACATAAAAAAATAAATATATAATATATAAAAAAAATTTTCCTTGCTTTCTTTTTTTATGCAAAGTTTTGGTTCTGAAGGACTAATACCTTTAGATTTTGAACTAGAAAGAACAATTGGAAAATTTAAAAAGGAAAAACAAATTCAAAAATTTCGAGAAATGGCTACTTTACGAAATCCGGTGAACTTAATGATCGAAATGTTTATAAACCATTAAGGGATTATGCTAACCCTACGATTGATGAACTTCATAGTAGTATTCGAATACCGTGAATCTTAATTCTTTTGAACTTAAACCGTCTATTTATTCGAATGGTGCAAAACAATCAATTTGGTGGAACACCGAATATGGGGATCCAAATTTACACCTTGTTAGTTTTTTAGAACTTTGTGCTACCTTTAAATATAACAATGTTTACCGATGATGCTATTAGACTTAAATCATTTCCTTTTTCTTTAAGAGATAAACCAAAGATGTGGTTAAACTCATTAGCAATGTTGGTTTTATTAAAACATGGTGAAATGGCACAAAATTCCTTATTTAAATATTTTTCTCATACAAGCTACAAATTAAGAAATGATATTACTTCGTTTAGTCAATTTGACGGGGAGACAATATGTGAAACTTAGAGGAAGATTTAAATAACTATTAAGAAAAATGTCCTCATCATGCTTTACACGATTGGACATTAATTATTCGAACATTTTATAATGGATTAATTGGATCTTTAAAATCAATTATTGATCTTCTTCTTTGGAGGTTCTTTAATGTGCAAATCATTTGAAGAAGCTTACTATAATTGAAGAAATGGCTAATAACAATTTTCAATGGCCTTGAAAGGATTAATCCTAAAAAGATGTCAAGTATTAACGATAATGCGACCTTTTCTATCCTAGCTTCACAGTAGCGACAATGTCTAAGAAATTGGATAATTTTGCAATTAATATTTCACATAATAACTACCTTTAATATTGAAGAATCTCGAGGCCCATTGAAAATTTACAAGCTATTGCAGTAAAAATAATCTTATTCAAATTATTATAATCACAGGTGGAAAAATCATCCTAATTTTTAAGCGGAATAATTCACGACGAACGATAGGTAAAATCGATCTCATCCCGGCGGGAGTGGAATAATCAAGTTAATCCAAATTATAAACCCACAGTTTAGTAATCGATAGAAAAAAGTTATCGATAGAAGAATTAATTTCTGAATGAATAATTAAATACAAAATCAAAAATAAAGCTATTCGTAATATTGAAAATCAAATGAAATGATGTACTTTAATTAATAACGGACACAGCAGGAACACTTCTAGTAATGTTGAAATTAATCCAGAAAGGAAGCTTGGAAAAAGAAAATGAACATGTTAAGGTTGTGCAACATAGAAGTGGAAAGGAATTAAAGAAAGAATGCGAATGAAATTGAAAAGAGATTGAGGTTGAAGAGATTGAAAAATCCTAAAGAAACTCTCTACTCTCTGATCGGAATCGGTATTATACCTATTAATGTTAAAGTTGAAAACCACCACCACCTTTTCCTCGAAAGACTTAAACGGCGAAACTTGATCATCAATTTTCTAAGTTCTTTGAAATTTTAAGAAACTACTTATTAACATACCTTTTGCGAAGCTTTGGAACAAATGCGAAACTTATACAAAATTTATGAAGGATATTTTAAGCAAGAAACAAAAATATTAAGCTTTTGAAGCTGTTGCATTAAGTGAAGAATGCGATGCGATAATTAATTACTGAAAAGCTTAAGGATGCGGAAGTTTCTTTATAACTGTACGATAGGAAAAATTTTGTGGAAAAGCTTTATGTGATTTAGGAGCGAAGTATTAATCTCATGCCATTTTCTATCTTTGAATTCGTTGGGAAGTGCTCCCTGCCTTAACCCTTCGGTTTGGCGATAGACTATCCACTTATCCACAAAGGGTTATAGAGGATAATGCGCATTAAAAGGTAAGACGAGTTATCTTCCATGTAGATTTCATCATACTTGATATGGAAAGAAGATAAAGATACTTTATTATTTTAGGAAGACCTTTATAGGCTAGGACGAGCTATGATTGATGTACGACGAGGAAAACTAACCATAAGAGTTAATGATCAAGAAATTAAATTCGATGTTCTTAAATCAATGAAGTACACGATAAAGAAGAGAAATGTTATTGAATGGATATAATTAATTATTTACTTGAGAAACATTATCGAAAAATGTAAAGTCATTTAAGAAGAAATTTTTGAACTTTTAGCGATGAAAATGAAGAAGTAGTAGAAAAAGAGACTCATTTTATTAAAGATAAGCTAGGAAACTATAGACATAACTCAAAATGATATACTTTTACCATCAATTAAAAAAGCTATTTGGAATTAAAAATGTTACCTTGAATTTAAAATATGTGTTTCTTGGAAATTCGTTAACTTTACACATTATTTCTTACGAAGCTAAGTAAAGATCGAAGAAGAAACTTCTGAGTGTGTTAAAGAATTATAAAGCTTTTTAGTTTGACTATTGTTGATATAAGAAGGAATAAAGTAGGTAGGTTTGTATGCATAGAATTTTAATGGAAGAAAATTTTAAACCTACTATTGAATCGCAATGGAGATTAAATCCTATCATGAGGTTGATATAAAGAAATTGTTAAATGGTTAGATGCTCGTATTATTTATCCTATTTTGGATAATTGATAGGTAAGTCCTATTCATTGTGTTCGAAGAAAGAAGGTGTGATCATTGTTAATGATAAAATAAACTAATTCCTACAAGACAAGTTGCGGATGTCGAATTTGTATTGACTATGGGAAATTAAATAAAAGCCACTAGAAATGATCATTTTTCCTTTACCTTTCTTGGATCGAATGCTCGACAAATTAGTGGACACCCATATTTGTTTTACGGATGGATGAGGTTATATCCAATTACTTATTGCTCACGAGGACCAAGAGAAAACAACATTTACAAATCCTTATGGAACCTTTACTTTTAGAAAAATGCCTTACGGGTTTTATGTAATGCACCTCCAACTTTTCAAAGATATATGATGTAATGGATCTTTTGTGATTTGATTGTGAAAGGTGAAATATTCATGGACAATTTTCGAGTTTTTGGAACTTCTTTTGAATCTTGTTTGGATAACATTGCCAAAGTTACGAAAGATGTGAAGAAACAAAGTTAGTTCTTAAGCCCAGGTAAAATGTCGATTCATGGTCACGGAAGGCATTGTACTTGATAAAGAAGTTTCACAAGGGATGGAGTAGATCGGCCAGTGAAAATTATTCTTTGAATTACAACCACACTATTTATTCTTGATGTGAGAAGTTTTCTATGTCATCTTGGATTTATAGAATACATAAAGGATTTTTCTAAAATTACTAAACTTCTTTGTCATTTATTAGAAAAAGATGCAAAATTTGAATTTAACAAAGAATGTATTAATGCTTTTAATATTCTAAAAGAAAAACTAATAGCTGCACCTATCATTATTACTTTAATTGGAATAAATCTTTTGAATTAATGTGTGAGTGAAGTGATTTTGCAATTGGAGGTACAATATTAGGACAAAAATATGAGATGATTTTCAAAGTTGTTTATTATGCTAGTAGAAGCTATAGTATATGCCTTTGATAAATTTATACCTTATCTTCTTGGTACTAAATGCATAGTTCATACTGATCATTCTGCTATTAAATATCTATTATCTAAGAAGGATTCTAAACCTAGACTTATAAGATGGGTTTTACTTCTACAAAAATTTGATTTTCAAATAGTAGATAGAAAAGGAGGAAATTTTGAAAACCAAATTAACGTCATTTATGCAGAATTAAAAATGTTATTATTTCGGAAGAAAATATAAATGAGAAATTTTCACGTAGATCTTTATATGTTGTTCGAGGATGCAAAACACCTTGGTATCTTGATATTGTTAATTATTTAGTTAGCGATATTTTACCTTATGAATTGGATAACAAATTTATTAAGAAATTTAAATATGATGGTAAATCTTATATTTGGGAAGATCTTCATTTATTTAAAATTGGAAGAGATTCTATGATTCGAAGATGTGTGCCTTAAGAGGAAACTTTTGCTATTATTCTAAAATGTCATGATTTTGATTTTGGAGGACACTTTGGCATAGATAAAACGGCTTTAAAATTTTAACCACAGTTTTATTAGCCTACCTTATTTAAAGATGTGAGACATTATGTGAAAACATGTTATCGATGTGAAAGGATGGGAGATACATCTAGGAATGATGAAATGCCTTTAAACTATATATTGGAAGTTAAAATTTTTGATATGTAAGGGTTAGACTTTATGGGACCATTTGTTCCATCGAGCAGAAAAATTTATATTTTATTAGCGATTGATTATGTTTAGAAGTGGATTAAAGCTGTAGCTTTACCAATTTGTGATTCCAAAAGTGTTTCTAAATTCTTAAAAATTGATATTTTGAATTTGGAATGCACAGGTAATTATCTTGATGGTGGGAAGCCATTTCGAAGTAGAAGAATTCGATCAATGCTATGAAAAGTTTGGGATCGAACATAGAATTGCAAACTTCTTATCACCCACAAACAAGTGGAATGGTTGAAGTATCGAAACGGAAAATTAAAAAAATTTTAGAAGGAGATGATAATCCTAAAAGGCGGTGGGTTGATAGACTTGATTACGTATGGGCTTATGAAGCAGCTTATAAACACCAATGAATGTGGCTACTAAGGATTAATTTATGGTAAACATTGTCCTTAGCTTGTTGAACTTGAACATAAAGCTTATTAGGCGATAAGGAGTTTAATTTTAATTTGAATAAACGGAGAAAAGCGGTATTGCGATTGAATGAGATGGAAGAGATAAGAAATGAATCATATGAAAATGCGAGGATTTATAAAAGAGAAATGAAGATGTTACATGATAAGAAAGTTTCGGGAAAAATTTTTGAGCACGAATGAAGATGTATTCTTGTTTAATTCTAGATTTAAAACTTTTCTACGGAAAATTATGATCTAAATGGATTGGACCCTATATAGATGAGAAAGTATACCATTATGGAGGTTGTGGATATTAAAAGACCCGAAACGAAGAATTTTTAAAAGTAAATGGATTAAGATTGAAGCCTTATTTGGGAAATATTAAAATGATTTATAAAGACGCTTTTGAATTGAGTCAACTTTGATTAAAGATTTACTTAAGTCGGGCGACGACGTTAAACTTAGCGCTTTTTGTGGGAAGCAACCAGCAATTATCTTTTGTGTTAGTGTTCTTATGTTTTAATGTAAGGTCATGCCTCGATCTTGACTAATTTTTATATTACTTTAATTTTTTATGCTTCTAAGTCTTTGTTGACTTAGAGTGAAGATTATTTTGAAGTATGTAAGATTTAGAAATTAGATCACTCAATTCTAAATATGAGTAAAAAGGAGATCAAGTTAACTTACTTCATTATGATTGCTTACGATGTGTATTATTGAGTACGAATTACTCTTACTAGTATAATTTACCTATCTTGGAGAACGAAACTTTGAAATTTGGCGATTAGGTGAAACGAGTTGAACATAGTTCGCGCCTGGCGCCAAGATTCGACGCCTAAGCGCTGAGCTAAACTTATGTATCAATAGGTCGGCACCTAAAGCACGGATGTTTGAGTCGTGGAAAAAGCAGAAAATTTTCGAGTTTTTCACACGATTTTCACCTTTAAATCCAACCCATCTTCATCCCTAACCATCAAGCAATCAAAGTTACATCCATTACACTTCATTCTTGAGAGATTTGAGAAATTTTTGAAGAAATGGAAGGAAGAAATCATGGAGAAGAGGCTAGGGACAAGGTCTCGAAGGATCTAACCCTGTGATAGTTTCATCGCGGTAAGTTTAGAGAAAATTTCTAGTCGTTCAGATAAGTTTGAAGCGGAGTTTAAAAGCATTGGAGATCGCCTTCATGAGATGTTTCATCGGATTGAACATATTTAGAATGGCAAATGAAGCTTCAATTTGATCATTTTGCGGCTTATCAAGATGCTCGAGTTGAAATGTATGCAAAGAACAAGTGGATTGACGAAAAGATGGCTACGGATTTCCCGAGAGTATTAGTGTTCTTTCCAAGCCGAATGCACAATTTTCCTTGTGAAGATTAGAGTATTCTAGTAATGAGATAGTTATTATCTGGTTTGTTGATTCGTTGTATCGATTTAGTGAATCGATTGTGTTTGTTATGTATTTCCTTTCATGTTGATGTGTGTTGTTTTTTGCTTAAAAATTGTTGTGTTTAGTGTTTATTAGGAACTTGAATCAGAATGATACTTATCTAGAATATATTGCGCCAATATTGAAGATTATAAATGGAATTTAGTGAAGTTTGATTTAAACTTTATGTTTGATTGATGGATTTAATATTTAATTTTAAATTTGTTGGAAAATGTTTTGGAAGTTAAGTGAAATACTACTCTAATGTGAGTAATTGGAAGTTGAATTTATGAATTTTGGTGGAAAATTAAATTTAAAAATAAATTTTTATGAATGACTGGTACGGCGCCTAGGCGCCGAATTCAACAACTGGCCCGGCCAAGTTCGACTATTACCGAAAAATTCCTTAAATACCCACGAAAAGCCATTATCGACGCATAAACCTTCTTCTTCCTCCATTTTCGTGAAAATCAACTTTTAGAATCCATTTTGAGGTCGAAACATCAAGAGTTTGAGCGCGAAACCCACTCGATTTCTTCGTCTCGAGGTCGAATCTACACTTTAAAACATTTATTTTTTATTTTCACCATAGATTTCCTAGGTTTTGCTAGGCAAGAAATTTTTGAAAAAAAAATTTGATTTTTAGTGATTTCTTTGGATTTTTAAACTTATTTTAAGTTTTATAAACTTAAAAAGAGTTTAAATTTTTATTCCTAAATTTGCTCTTGTTTTCTTTCACGTTTAGATAGCTCGAAATCTAAACGGGAAGAAACGCGAATAACTTTGATAGCGACAAATTTTCTCTTGCGGTACATGCATTTTCGATTCACGAATTTGCGACGTCGAGGAAGTTCATTTCGGAACGAAGTTTCTATCATCAAGGAGAAATATTGAAAACACTATCGTTGCGCACAATTGGCAACGATTATGTTATTTCAACGGTATTGGCAGTATCCTATGGATTCGAGAGTTTTATGCGAATTTTGCGGATGCGAAGATTATGAAGTTTTTGTAAGAAGGTGTCGGATTAGGATTTAATCCACCGAAAGAATCAATGTATTTTATGGCACGCCGCAGGCTATAGAGTGCTACTATTACGCATTATCACCATCTGAGGAGATTTGGATATGATTGTGCTTATTTGAGCGGTGGTCTTGGATCTTGGAAGATCGAGACGGAAAAAAGGATAAATTTCAAATCCTCGAAATTAAATGGTATTTCTAAAGCTTGGTACTATTTTATTTTACTTAGATTATTTACCTTCAACCATCTAATTGAAATTCTTTTAGAGATCGAGCGATCTTAAACTACTACATTCGAAAAGGAAGCCTATTGATGTCGGAAATTATTATTTATGATTCCGATTAGTTCTCTTTGCGAGATCCGGCCACTTCGTTGGACTAGGATTTCCATCTACGATTTATTCATTATGTATTAGTAATGGAGTCCTTTGCGGATATTTTAGAGGAAAGGTTGAAGACTAGTAAGTCGATTGGTCGGGAGAGCATTAGCATATATGATCGTCTTCGAGGAAGAAATGTTGCTCTTTCTTCTTACGCACCTACTCGATTAGACTTCTACTTCACGACCCTCTGCCCTTTCTTTGAGCCACCATCGAGTTTAGGGAGTCAATGCATGGCAGTCGGTTATAGAACGTAGTGATTATTTCAAACTCAACTGCGAGAGTTGATCTTATTAATAGGAAGCTGGATCATTTATCTTATTATACCCGAGAGGAAGAGTAGCTATGATGATGAGTATAATGAAGCCACAGTCGATTTACGAGAAGGGTGAGCATGATGTTAGTTTCCCTACTTTTCTAGTTTCGCACCATTTGTTGATCCTAAGGATGTTGAGTTTCCTTTGGTGACGATGATGATGATGAAATTACGACTGATGACTAGTAGTTTATAGATCTGTGTTGTCTTTACTTTGTTGTTTTGTTTTGTTTGGTTTGTTGTTTGTTTAGTTTTATGTTTGATGTATGTTGATTTGTTTAAGTACTGTGTGGATTGATTAGTGTTAAGATTACATTTGATACAGAATATTCTTAGTATACGTAATGCGAGGCTAATTAAATTATTTATGATATGTTTGTTTCGATCTCTTTTGTTTAGTAATTAGTAATTTTGCTCTACTTTTATTTTATTTCAAATTTAGTATAATCATAAAAATTAGCATGCTTGCTTTTTATACTGTACATAATTTTATTTCTATTATTCATAAAAGCATGAGTATAAGTAAATTTTTCTTTTTAAGATTGTTTTTACATACTTATAAAAACTTTTTTTTAAAAAAAATTTATGATTTTCTTTCTCTCATACTTTCAAATTTTCATAGTATACCAAAACTTAAGTTTGGGGGAAGGGAAAATATATTCAAGTTTAAATTTTATTTGTCCTTAAAGAGTTAATAATTTCTTAAAATAAAAACTTTTAACATAACTTAAGGAATGAAGAATCTATTTAAGATCACTTTTATTTTTGAAATTATAAACAATTTAGTGAACTTAACCAAAAGAAATTTAATAACTTTGATTGATTTTAAGAATAAAATTATTTAACTTAAAGAAGAATAAGATTAAGGAATTTTTCTATTCATAATAGAAATAATGGAATTTTAGAAGTATTAAGTAATAAAAAATTATCACTTGAAAAAGAAAAAATTGAAAATCTTTTTGAATTCTTATTCATGTTATAATAATTAAGTAGAAATGTATAAGTTTTGAAAATATAAGTTAAGGATAATGAAGTTCAAAATCATTAACGAGTTTATCCGAGATATAGTAATTCTCTCTATATATAAAAAAAAAGAAAAAGAAAAAAAAGAAAAGAAAGAAAAGAAAAAGAAAAGAGAGAGGAGAAGCTTGAGAAATCTTTTTGATCGAAAATTGGCTTCCTTGAATTATCTTATAGAAAGAAAACTAGTTACATATTTTACTTAATTTTTATGCATGAATCTTTATTTAGGAAGGTTTTCAAGAAGATCTTTTTCTTGTCAATAATCTATGAGATCTTAATATAATAAACTTCTACTATTTTCAAAATGGATGAATAATTTGAAATCTTATGATTTGGTAGTTGAATATTCTTTAAATTCTTAAAGTTAAACCTAGTTAGTGAAATTGGGTTAATAATTTACTAAAGACTTTATAAAATCAAAAATTATAAGGAATCTTAAATATTTATCTTTTATTCCAAAAGTTATACATTTTATATAGTAAAAATGGTTACTTTAGGAAAAGTAACATTTAAGTTTGGGGGATTTTGATCCATGAAAAAAATACATTTATTTTTATGCCTTGATTCTTATCGATTTCTAAGGATATTATGCTTTAATGAAATGTATTATTGTGTTTTTGGATGTAGGTGATGTAAAAAGATCCAAAAAAAGGAAAAAAAGATGAAAAAGGAGCAAAAAGGAGCAAAATACAAAAATTATAAAAAATATGGTACGGCCTTTGGCGCCGAAGTTGGCACCTAAGCGCCGGACTCGATACGAAGCGCCCGGGATTTTGACAATGTTTGGACGGTTATTTTGACGGAGGGAGCGGTTATTGGACATTCTAGAGGGCGCGGTTGTTCCTTGATAATAGGACATGTGATACATGGCATTTGGACGCTGTCCGAAAATGGTTTTAATATAAGCGAAGAGGTGCGAACGAAGTGAAGAGGTGCGGCGGGACGCGGTGTCGGCTCTAGGCACCGAAGTTAAGCGCTGGCGCCGGACGAGGATCTTCTAGAAAGATTCATTGAATGTGGACATGTTTTGAAGAGGTGCCTCGAAAGGCAACCCTTAGGCTTTATCGTAGAGTCCATTCATGAGAAAAATGTGCCCCCATTGCAGCCCCTTTCTCTTAGGCACACTTTAGGATCTCATCCTTGAGAGAGAAATAGAGAGAAGAAATTTAGGGCCACTCTTATATAATTTAGTGAGTTTATTTTCAAGTTGTTTTCATGCGAGTTCGTTACGCTGTGGAGTCGGTAGGAATCGAAGATACGTAGAAGGAATATTTGAGATAAGTATTTTATTTTTGATTAAAGTTTATTTATTATGTTTTGTTGTTTATATTGATATGTTGAGTAGTTAGTTTACTTTCTTCCTTCAATTATGAAAAGATAAATAAGATAATATAAGATTCGATGGAGAATTAAAAATAAAATATTTTTAAATCATTGTGATGATATTAATACTGATCTTACTTTACTTTTAAATTGGCCATTTAAATTGTTAAAACTGTTGAAGAGTTTTAAGACCTAGAGAGAGAAAGAACTCTTAACTTGTAGATGTCACATGAATCCGCAGGTAGTCGAAAGGCCATGTGGTATTCGAAGGTGAAGTGTAAATAAATAGAAAGATAAGATTTAAAGGGCGTAGAATTGATAAGTTTTAGAGTGACGGTAAAGTCTTATAATTTGATTTATATATAAGGAAAAGGGTCACTAGTAGGGCCGACCATAGCCACCCTTGGACATCTAGTAGTGAGCCTAGATTAACCCATTCTCATTAACAATACATCGGACTGATACGTAAATTAGGCAATGTTCTTTCCTTTAGATACGAAAGGTAAAGAATAGGAATGCTTCTATTTGGGACAATACCGTAAATCGAAATTCTCTGACGAATATTAAATTATCTTAAAAATCTTGGATTAATTGAATGGAAGCAAGTTGTTGTTTTATATAGTTTTCACAAAATCATTTTCTTATTATTGTTTTCTTAAACTGCATCTAGTAAATTATAAGTAATTTATAGTAAGATTATAATACAAAAATATTTTGAAATACAATATTTAAAAATTTATTATATATTTTTTCCCGTGGGATCAATGCGGGGGTCTTTGTTTTGAAGCCTATATTACTTGAAACGATACGTATACTTGCGTAGTAGCCAAAAAGTATATAAATATTTTCCTTCAAAATTATAATTTTCTATATAAACATATTTTTTAAGTATTAAACATTAACGAGCTACAGCATTCGGTAGCAATCGAAGTTTTATTTAATCTTTTATTGTCGTAATTCGAGTTTGGTACACATACATATAGCAAGTTATTCCGAATTCGAGTGTTTTCGCGCCTTTGCCGAAATTAAATTTTCTAGCCGGTGGTAAGAAATCCTTGTATTTGGAAATCTGGTGGGTCATTGACATGGCGCTGGCGCCGAGTGCGCTGGCCTTGACTCGATACGGCCATTAAGTTTTGACGACTTTTAGGCGGTTATTTTGTGATTGTGAGAGGTTATTGGACTTTCTAGAGGGCGGCGGTTGTTCACAGTTTATAGGACATGTGATACAATATATTTGGACGCTTGAAATGGTTTTAATTGCGAAGGTGTGATCACGAAGTGAAGAGGTGCGAAGAGGCGGGCCAGGTGTGCGGCGCACTTGGCGCCGGTCCGGAGCCTAGGCGCAGGACACACCTTAGAAGATTCGTGGTGGACACATTTTGAAGAAATGGCAGGCAACCCTTGAAGCTATAAATGGGGGTATTCCTTCGGAGAAAAATGCCCGTCCGGCCTCCACCATCTGCAGAGTCATCTGAGAGATTTAGAGAGATCATATTAGGGCCACCTTTTTTACTTTCCTTCATAAATTAGTGAGTATATTTTAAGGTTTGTATTCGGAAGTTTGAAAGAGTTGGTGCATACGTAGTTCATTACGGCATGGAGTCGATAGGAATCGAAGTTCGGTAGGAGAAACATCTAAGATAAGTATTTTTATTTTGATTCGAAGTTTATTTATTATGTTTTGTTAATTTAATTTGATGTGTTACGAATAGTTACTTTACTTTTTCTTTTAAATTATGAAAAGATAAATAAGATAATACGAAATTTGTCGAGAGAATTAAAAATCATATGTTTTCAAAAAACAACTGTGATGATATTAATCTTAGGTTCTTAATTTACTTATTTAAATTGGTCATTTAAATTGTTAAAACACATTGAAGAAGTTTTGAGACACAGAAGGAGATAATTCTTAAATTGTAGATATCACATGAATCCTTGGGTAGTCGAAGGCCTTGTGCGGGTTATTGAGTGAGTGCGAATAAATAGGAAGATGTTATATAATGGGCATAGAATTGATAAGTTTTAGAGTGACGGTAAATTCTTGTGATTTGGTTTATAGAAAAGGGAAAGGGTCACTAGTAAGTGAGCCAGAAGCCCACCCTTGGACATCTAGTAGTGTGAGCGTAGATTAACCCATTCTACTAACAATACATCCGGACTGATCTATCGGCTAGCCAATGTTCTTTGCACACCTGGATCGAAAGGGTAAAGAATATGAATGCATACATTTGGCACGATACCATAAATTTAATTCTCCATGAATATTATCATTATCTTAGAAAATCTTGGATTAATTAAAAGGAGAACGTTGCTTTCTTATTGCAATTTACATCGATTATTTTATTCTTGCTTTATTATTGCATCTAGTAAATTAAAGATATTACATTTTTAATTATAAAAGAAATACTTTAAATAAAGAATTTTTAAAAATCTATATCTCTCTCCTCGTGGGATCGATGTTGCGGTCTTCGTTTGAGGCTACATATTACTTGAGCAATCGTATACTTGCGTGGGAACTGAATGTGTAAAATATTTTCCATAAAATTATATTTATATACACTAGTCGCTATTATTATTTATAACATATATTTTTGAAAGCATTAATTGGAAGTTGATCTTCGAAGGGACTTCGAATTCGAACGCGATGGATTGTCGGGGAAAGAAGATTTTAGTACGCATATATTTATATCGGGTCACCCAACATGCCCCAAATTGGACCCATGACCCAATGTCACTTAAATTGAACCAAATTGACCAAATTGGCTCCATATCATCCTACCTTGAGACCCTAAGGACAAGCCAAGACTAGCCAAAACCCATTAGACCCAAGTCCATTGAGCCATGGACCAAAGGTCCTTCACTTAGGTCAACTCTCCCTAACTTTTTGGCTTAACCCATTTCTCCAAGCAATCCACCCATCATGGTAGGTAATAAACCTCATTAACTCCTCTCTTACCTCCCATCGGCACATGACCACCTTTCTACATTTATTTATTCTATTCTCGGAATAAGCTCGATCGGCCTTCACCCACCCTTGAAACTTAAAATTGAGCTTTGTCAATGAGGCATCTGGCAAAAGTGATCAATGACACTTCTCGGCCCTCACCTAAGAGGCCTAAAGCACCCAAGTCCAAGCCACAGGCTCGGCCGATTAGCCATGGTATAAAAGTATCCTTCGCGACGAAATCCGAATCTTAAAGTTTTCTCGGGAAACTCACATCAAGAGCCTCACCGAACTTCTCCGCCTCCCCAGCTCATTCAAACCATTTCCCCCTCTGATTCCCCTTGTCGAGAGCAATTTCTCCATTAAACACTCGGCGGAACGGGGGAATGAGAGCTCACCACGGCTCCACGGTGCACGAGCTCAAATAAATTGTACTCGCACCCTCATGACATTGGAAGAAGAAGATCTATCGAAGCCACAATCACGAGTCTGCACTAGACTTTGATCGGCTTACTGAAATCGGGTCTGGTCCAACTTGAGTCCAAAAATTTCACCAGGACAGAAGAATTCACCTGGAGGTTCGTTGGGACCGATCGAAGGCGCATGACCATCTGATTGAGGCCTCCCCACTCGGACAAAGGTGTTGAACTCATTCTTCATCCTGAGTTTGTTCTGATCCTATACATGTGTAGACCATATTTCATACCATATAAAATGTATAAATAGGTTTGTCTAGATCAAATGAAGCTCTAGGAACAAACCCCATGCGATTTGGTTGAGTTTAGCTTGAGTTCTTAGGTCTAGAAGATGGAGGGCTCACGGGTTAGACCAGTTGAAGACGATGAACAAGAACCGTTGGATCGCGCATGTATCAAATGGAGGGCTGAGATGGAGTCATAAAGAGATCAAATGCATAAAGAACAGTCGCGTGGATGTCTAATCAGATGACAGCGTTGAATAGGAGAGCGCCGCGTGGTCTTGATCTTGCATCGAGGATACGATTAAGTGCGCGTGGTTTAAATAGAAAATTGAGGTATTTTGAATTTTTAAATCGATCCACTTTAAAAATTCATAGCAGTGTAGAAAAATCATAAAAATAAAAAAAATACCTAGTGCTCGATGAGCATGAGAGAATAATGTGGAAATGGTTTGAAGTTTTTGATGCATGTTTTATTTTATTTAATAAAAAATGTTACGAGTCTTATGATTCTCCATTGGCTTAGACATTTCACCATAACTTATTTTGGTATATTGTTACCTCTTGCTTAGGGATCTTCACGATTTTTCAAAATTAAAGAGACCTATAGGCAAAGATCTACATTTTCAAGTTATTGTGCTATTTTGTGGTAAAATAATTATAATAAATAAATAAATGGAAAAATTAAGTTAATTTTAGTAGGTCACATGAATGAAGAACCTAGGAAAATTTTTAATTAAGCTAAATATTTGAGAATGCACTTAATTACCATTTTAACCTAAATTTAATGTGGAACTAATTTGAACAAACTAAAAATATAAATGACTTAAAAATCATTCTTCACTATAATTTAAAGCCGAAAAGAATCCCCATAAATATTTCAAATCAATCGGAGTTAATTTAAATACCTAAATGAATTTTTCAAGTTAAATCACATTTTTGGCATCTAAGTAATTATAATAATTAAAATACAACTAAAAAATTTACCAAATTAATTTTAAGAGTTCTCTATGATCAGAGGAGTCTCTAAAAAAATAAAATTTTCATTTTTAAGCATTATTTTCTTATTTAAATAATAAATTTAATAAAATTACAAAATTAATAAAATGGTTGAAAATGTTCTAAATTGTCTCCTAGTCACTTAGGGATAATTAGAATAATTTTCCTAACTCTATAAATAAAGATATTAATTTTTAAAGTGTTAAAATCAATTTTTAAAGCCTAGAAATAGAATTTTCCTAATTTTTCACTAAAATAATTCCATAGGTGAGAGAAAAATAAAAAATATATGAAATTTGGTTCTCTTGGTTTCCTGGCCTCAGAGAAATTTAAGAAAAATACAATTCTGATTTTCAACTTAAATAATATTTTATATTTAATTAATACTCAAAATTAAAATAATTCCAATAATTGAATTAAAGCTAAGAACGAAGATGTTCTTCTGCATATCCTCGTCATGCTGCCCACGGTGCATGCTCCAAGCTTCTAATTGAAATAAAAATCCTAAAGCCTAAGGTTCAGGTGTATTTCAATGTCTGGTTTTTTGTTGTGATTGTTGTCATTATTGTTCAAGTGTCCTATGAGGGGAAAGTTTAAGTTGATTAAGCAATACTGGTTAGTATACCACGGTTCCCTCACTCCGACACCACTATTTTTTTCAGATTCACTTAGTCTAGATGAATTTACCAAAATCAACTAAATGAATTCAATAAGTTCATCCAGACCGGGGGAAATCTCGTTAGCAGCCATAGGTTACCTCCTCAGAGGGATTCTCGATCATCCAAAGAGAGTGAATTAATTTAGTTCATCATTTTTTTTGTTTTGAAATATTGTTTAATTCTGAAAAGAATTTGTTTTGCCTTGAGTTTTGGTTTTGCAGGTAAAGTAAGCAAGTGCAGATACAATAAGTGCAGTAAAAGGATAAAAAACTACATTGCAAAATATAAATGCGTACCTGTCATCTTCTCGCACTCCTGTTGACATGTGAGGACTTTGCGACATATATATATATATATATATATATATATATATATATATATATATATATATATATATATATATATATATATATATGATTTGGTGGGAAATTTAAATAAATTGCAAGAATGGAGAGCAAGAAAGACTAGTTTAAAATGTACATACCGAGTGTTAAGTCATAACTTGGTGGGTTTCTATTCATCTATTTATATCTCAGGGATGATTTTCTTAAGCAAAGTCATAATAAGTTCAATTGTTCTCCAAGATATCCAAAAGACCTTTAAGAAATGCAGGGCATAACCCTACACTTCTTTAAAAATCGTTTAAAACGTCTTGTGTTCCTTTGAACTTATTATGTTGCTACATCATTCATCCATTAAAGCTAAGGTTTAAGAGGTATTTTTTAAACTAATGCTCAGTGAACCTAGATGTTTTAATCATCCATATGAGAGAGGTAACTATCACTTGATGTTTTATTTATGAATTATGTGAGTGAGGGCCATCTAGGGCAAATTGATTTGCTAAGGAACTTAGCCAACTAAAATTTAGAGTTGGGCTAGTAGTATTTTTAAAGTATTTATAATTAGTTTTATTGTCTTTTCTAAACTTCATTGAAAAAACCTGAATTAAATCTAGCTCTCGACAAAGCCCTTAAGACTTCATGGGTGAACTTGTAATTTTAAGAATGTTAAATTAGTTGAGCTTAATCCTGAACAAATATTGTGTTATAATCCAACCATTGGCTAGGGGTCTTTGATTAGTGAATTATAGTCTTCCAAAGTCAAACCCCTCACCTTAGGATCATTCAATTTAATCAACTCCCAAATTATATTAATTAAGAGAAATTACAATTATACCCTTGTTAAGAAAAAGTGATGAATTAGTTTGTACCTCTTAATCCCTTATGTTTCAATCATCTAGATGATTATTTAAGATCATACATTACCCATTTACCCTTTGATTTAACTAAAATATTAATTAGGGCTTAAATTCCATAATTAACATTTTGCTCTTTAAAGCCTTATCACTTTATAATTCTTTAATTTAACTCAATGAATTTAAAATTTTTATGTTACCCCACTCATGGGCAATTAAAATATCAGAGGAGAAAATGTGATTTTTTGATTTTTATTTTATTTTTAGAATTATTTTTAATACAAAAACAGGTATTTTCAATATTAATCATTAAATTACCAAAGATATACCATCTGTCATTAAGAAAATTATTGGAGGTTCATATAGGTTAGAGGATCACTTAGGTCAATGTTCATGATTTTCCGAATTTTATTTTAATTATCATAATAATTTATTTGTTTTGAGTATTAATTAAATATAAAATATTACTTAAGTGAAAAATTAGGTTTTATATTTTTCTTAAATCTCTCTGAGCTCAGGAAACCTAGAGAAATAAATTTCATATTTTTGTGATTTTTTATTTTATTTATTGTAATTATTTTAGTGCAAAATTAGGGAAAATTCATTTTTAAGCCTTAAAAAATCCATAACTTTATTTATAAAATTGGGAAAAATATTCTAATTTCTCCTAAGTGATTAGGAAATAATTTTAAACATTTTAGCCCATTTTTAAATTTTTGTTATTTTCATTATTTTTAATTATTTTTTAAATAATTTAATATTATTTAATATATAAAATATACTTTAAAAATCAAATATTTTTGTTATCCTCAATTTTATTTTTCTTATATTTCTAGTCACAATGGACTCCCAAAACCATTTTTTATTATTTTCTTAATTATATTTTAATATTTATAATTAATTTAATGTAAAAATATATTTTACTTGAAAAATAAAATTTAGTGCCAAATCAATTCAAATTGAGTTCAAATTTTTACAGTGGGTCAAAATAATTATTATTTACAGTGTGGGACAATTTCTATGATTTATTTATTTATATTTTAATTATTTATTTTTTTTAAATTTTAACGAATTAATTACAATTAGTGCCATTTTTAATTATTCAAATCCCATTTATATTTTTAATAGGGTCCGCTGACCACATTGAACATACCAAAATAAGTTTTGTATTTTTTTATTTATATTTTACTTATTATAATTTTTTAGTTAAAAAAAGAGAATTTAACTTGAAAATTAGGGTTCTCTAGCTATTGGTGTTCTCTGACCTTTGAGAAATTAGAGAATACCCCTAAGGACAGAGCCAACAAACTTACAAAATTTGAAGGCATGGTGATTAATATTTTATTAAGTAATAATTTCAATAAGTTTCTGAGTATTTAATTAATTAAAAATAAAATACTAGTCAAATTATTTTGATTTTTATTCCACATTATTGTCCACTGTTGAGCAAAAAGGTATTTTTTATTTTTAAGATTTTTCTACATCAAGTTATAAAATTTCTAAGTTAATTGAATTAAATTAAAAAAATCTCATATTTTCCTACTTATCCGACTCGGTGCCACACAATCTTATGGAGCCTCTGAACTGCTACACTACGCTCCGCCATTGGACACTGCCATCCACGTAGATGCTGACACAGACCATGCTTTATGATATGTTCACTCATCAGACCACACCAGTGTCGTCCGTCCATTACACGTGCGATTGAACGACCTCCTTCATCTTCTTCATCTGTTGTATCCTATGATCCGTTCACACTAAAACCCTAAGATCTCTCACTATACTCAATCAAATCACTTCTGGTTTGTTCCTAAACCTTCATCTACGCAAGACGAACACATCCATACAGTTTATAATGCATGAAATTAAAATTTTCTTCATAAAAGACCAAACCGAGCTTGATTTGGGGAAGGAGTTTAATACCTTTGTCCAAGAGGTGTGGCCTCAATTGGATGCTTGCAAAAGCTTCAGTGGAGTCTCGTGAACCTCCTAGATGTGTCACTTTGGCCTGGTTAATTGTCTTGTTCAGAACTCCCCAGTAGTTGGAAAGGCTAAGGAGAAAGTCTAGTATGTATGGCTCTGGAGATGGGGCTTTCAGTAGGAAGCTTCTTCTTGAGCTCTGGGAAAGCTCAGGGAATAATCAATTTAAGATTTTGTGAAGTTTGAAGAGGTGTCCTATTTCTGGCCTAGTTTTGGGTGGCTAAATTGGCCTCAGGCAGTGAGGGGACTGGCTGGGAGATCGTTGGAATGAGCTTCTCTTAGCTGCTAGAAGGTCTGGGAACAATTTGACAGAGTTTTGTTTATGTTTTTGATGCTATCCTCTTTTGGCTATGAAAAGGTTGGTCTTAAATAGAGGGGTTTAGGGTGGCTGGTTGGGCTTCAATTTGGGTGTGGTTTTCTCCTTTAGTGGAGGGCTAAAAGGGGTCAGTGACCAATTAGGGTGAAAGACATTGGATGGGTTCAATTGGATTTGTTATATGGTGAGGTAGCTCTCGATTTTGTGTTTTTCGGCCACTAGGCTAGTCGGCCAGGTCAGGGGAGGTATTAATGGTGACTAGTTGGGTGGCTTGATGGCTGATGTCAAAGATATGGTTCATTTAGCTAAATAAGGGAAGATATCCACTAATTCATGAGACCCTTGGTCCATGGCTTATGTAGGTTGGGCTAGGTGGATATAGATTGGTCCCTAGGATCCAATTCTTGGCTGTGGTGACCATGGCTTGGTCAATTTGAATTGATTTGATCAAGTTTAGGTCTTGGGTTCAAATTTGGGGTTTTGACTTGGACTTGGGTCTAGATTGGGTTTGGGACAATTTATTGATCAATTTGATGTAGATGATTGCCATGAGCAGTTTTGAAAAGTAATTTGTTGATTTTAGGTTGATTGGGAGGCTCAATTTAGTTGAATTTAAAATTCAGGTCAATTTGGGGCATTTTGGCAAGACTTGGGTTTGGATTGGGTTAGGTTTTGGAATTGGTTCAATTGATGGTTCAAATTGGTCCAAGGAACTATGATGAAGAATTTTGGATATCAATTGGGTGGAAATTGTGGAGTTATGGGGTTCAATTTGGTGACATTTGGCTTTTAAGGCAAAATCGGGGATTTTGACTTTGGTGGGATATAAGTGAGGTTTGAGCTTAATTTATGACCAATTGAAGGCTCAAATAAATTTATAAAAATTTTATCAAGAGTTTAGAATTCAAAATTGGGGCAATTAGGTTGATTATGGGATTCAATTTGATGGTTTTAAGCGTATGGCCAAATTGGGGATTTTGGGATTAGGCTTGAAATTGAGCTTGAAATTGGGTTCAATTTGGCTTGAAATTGATTTTGATTGGGATTAGACATGATGAATTTTGATTTGGATTTGAAATTTGATGAGATAGAAGTCACTTTGGTGGAAATTTGGTGTAATTTGGGCATTTTAGGCCTTTTAAAGCAATTTGCGGATTTTAGTTAAAATGGGTCAATTTGGTCAAAATTGGTCAACTTTGTCAAATTGGGCTCAATTAATTGGTTTTAATTGATCTTGGGGTCATTTAAAGTGTTTTTTTGGAGATTTTGGGAATTTTTGGAATTTTTTGGGGTATGAGGGGCATTTTGGTAATTTTGGGTATTTTGGGGAAATTTTGGGAATTTTGAGAATTTTGAGGTATTTGAGAAATTTGAGTGTTTTGGAATAATTTGATATGATTTTTGAAGAGAATTTGGGAATTTGGAAAATTTTGGAGAAATTAGGGTTTCAGGGGCAATTTGGTAATTTGGTGAAAGTTTGGGACTAAGTGGTCAAATTTGGGGGTTTTGGTGAAATTGATATTAATTTAGAATGTTAATCATGTAATCGCCCTATTTGAGCCATGGACAAGGGAAATCCCATTCTGTACCCTCAATGTGTTTGTTCTAACCAAACTCTAGCCTAGGGCTAATGGCTTGGGGGACCACTGACATGAGTTTCCAAAAAAAGTAGGGAACTAGGTTGAGAATGTTTGGTTTCACGGTTTAGGTTAAATGTGGGGTCTTAGTGCTTGTGAGCAAGCTTGCACAAGACTAGATCTCCCAGGGTTGATCCTAAGGCCTAACCATCTTATGGGGATTCCTTTTGATTTCCCTCATATTTGGTTCCCAACTACTAAGTGCTAGGGGTTAGGACCAAACATGTAGATCTCCAAGAGGAATAAAGAAGTGTTTAGAATTTTTAATGGGGTAGGGTTCCATCACTGGTCCTCTGGGATAGTTAACAGGAAAGTTATGGCTAGATCTTAGGTTTCTAAGAACGACTAGTCAACAGTATGATTGACAATTCCTCTATCTAACATAAAGATTAGATAGGTTTAATATTACATGGGTTCTTAATTCCATATAAGGGCAAGTCCCTATACTTAATTACATCTTAAATGACTGAAGTCACTTAATAATACTCTCAATAACAATTAGAGGTTTCAGCTTTAGGAATTCAAATTTTTTTTTTTCACAATTGTTTGTAAGAAAAGTCAAGTGGGATGGGTTCAAATAGGAACAATTATTTTTGGAATTTGAAGGAGAGAAATGTAGTGGATTTCATGAACTTTGAGGTAAGCCTTAGCGACTTCCCAAGCTATCTTAATGTTTGGCTTTATGTTTTAGAAATGATGTTATTTAATATTTACTCTTACCAATTATTTAATATTAGGGCTTACACTCGTATGATATACAATCATGCAAATAGCCTAGGAAGATGGGAGGATTTGTGTTGTATCAAATGAACAACCACAAAAGCCTAAAAGCGTGAGGACTTATGCTGCACAACGTGATTGTGAAAAGCCTAAGAGATAAAGTGAGAATCTATGTCATATTAGATGGACAACCTCAAAGTACTATGGATTTATGCTGCTTATGTCGATGGAAAATTTAGTTGATGATCATCCTTTGCTTCATGTTTTGTTTAACCTCCATTTGAAGTTGTCCTCCATCTGCTTGGATTGTTGCCTTGTTCCGTGGATCAGCTCACCCTATTTTTTATTGTATCAATTGTGATTTGGCATGTGTATCTAAGCTGATGTTCGTTGTTATCATAGAGGACCAAATGAGGGTTGCCTTTGGTCCATGACTCAACCTAAACAATTCTACACTACTCACCTCTAACCAACCTCAATTTTTCTAAAATTTCAATTTTTGACCCTGTGCCGTCAAACCTACCCACAATACCCAAAACCTCAATTTCGCCCAAAATTACCCAAATTACCTATTTTCTCCAAATATTATCTCAAAATATTCCCTACCACTAAAATTGACCAATTTAACCAAAATATACTAAAATAGCAAAAATATCCCCGAAACCCCTCAAAATTACCAAAATACTCATCCTAGCAAAAATTTTTAAAAATTCCAAAAATTCCTAAAAATTCCCAAAACCCTACAACTATTCCTAATTTCAATTTAAACCACTTGATTTGACCTAATTTGACCAAATTTGTCAAATTTAATGGAAAAGTCCCAAATTGCCCTTTAAGGCCCAAAATGACCAAATCAAACCCAATGTCCACCCAATTGACCCCAATCCTGCCAAAATTCAATCCCAAACAAACATTCAATATCCCCAATACCAAACTAAACCAAATCCAAGCTCAATTGGACCCACATTCAAGCCCAATTTGAGCCCAGACTCAAAATCTCCAAAATTGGCCAAGTGACCCAATCTCTCCAAATCAAACCCAATGTCAACCAATTCTCCCCAATCAATATTGAAAACACTTCATAACACTCTCCTAAGTTCAATTAAACCACCAATTGCCCCTAATTTGAACCTAAGCTCCACCCAAATCCATTTGAACCAAGATCCCCAATTTTAATCCAAGTTGAACACATGACCAAATCTTACCAAATTGATTGCCCTAATTTATGTAAACTCTTCATGATGTCCCTCTTAACCATTTTGACCCATCAATTGAGCCTTGGACCCAACCTAACAGGACCTAGACCCAAGCTAGTCCAAGGGTCCCCAAATTGACTAAAGTCCCAAATTAAGCTAAATTGAACCTCTAAACCAATTCAAAATCACTCTAATCCTTCTCTAAACCATTCATGACAATCATATAAATGATATTGCTCAATCAATTAGGCTCAATTCAAGCTCAAACCCTAGTTAGCCCAATTTGAACCCTAAGTGACCCAAATGAACCCATGACAAAAATTGATCAAATTAAACCAAATGTGACCAATCCAAGCTTCCTACAGCAACAAAATGGACCTAGGGACTGACCTAAATGCGCATTGCCCAACCTAATGGAGCCATGGACCAAAGGTCCCTCAAATTAGGCCATCTCCTTCTTTAAATGGCTAAATCAAAAGATATTTGCAATTATTCCTCCATTTAAGTTCATGGCACTTGATGATCTGACTCACCTGACCACTGACCACCTCCCCTGGCCTATTCGGCCGGCCTAGTGGCCGAAAAATGCCAAAACCAAGAGCCACCCCTTCTCCAATTGAACCCAAACCCACCTCCCAAACTATCCAACTTTGATTGGCCATTAGAGCTGATCTGCCCTCCACCTAAGCAGCTGAATACACCCAAGTGGAAGCCCTGGTAGCCACTCCAGCCATGGCTATTTAAAATCACCACCCTTAACGGCCAAAAAAGAAGAACTCAATTTGCCTAGGGGAGACTCTGCCCAATTGCTTCCAAAGCTTCCCCTGACCTTCCTGAGCTCATCCCATCCATCTTCCTGCCCTGTTCCCCACTAATTGAGCTCAATTTCAGAGCTAAAAAATTAGCTGAAATAGGACACCATTGGCCACACCTCCACAGTCCATAAAAATCTAATTCCTTGCACCCAAACCTTCACCACAGTGAGAGAAGAAGAAAGCCCCATCAAAGCCCCCTCACAGAGCCACCCTAGGGTAGAGTTAGACTAACACCTGAAATCGAGTTTGGTCGAAGTTGGGTCTAGACGTTTCACCACACCACAGGACTTCATCCTCAAGGCTTTGGAACCTCCACGAAGGTGTAGAGCACCTTTGATTGAAGCTTCACTTCTCAGAGCAAAAGTTTTGAACTCCCTACTGTCTCGAGCCTAATTTAATTCATCATGTGATTAGGGTTGATTTAATGGCATGCTTACCGTATGGATGTGTTCGTCTTACTTAAACGAGTCTATAGGATCAAACCCGATGTGATTTGGTTGTGTGTAGGCTTTAAAATTAGGGTTTTGGAGTTAACGACCACGGGTTCACACCAGTTGGGGATGAAGGAGGACCACCGTTCGATCGTGTGTGTATCCAGTAAACGATCCTGATGGAGTCGGACAGGGAGATGGTTCATAAAGCGCGGATTGACTTGGATTGTGGCGCCTAACCAAAAGACACCACGTAACACTTTGACGCCACCGAGGATGAGTTGGCGCCGCATAGGATAGGTAGAAAAATAGGGATTTAAATAATTCAGAAAATAACACAGAACTTCAAAAATCCATATCTTAGTGTAAAAAATAAAAAAAATAAAAGAAAAATACTCTAATGCTCAGTGAACATAGGAGAATAATGTGGAAATGTTTTTAAGATCATTTGATGAATGCTTGATATATAATTAATTAAATGGTGTTTTGAGTCTTTTAATTCTCCATGCACTTAGACATTTCACCATGACTTACCATTTTAGCATGTTGTAGTCTCTGCCATGGGAAATCTTCCCTGAATTTTACAAAATCAGAGGAGACCTCTGTGAAGAGATCTCTATTTTTTTAATTATCATGTTGGTTATAAAAATTCAAGAAAATTATGGTAGGTTCCGTGTGACCAGAGGACCCTAGGATAAATTTGTCATGGGCTAAATAATTAAGAAATGATCTAATTATCAACTTGAAATAAAACTGAGTTTAAGTTAATTTGAATAAACTAAAGTTGTAAATGGATTAAAAATAATTCTCCACTTCACTTTAAAGGTCAGAGAACTCCCATAAAAATTTTCAAGGCATTTGAAGTTCATTTAGCCACCTAAATAAATTTTTAGTGGAAACGAAAATTTTAAGGTTTAAAATAATCATAAAAATTAAAGTATGACTCAAAAAATTATCAAATTGATTTTGAGAGTTCTCTGTGATCATAGGAATTTTCTAAAAATAAAATTGAAATTTCGATAAAAATTTCATTTTTAACCATATTTTAAATATTTAAATAATTAAAAAATAATGAAAATCACAAAAATATTAAAAATCATTAAATTATCACATTTGGTCACCTAATCACTTAGGGACCATCCCCATAATTTTCCTAAGCCTCTAAGTTAAAATGTAAATTTTCAAAGGCTCAAGATAATTTTTTATCACTTAAAAAATGCATTTCACTATAATAATTCTAATAATTCAAAAGAAAAATAGAAAAATATAAAATTTGTTTCTTTGTGTTCCCTGACCTCAGAGGAATTTAATAAAAATATAAAATTTAATTTTCCATCTTTAAAATGTTTTATAGTTAATTAATACTTCATAAATAAAAATAATTTTAATAAATAATTTAAAATTCCAAAAATCATGAAAATTTATCCAAGTGGTCGTCTGGTCTAGGGCTACCTTTAGTAAAAATTTCAAAGGATTAGGCTTTGTCTTGGTCATGTTATTAAATTTTGTTTGAAAAATCCCATTTTTGCATGTAGATAATTATATAAATTGAATTAAATTTTAAAAATTCACATTTTTCTCCTTTGGTGTCTTAATTGACCTATAAGTAAGGTAGGATAAAATTCTAAAGTCATTTGAATTAAATTTAGTGAATTATGAGGTGATAAAGCCCTAGGAGCAAAGTTGTAATTCTAAGGTTTTAGCCTTAATTAATATTTATGATTAATTAAATGGTGAAATGGGCAATTGATAATCCTAAATAACTTGTTGAGAAGATTGGAACATCAAGGGATGAATTTTGTCACATAAAAAATAAGTTAATAATTTCCTAATTATGTGAATTTGAAAGACCATCAAACTGAATGATCACAAAGATTGGAGGTTGATTTAGAGGTTAATAAACCACTAATTCTCACCCCTATTTGATCTTTGAATGATAATCCAATATTTTGATGAAAGACAAACTCATATAAAAATTAATTACAAAATTATTCACTAAATCTTAAGGGCTTGGTAATGAGCTAGCCCTAATCAAACTTTATTAAAAGCAGTCTAGAAAAGCAAGCATAATCAAGCTTCAAACATTTGGAAACACTACAAGCCTAATTCTAAAATTAATTGGCTAGCTTTCCTAAATAAATCAACTTTTCCCCAAAGGATTTCCACCCATATAACTCCTAAATGAAATACCAAATGATAATTACCTCATTTAAAGGGGAAAGTTAAAACAATTTTTCACTAAGCATGAGGGTATGAAATAGATGAATCATTTAATAATCATGATAAGTTTGGAATGAACTAAAGGAAGCTCAAAAGAATTATGAAATGTCTAGGTATCTCCTGGGCCCTTTTTACAAATCTTCTAGATACCTTCGAGAACAACTGAACCTATCATATTTATTTAATGAAGGAATCTCCTAAATGAATAGGACCCACCAAGTTATGACATAGGATTTAGTAGGCTTGTGATGAACCTATCCATAGGCTTTACTTTCATACAAATTATAAATGTTTATTGCAAAAGATACTAAAGTTTCAGGTGGAGGAACGAGAAAACTTGCCAGGTAAACTTTCATAAGTTTACAGTACCTTCCTTTTGTACTTCCTTTCAACATTTCCTTTACTTTTCTTGCTTATAAGCTTGCATGTTAAACAACAATGTCACTCTGTTTGAAAACCAAAACTTTTAGGATAGCCACAAAACCAAAAATAAATTAAAACAAAACAAGATAAAATTCACCTCCACAACATTCAAAATATAAGACAACTCAAAATTTAATAAAAAATAAAACAAAAATCACATCATAACTAAATTAAAATATCTCTATAGGATGATCGGGAATACCTCGGAGGATGCAACCTACGGTACGCTAATGGGATTTCTCACGGTCTAAATGAAAGTATGAAACTCATTAAGTTGAGTTTAGTAAATTCATTTGGACTAAGTGAATCCAAAGAAAGTAGTGGCGGCAGAATGAGAGAACATTGGGATCATAATCGGTGTTGCTATAATCAACTTTAATATTCCCCTAATAAAATATTAAGACACCTGAATTTAAATGTTTCCTAAACACAACACTTCTCTTTTCTTACACTTGACACTTTTTAAACTAAATCTGCTACAACAAGAAGCTTGGAGCATGCACAATGGGCAACACAACTATCTTCAACAGTAAAACTCCTTAGAAATTAAAACAAGCCATAGGACTTTGAGATAGCTTGCCTAGTGCAGCATAAACCCTCACCTTGTCTCTTTAGGCTTTTACATGACCATGTTGTGTAATATAGGCCCTTACTCATCTTAGGATTCCGAGGTTGTCATCGAGGATGACATAAACCCTCCTATCTTCTTGGTTATTCATATGATCAGTATCAAGTGAATGTAAGCCCTAAATAATAAAATTGACGGCATAAAATATCAAATAAATATCTCAAACTGGAACCAAACTATAGGATAGTTTGGGAAAACACCGATATCCTTCTTGGATCCATGTCTTTCCCCTACTCTCTCTTTCCTTTGGATTCCTACAATAATTGTTCCAAAATTTGAGCCACTCACCTATTGGATTTCCTACAATCATATTTTCTTGAAGAACCTTACCCTTTTGGAAGTCATGAATATAAAAATTTCCTGATCTATATCAAGAGTTTTCCTAGGTGACTTTGGTTATCTAAAATGTAATTAACTATATGGGCTTTCCCTTATAGCAAATTTAAAGACCACGGATCAATATAAAATCTATCTAATTTCTCCATATTAGATAGGAGAAATTGTTGGTTGACATAAATGGATCCCAGACCAAACAGATGTCATGAATTCTTTAGTTTATTTGATCAAGCCTCACCACCAAGCTATGTATCCATTCTTCGAAATAGATACATGTCTTGTAGTGAAGTGCTCAATTATTTAAACTATCATTTATATGAGATCAGTTTGATTTCATATTTTAAAATTTAAAAAATGATATTTTCTAAAATTATATATATACATTATATTAAATCTACCAACCGCAACTAAGACCCTTTAACGACCGACAAGATTAGTGAGGCCAATTGGGTTAGAGCATGGGTATGTGTGTTGAATTAAAGTGTAATGAAGGAGAGATGATTATGGGTTTGCCTTGGGTTTGAGTCATTGAAAAAGGCCTAGCTCGCTCCCCATCAAGGCTAGGTCTGATATTCATCATGTTGATTTGGAGTTAGGTCCAATCATGAGGATTAGAGTTTAATCATGGCTTTAGGTGAATCGTGGGAGTGGCTAAGTACTTTAGGAGGAATCCTTAAAGAGTCCCCTCCATTAACCTAGTGGTATGGTGGCACTCATGAGGCTCATGCATGGCTCCTTGGCTTCCCTATGGCTTGGGGTGAAGCCATATGGCATGCCTAAGGCACATGCATGGCCTACATGGCTTGCACTAAAGAGGAGGGGTGTCATCTTCAAATTATTGAAATCATCTTCTTGGGTTCCAATTTTAGTCATTTTTTAATCATTTCATCTATAAATAATGATAATTTATTAGAATAAAATGAAAATATGACACTAAATAAGACTAAATGAAGGAGAACGATTCATGTAGCCGACCCCACTTAGTAGGATTAAGACTTTGTTGTTGTTATTGTTGCTATTTAATCATGTCTTCTCACACTTTTGCTTTAATCAAAGTTTAATGTGATGAGGGGAAAGGATAAAACTATCATGATTGCTTTTTAGTTGAATTGAATTTGGATTTGGGCTTGGTTTTGGTGGGACTTTAAAGTTGGACATGGGCTTAGTGGTGTTTAAGTTGAACATGGTTGGTTTATTTTTTAAATAGGATATTTGGCTTAGCTTTAGTGAATGCGAGTTTTTGGAATTCATGGGGTCTTAAACCTGTCATGATGATCTTGGTGGGGGGGGGGAGGGACAATTTTACTTGATGGTGAATTTGGGTGGATTTAGTGGATTTGGGATGGACTTGGTGAGTTTGGGTGGATTTGTTAATTTTGGGTGAAAGTGGGGATTTGTGGATTTTTTATAATTTTGGTGGGAATTGGGTGTATGGGTGAGGGATGTGAGTAAGAGGTGTATGATAATGTGGTAATGAAATGAATGTGTGAGGTTACGTGTGGAGGATGCATGGTGAATGTGTGTAATATTAAGTGTGTGTGGATGTGGTGATGTGCATATGAATGTGAAGTGAGTGTGAGTGAGGTGTGGGTGAAGTCCCCAAATCACGAGAGGCCTTCCTATGGTGTCATTGCCTCATAGGAACTCTCTTTTGGGTTTCATTATGTTTATCTTAACCAACTCAACCAAGTGTTGAGGGCTTGAAACCATCTATGTGGAACTTCATAAAAGAGCCAATAAGTGGCTAGAAATCATAAGGGGGTGGGTCCCATCACCAATAAACACGAGAAAATCCTAAGTGGCGTTGTCCCTTCTTAGAATTTGTACAACATCTTGTTGAGGATTTGTTTTAATAACTTCATCATTTAGCGGAATTATTGTTTCAACTTCGACTTCAAAATCTTGTACTGTCAAACCACTTGCTGAATAATAAGCTGCAAGTCACGGTAGATGTCGATGACTGTTATCTCCATTAGTATTGCGAATTCTAACCCCATTAATAGAACTTCATTTTTTGCTTCATTTTTTGTACATGGCTTTGTCAGGTGGTAGAGTACCTTAACATCCATTGATCTGGAATAATAAGATCAAGCCAATCCCTACTTTATCGGGCTTTATTTATTTGTGATTCTTTACCTCTTTGTGTTAATGAAACTCCATCGAAGTACATCTCCCAACATCGAACATTTGGATTCTCTACGCTCATGACTTATTCATTTGATAAATCCTCGTTGAGAGGAGAATTAGCTGGCACTGAGTGTGCTGCGAGAAAATCTGCTAAGATATGTCCTTTAATAATGTGTAGAGGTATGAAGGTTATATTGAATTGCAATAAAATCATCAACCACTTGCTAACCTTCCAAAATGTGTCAGTCAGGTCATCAAGCATTGCAACGGATTAAACTTCGAGATAAGTGGTGGCATTCGGAGCTGCCAAGATTTTCTCGTGTCGATGTCAATGTCATTGTTTGGAGTCGCCACACTGTTTATCTATTATATTGCCCTAATCTTCAAGAAATCTTATTTCTTTGGATCATGTAAAGGTTTTAAATGTTAAAAAATTTGAAGAAAATAAGGCCTGATAAGATAGAAAACAGTAGAATAAGAAATGTGAGTGATAATCATTTCTGGAATGCCTTATTCTAGAAATTTTTTTTATATAAGAAATATCACATATGAAATTTTGATAACCAGAGATTTCTAGGTGTGATACATATTCTGAGTTCTTAAATCTCATATAGAAGCAAGCTCCTATAGTTAATTAAATCTTAGAAAATTAGGATTGTCTAAGAAAACTTCTGATTAATGTCAATCACTTGTTTTCTAAGAAATGTCAATATTCAATATTAGGTGTAATATGTTTCTAAATTTTATGTACTACCCTAAAGGTTTGATTTTGTCAATGTCATTTGTTATGTTGTTTGTCGTTTTATTGTTGTTTTGTTTTGCAGTTTGTTATTTATTTGGTGGCTATCCGAAATGTTTTAGGTTTTGGGATTATCCTAAAAGGTTTAGGTTTTGTTTTATTGTTTATCATTTTGATTTTTTTTTGTCAATGTTATTTTGTTTTGTTTTGTTAATATCATTGTTTTGATGTCATTTTGGTTTTTTATGGTTGTCATTTGTCCCGTCTTTATAATGTTGTCCTGCAAAACAGAGTTAGCAAACCCTAAAACATGCAAAGTAAATCTAAAGTGGAATTTATCTTCATCCAGCAAGAAAATACTGTCATAATGATTCTTATAAAAGAAATAATGTCAGTTTTATTTCTTAAAATGTTATTTTAGTTGATTTAGTTTTAATTTTAGACAACCCAATCAAGATGTCCATAGCTCCGTCGTCCCAGGGTTGCCGGATGCCTTGATCTACTTAGTCCGAAAGGTGTTTAAACCAGGACCAGAATACTCCTGTCAACAACCAGGTTTGCATTGTCCAAGAAATCTTCGTAGATCAGGAACGCTGGGGTTCAAGTTGCATTCGATGATCTTTGTTCATTAAAATTTCATTTATGTTTTAATGTTTTTTCAGATTTTAGGTTAGAAAATTTTAGGTTTTTTACGATTTATTAACCAATAAATTTTTTTCATGTGTCATTTTAATTGATTTTTATATGTTAGTTTTGATTTGTTTATTTAAGTCTAATTTTATTTGGACTTCAGAATTTTGATTCAATGTCGTTTGAATCTAATAATTTTGAGTTAAATCTAATATGAATTAGATTTAAAAATTTAGATTCAATGTCTTCTGAATCTAAAAGTTTTGAATCAAGTCCAATACAAATTAGACTTGGGGTTTTAGATTCAGTGTCGTTCGAATCTAATATTTTTGAGCTAAATCTAATATTTATTAGATTTAAGAATTTAGATTCAATGAATTTTGAATATAAAATGTTTTTAATCAAGTCTAATATAATTTAGACTTGAAATTTTAGATTCAGTGTCGTTTGAATCTAATATTTTTGAGTTAAATCTAATATTTATTAGATTTAAGAATTTAGATTCAATGTCTTTTGAATCTAAAGATTTAAGTCTAATACAGATTAGAATTAAATTAAGTAAAATCTAACATAAGTTAGACTTTGAAATTTTAGATTAAATGTCTTTTGAATCTAAAAGTTTTAAATCTAATATGAATTAGATTTAAATTTTAGTTTGAGGTTCAGACTAATTTTAAATTGATCCTGAAGTTTTAGTTAAATTCAACTTAAGTTGAACTTAAAATTTGACTGGGTTAAGTTCAATATAGATTAAACTTAGAGGTTTGGTTGACTTGAGTTCAAGTTTAAGTTAGAAGTTTTGACTTATGTTCAATATAGTTTGAACTTAAGTTTGGGTTAACTTGGGTTCAAATTAGGTTGAACCTAAGTTAGAAGTTTTGACCTAAGTTTAATATAGAATGAACATAAGTCTAGGTTAACTTGGGTTCAAGTTAGGTTGAACCTATGTTAGAAGTTTTGACTTAAGTTTAAGATGGAATGAACATAAGTCTGGGTTAACTGGGGTTCAAGTTAGGTTGAACCTAAGTTAGAAGTTTTGACTCAAGTTCAAGATGGGTTGAACTTAAGTTTAAGTTAACTTGGGTTCAAGTTAGGTTGAACCTGAATTATAAGTTTTGACTTAAGTTCAACATGGATTGAACTTAAGTTTAAGTTAACTTGGGTTCAAGTTAGGATGAACCTAAGTTAGAAGTTTTGACTTAAGTCAATATGGGTTGAACTTAAGTCTAAGTTAACTTGTGTTTAAGTTAGTTTGAACCTAAGTTAGAAGTTTTGACTTAAGTTCAATGTGGGTTGAACTTATGTTTGAGTTAACTTAGGTTCAACTTAGGTTGAACCTGAGTTATAAGTTTTGACTTAAGTTAAACATGGGTTGAACTTAAGTTTGGGCTAACTTGGGTTCAAATTAGGTTGAACATAAGTTAGAAGTTTTGAATTAAGTTCAATATGGGTCGAACTTAAGTTTGATTTGAGTTGAGTTAAACCTTAATATAGGTTAGGTTTAGGTTCAATGTATGTTGAACTTATTAGGTTTGAGTTTAACTTAGGTTTATTTTGAGTTAAATGTAAGTATAAATTAAAGTTTGGTTCAATATATGTTGAACATAAAAGGTTTAAGTTTGACTTAGGTTTAAGCTAAGTATAGGTTAAGGTTAGGTTCAATGTATGTTGAACCTAAAATGTTTAAGTTTGAATTAGGTTTAAGTTGAGTTAAACCTAAGTATAAATTAAATTTAATATATGTTGAACCTAAAAGGTTTAAGTTTGACTTAGGTTCAAGTTGGGTTAAACCTAACTATAGGTTAAGGTTAGGTTCAATGTATGTTGAACCTAAAAGATTTAAGTTAATTAAATCTAATTTGGGAAAGAGTTAATTGATTAATCTAAGTAGCTTAAGGTTAATTAAACCAAATTTAGGTAAGTTTTAATTGATTAATTAGACTTACTTATGGTTAAGTCTAATTAGATTAAGGTTAATTAAACCTAATTTAGGTAAGGTTTAATAGATTAATTAGACTTAATTATGGTTAAGTCTAATTAGGTTAAGGTTAATTAAACCTAATTTGGGTAAGGTTTAATTGATTTATTAGACTTAATAGTGGTTAAGCCTAATTAAGTTAAGGTTAATTAAACCTAATTTGAGTAAGGTCTAATTGATTAATTAGACTTAATAGTGGATAAGTCTAATTGGGTTAAGGTTAATTAAACCTAATTTGGGCAATGTTTAATTGATTAATTAGACTTAATTATGGTTAACTCTAATTATGTTAAGGTTAATTAAACCTAATTTGAATAAGGTTTAATTGATTAATTAGACTTAATAGTGTTTAAGTCTAATTAGGTTAAGGTTAATTAAACCTAATTTCGGTAATGTTTAATTGATTAATTAGGCTTAATTAGTGGTTAAGTCTAATTGGAATAGGGTTAATTAAACCTAATTTAGGTAAGGTTTAATTCAGTTAATTAAATCTAATTAGGATTAGGTCTAATTAGGATTTAATTTATCTTTAAACCTAATGTAATTAAGGTTTAAGGTAATTAATTAGGTCTAATGAGGGATTAGACCTACTTATGGTTTATGGTGTTAAGACTAATGTGATTTTAGGTTTAACATGGTTTAATTAGGTCTAATTGATGTCTTAGACTTAATTAAGGTTTATTAAGTTAAAACAAAAGTGATTAAGGTCTAACTTAGTTTAATTAGGTCTAGATGGTATCTTAGACCTAATTAGGGTTTATTAAGTTAAACCTAATGTTATTAAGGTCTAACTTGGTTCAATTAGGTCTAGATGGTGTCTTAGAATTAATTAGGGTTTATTAAGTTAAACCTAATGTGATTAGGTCTAACTTTGGTTTAATTGGTGTCTTAGATCTAATTAGGATTTATTAAGTTAAACCTAATGTGATTAAGGTCTATGTTGATGTTATTTTTATAATAGGTCAACTTTTTGACCTAAAAAGTCAACTTTGGTCAAAATGGTCAATCCAGACCCAATGACCAACATTGTTGACCCCATAGGTCAACCTTTTGACCTAAAAAGTCAACTTTGGTCAAAATGGTCAATCCAGACCCAATGACCAACCCTGTTGACCCAATAGGTCAACCTTTTGACCTAAAAAGTCAACTTTGGTCAAAATGGTCAATCCTGACCCAATGACCAACCCTGTTGACCAAATAGGTCAACCTTTTGACCTAAAAGTTAACTTTGGTCAAAATTGTCAATCCCGACTCAATGACCAACCCTATTGACCCCATAGGTCAAACTTTTGACCTAAAAAGTCAACTTTGGTCAAAATGGTCAATCCAGACCCAATGAATAACCCTGTTGACCCCATAGGTCAACCTTTTGACCTAAAACGTCAACTTTGGTCAAAATTGTCAATCCAGACCCAATGACCAACCCTGTTGACCTTATAGGTCAACCTTTTGACCTAAAAAGTCAACTTTTGTCAAAATGGTTAATCCAGACCCAATGACCAACACGGTTGACCCAATAGGTCAACCTTTTGACCTAAAAAAGTTAACTTTGGTCAAAATGGTCAATCTTGACCCAATGACCAACCCTGTTGATCTAATAGGTCAACTTTTTGATCTAAAAAGTCAACTTTGGTCAAAATGATCAATCCAGACCGGATGACCAACAATGTTAACCCCATAGGTCAACCTTTTGACCTAAAAGTTAACTTTGATCGAAATGGTAATTCCAGACCCAATGACCAACACTGTTGACCCCATAGGTCAACCTTTTGACCTAAAAAGTCAACTTTAGTTGAAATGGTCAATCCAGACCCAATGGCCAACACTGTCGAAGGGGTCAACCTTTTGACTTGAAAGTCAACTTTGGTCAAAATCGTCAATCCAGACCCAATGACCAAAACTGTTGACCCAATATGTCAACTTTTTGACTTAAAAAGTCAACTTTGGTTAAAATGGTCAATCCAGACCTAATGACCAACACTGTTGACCAAATAGGTTAACCTTCTTACCTAAAAAGTCAACTTTGGTCAAAATGATCAATCCAGACCCAATGACCAACACTGTTGACCCCATAGGTCAACCTTTTGACTTAAAAAGTCAACTTTGGTTAAAATGGTCAATCCAGACCCAATGACCCAATACTGTTGACCCCATAGGTCAACCTTTTGACCTAAAAAGTCAACTTTGATCAAAATGGTCAATCCAGACCCAATGACCAACCCGTTGACCCATTAGCTCAACCTTTTGACCTAAAAAGTCAACTTTGGTCAAAATGGTCAATCCTGACCCAATGACCAACCCTGTTGACCCAATAGGTCAACCTTTTGACCTAAAAAGTGAACTTTGGTCAAAATGGTCAATCCAGACCCAATGACCAACACTGTTGACCCAATAGTCAACCTTTTGACCTAAAAAGTTAACTTTGGTCAAAATAGTCAATCCTGATCCAATGACCAACCCTATTGACCCAATAGGTCAACCTTTTGACCTAAAAAGTCAACTTTAGTCAAAATGGTCAAATTTTGACCAAATATTGACCCAATGAGACAAAATTAATCGAATAATTAATTTCAAAATTATTTTAATTAATTAAATGAAATTGACTAATAATTTAATTTTTCAAATATTTTAATTAATTAAAATAAAAATTAAATTAAAAGTCATAAAATGACAAAATGCACCAAAATGAAATAAAAATGACAAAATTAATCAAATAATTAATCTCAAAATTATTATGATTAATTAATTGGCTAATGATTTAATTTTTAAAATTTTAATTAATGACATAATTAATTAAAATAAAAAATTAAATTCAAAAGCCATAAAGTGCACAAATTAATTAAAAATGATGAAATTAATCAAATAATTAATTCCAAAATTATTTTTAATTAATTAATTAACCAATGATTTAATTTTCATATTTTAATTAATGACATAATTAATTAAAGTGAAAATTAAATTGAAAAGTCATGAAAAGAGACAAAATTCAATTTTAATGACATGAATATTAATCAAATAATTAATTTGGAATTATTTCCAATTAATAATTGATTAATAAAATAATTCCAACATTTAATTAATGACATAATTAATTAAAATGGAAATTAAATCAAGAGGGGGTATTAAATGGAATTTTTAAAACCTATGACATATGGTTTTCTAAAAATTCTAAAACTCCTTTATGACATCACACATGACCCATGGATGACTCATATGTAACCATGGTAAAGGGGCATAATGACATGAAGGTGAGGTGGCAAAATCATGGTTATTTAAAGTGTGACTCGTCTCTTTTACAAAGTGAGGTGTCTTTCCATGGTGAGATAAGTTTAGCCACCTCCCTAACCACCCAATGGTAAGAAGACAAAGCTTTAACCATCCTCCACACCATGGTTAAGCTCATTATAACATTTTATAAAAATATTATGGAGGGGACCTAATGTGTCACCACCCCATGAAATGTTAAATGAGGTGTTGCAAGAAGAGGGTCTCAACCATTTGAGTCACCATTAACCTCCCACTTAGCCAATGGAATGGTAACAAAGAGATCAAGAGCTTATCATGACAATTTGGATCCATGATTGCCATGAAATGTGCACTTTCTTAAGTGGCAAAATTCTCATGGGAAATAAAGAGGTGATGCTTGGATTACATGGGGGAGGCTGTACTCTATAGCTCTAACCACACCATGATCAAATCCTAAGCTAACTATGGTTGAAACATAGCCATCCATGGCTATAAAAGGTCCCCTTGGCCAAAATTTTGAAAAGAGAAGAAAAAATCAATAGAAACCAATAGGCTGCCCAAATCCCTTGGCTCCCAATACAAAAAGTCTTCCTAAGGACCTCAGCAACCTATTCCAACCAAAATAAAGCCATAGGATTAGCCCAATCAAGCCAATTTGGCCAAAATCCAAAATTAGCTTAAACTAGCCACTTTATCAAAATTGCTCTCCAAGGCTAGCTACAAAACCAAATCGAAGTGACAAAGATCTTCTTTGGGAGTCCTAGAAGCTGAACATCAGGCTTGATCAAGCTTGACAAACTTATGGCCAAAGCATGGTTTTATTTTGTCCAAAATAATGCATATAATCAAAAATCATGAGTTAAACTAGCCCATAAATGTATCATCACCATATAGATATAATCTATACGTCCAGATGTTTCCATAGGTTCAAAAATCACTCAATTTCGTTGACAAATGAGTGAGATATTGAGCTTTGAAGTTGGACGGTTCGAAAATTTTCAAATTTTTGGGGGATTTATCTCTTCCGTTAGTTCCCGTGTTTTGGAACGGACGACGCTGATCTACGCTTCTCGTGTCCGCTGTTCCACGCCACACACCCGATCCTTCCGCTTCTTTGACAATACGAGGACGCGTGGCGCGCCATGGATTTTTCTGGGCCATTTTAATTCAGAAAATCCTTAAACTCTTCAAAAATTCATATCTTTTGATCCAGAGCAAGTAAAAATAAAATAAAAATACCTCTCGAAAGCTCTTGAAGAGAAAAAAATTATGAGATCAAAATCATAATTTTATTCTCAGTATTTAATTTCTAAATAATTAAATACTCTCTGGATTATTTTAATTATTAAAAATTATTTACAAATCAGAAAAATGTGAAATTTGTAGGGAAGAACCTTTAAGTCCTTAAACACATCTCTTAATTTTTCTAAGGCTAGGATAGCTCTCTAGGATGTGATTTTCTAATTTCCATGATATTTTGTAATTATTTTCAAAAATAATTATAAAATTTGGAAAATTGGAAAATTAAAATTCAAAATGATTGAGAATCTTAGGGTGACAGATAACAATCCTAAAACAACAATTCTCAAGTCATCAAATCAATCTAAAAGACATTTTAAGTAAAGGTTAAGGTTTATTAATTATAAAATTAATATTTCCAAACCTTTTCTTTACCTTCTTAATCCATTTCATGCTGGATTAAGCAAATGATGAATCCAAATCTAAATGAACTCAAATCAAACAATAATTAGGTTTAAAGACAACTTAAACCTAGTTAAAATCATTAAACCTTAGGGTTTAATACAAAAATCAAGAGTTTAATTAAGTTTAAGGACATATTAAACTTAATTAACCCATTAAACCTTAACTAAATTAGGTTTAAAACAAAATCAAGATTTTAATTTAGTTTAAGGACATATTAAACTTAATTAACCCATTAAACCTTAACTAAACTAGGTTTAATACAAAAATCCAAACTTTAATTAAGTTTATGGACATATTAAACTTAATTAACCCATTAAACCTTAACTAAATTAGGTTTAATACAAAAATCCAAACTTTAATTAAGTTTAAGGACATATTAAACTTAATTAAACCATTAAACCTTAACTAAATTAGGTTTAATATAAAAATCAAAATTTAATTAAGTTTAAATTCATATTAAACTTAATTAACCCATTAAACCTTAACTAAATTAGATTTAATACAAAATCAAAATTTTAATTAAGTTTAAGGACATATTAAACTTAATTAATTCATTAAACCTCAACTAAATTAGGTTTAATACAAAATCAAAACTTTAATTAAGTTTAAGGACATATTAGACTTGATTAACCCATTAAACCTTAACTAAATTAGGTTTAATATAAAACCAAACTTAAATTAAGTTTAAGGACATGCTAAGCTTAATTAACATTTTTAAACATTAGGTTTAAAGCAAACCTAAACCCTAATTAGGTCTAACCCATTAGACCTAATTAAACCATTAAGTCTTAACTAAATTAGACTTAATCAAAATCTAAACCTAATTTGGTCTAATCCATTAGACCTAATTAAACCATTAAGTCTTAACTAAATTAGACTTAATCAAACCTAAACCCTAATTAGGTCTAACCCATTAGACCTAATTAAATCATTAAGTCTTAATTAAATTAGACTTAATCAAACCTAAATCCTAATTAGGTCTAATCCATTAGACGTAATTAAACCATTAAGTCTTAACTAAATTAGACTTAATTAAACTTAAACCCTGATTAGGTTTAATCCATCCTAAAATGAAATAAAAATCAAATTTAAATCATAATTAATTCTACCACATTAGACTTAATTAATCTATTAAACCTTAACCAATTAAGGTTTAGTCAATCTCAAACCAAAAACAACCCTTAACTTAGGTTCAACCCAACTTGAGCCCAATTTCAACCTTTAACTTAGGTTGAACCCATATTGAACTTAAGTTAATCTTAAGTCTAGGTTCAACCTAACTTGAACCTAACTTAACTCGAACTTAAACCTTAACTTGAGTTCAACCCATATTGAACTCAAGTTAACCTTAAGTCTAGGTTCAACCTAACTTGAACCTAACTTAACTTGAACTTAAATCTAACTTGAGTTCAACCCATATTGAACTTAAGTTAACCTTAAGTCTAGGTTCAACCTAACTTGAACCTAACTTAACTCAAACTTGAACTTAACTTGAGTTCAACCCTTATTGAACTTAAGTAAACCTTAAGTCTAGGTTCAACCTAACTTGAACCTAACTTAACTCAAACTTAAATCTAACCTGAGTCCAATCCATATTGAACTTAAGTCAACCTTAAGTCTAGGTTCAACCTAACTTGAACCTAACTTAACTCAAACCCAAATCCAACTTAAACTCTAATTAAGTCTACCACATTAGACTTAATTAAACCTTTAAACCTTAACTAGTTAAGGTTTAATCCAACCTAAAATCCTAATTAAGTCTACCCCATATTAGACTGAATTAAACCATTAAACCTTAACTAACTAGGGTTTAATCAAACCTAAACTCTAATTAAGTTTACCACATTAGAATTAATTAAACCATTAAACCTTAACCAATTAAGGTTTAATCCAACCTAAACCATAATTAAGTCTACCATATTAGACTTAATTAAACCATTAAACCTTAACTAACTAAGGTTTAATCAAACCTAAATCCTAATCAAGTCTACCATATTAGACTTAATTAAACCATTAAACCTTAACTAATTAAGGTTTTGTCAAACCTAAACTCTAATTAAGTCTACCATATTAGACTTAATTAAACCATTAAACCTTAACTAACTAAGGTTTAATCAAACCTAAACCATAATTAAGTCTACCACATTAGACTTAATTAAACTATTAAACCTTAACCAACTAAGGTTTAATCAAACTTAAACCATAATTAAGTCTACCACATTAGACTTAATTAAACCATTAAACCTTAACCAACTAAGGTTTAATCAAACTTAAATTCTAATTAAGTCTACCACATTAGACTTAATTAAACTATTATACCTTAACCAATTAAGGTTTAATCAAATTCTAACCCAAACCTAACTTACCCATATTAGACTTAAGTCAAACCATACTTAGGTTCAACTCAACATGAACCTAAGTTTAACCCAAATTTAGCTTAAGTTTAACCCACATTAGACTTAAGTCAAATCATACTTAGGTTCAACCTGACATGAACCTAAGTCTAACCTAAACCAAGACATAAACCCAAATTGAACCTAAATCAACATAAATCTTAGGTTCAACCCAAATTGAACCAAAATCAACAAAATCAAACATAAATCGATACAATCAACATAAATTTGACATTTCAAACAAAAATCGACATAATCAACATAAATTAGACATTTCAAACTCAAATCAACATAATTGACATAAATTTGACATTTCAAACAAATATCGACATAATCAACATAAATTTGACATGTCAAACATAAATCGATACAATCAACATAAATTTGACATTTCAAACAAAAATTGACATAATCAACATAAATTAGACATTTCAAACTTAAATCAACATAATTGACATAAATTTGAAATTTCAAACAAATATCGACATAATGGACATAAATTTAACATTTCAAATGAAAATCAAATCGACATAAATTTGACATTTCAAACAAAAATCGACATAACCGACATAAATCTAACATTCCAAATAAAACTTAAACAAATTCGACATTAATTCGACATTCAACAAATACCGGTATTAAATGACATTAACTGACATTTCAAACTAAACTCAATCGTCATGATTCTACATAAACTGACATTTAAGATATGCTAAATCAAATCTGGACATCCTACAAATTATGAGACAATGAACATTTCATGATATTATTTCTGACAATGTTTTCTTTGCAGGATGAAGACAAGTTTTGTATAGATTTCATTTGCATGTTATAGGGTGTGCTAACTCTGTTTTGCAGGACGACATTCTGAAAATGAGACGAACAACAAAACAAAAAAAAAAACAACTACATTGAAAAAACAAAACCAAACAACAACATTGACAAAACAATACAAAACAACAATGACAAAACCAAAACTTTTAGGTTAGCCACAAAACCTAAAACTTTCAAAAAACAACAAAAATGACATAAAACCGACATGGCAAAATGACATTTGGGATTGATAGTGGGTACAACTTTCCTTAAAAACAAAAATTTCTAGAAAACAAATGATCAACATTAATCAGAAATTTTCTTAGACAATTACATATTGCCTAAGATGTGTCCATCATATCTAAAAATCTCTGGTTAACACTTCGTGATTTTCCTTATATAGAAACTCTAGGATACGGCATTCTAGAATCTTCTTTAAGGATTATCATAAACATCCTTCTTTTTCTCTGTTTTATATTAGCCCTAAAATTTCTTAATTCCTTTATAGGATTCATAGAAATAAGATTAAAGCAATATTAAAACAGAGTGGCGACTCCTTGACATTGACATGATACGGGAATTGATAACAATGCAGATCGAATCCGACATGGGAGGAGATTCTGACATCGCCATCAGTCTAACTTTGGTTTAAATAGGTCTAATTGGTGTCTTAAACCTAATTTGGGTTTATTAAGTTAAATCTAATGTGATTAAGGTCTAACTTTGGTTTAATTAAGTTTAATTGGTGTCTTAAACCTAATTAGGGATTATTATGAGTCTCTTTAGAGTTAAACTCAAAATTTAACTTAGTCTAATGTGGAATAGGCTAAGTATAGTGAAGTTTTGAATTTTAAGGGTTTTAGGGTATTCTAGATATTAATTTTAAATTGATAATTTTAACCCTAGAATGAAAATGTCATTTTAAATTTTCACATGGCTAATATTTGTCATTTTAGAGTTTGTTTACGTCTCCCTAAATTTCTTAACCAATTTTGAATTTAATTTCCTTAATTTCTAATTTTCTTATAATAATTATTAAAAATAATTACAAAGTTTAATAGAAATTAGGAAATCCTACTATAGTGGTTTTTCCTAGCCTTAGAAAAATCAGAAAATGTTCTTAAGGACTTAAAGATTGATTCCTAAAATTTTCATTATTTTATAATTTATAAATAATTTTTAATAATTAAATTACTCTAGGGAGTATTTAATTAATTAAAAACTAAATATAACTCCTGAATCTATGATTTCATTTCCACATTATTTTTCTCATTATCCTGAGTTTAGAGGTATTTTTATTTTATTTTTGTGATTTTTAAATGTCAAGATATCAATATTTGATTGTTTTAAGCTTAATCTGAATTTAAATAAATCCATATTAACCAGAAATAACCAGGGGAGGCAGCGTGTCCTCTTACGCATAAAAACGCGCTTGATCAGCTGTGAGCTTTGAACATGGGATCAAGCTGGATTAAAGTAGAGCCGTCCATTTCCAAAACACGGAAATGGACGACATCCGAGCGCCTCCTTCGTTTAACTTAATGCTTGAGCCATACATTTAAAATCCTTAAGATCTCTGTGGATTCTTAATGGATTTTCATGATTTTCAGCTCTAAAGCTTCATCTGAAGGAGACGAAGACATCCATGCGGTGATGATAGGGTTGTGAACAGGTTCATTTCACAATTGATCAAACACGAATGCCATTGAAACCAAATAAACCACACCTTGGCCTTAATTTATATAAGCTCAATCTGAATGGTTTTGAAGCTTTACCTTGAGCTCAGAATGCTTTACCCCAACTCAATTTGATATGAAATAGGGTCTCGGTATGGATTTGATCTCAAGGTGTCACAATTTGGGAGGAGGATGTTGAATAGTGGATTAGATCCTATGGGAAGAGCCAATTTCAATTTGTCTTATATTCTTACACTTCAAGGAAGGTGTAGGAATGCTCAATTTGGAATTTGGAGGGGTTTTAATTCAGACCCAAAAATTTTCTTGTTTTCGGGTGGGGAAATTAGGGCAAACTAGTGGGCTTTAGGACCTAATTCTAGGTGTAATAAATTGCTCAGGTCCTAGAGAAGAAGTTCTGTGTTGGAAGTTTTTGGATTTGAGCAAATTAGCTAGGTCTCCTATTTTCCTCTCCTCTCTTGGTCTTCTAGGGTTTGGCTTATTTGTAGCCACGGGAGGCCATGAGCAAGCTTGAGTTTACTTGGGGAAGGCGTTAATAGCTCCATGATGACTGTGGATAAGTTTTGTGGCCAAGATAACCATTAATGAAATTCCCCTAGTGGTATCCATGATGAGCCTTCATTAATACGTAGATTTGGTTATGCTCTTTGGCTTCATTCCATTGGGTGGTTCATAAGGTAGAGGGAATTTTGAGATTGAGCTGGCTAACTCAATCCATTTGATCATCCAAGTCATGCTTTAAATTTAGGGGAGAATGATAGTTAAGACTCATCTTCCATGCTTGTCATGGCTTGGTCATGATGGGTTTTTACCATGGTGAGAGGCATGGTTTAAGTAGTGTGTGCTTCTTATTGGATGCCCCATGAAATGGTTGAAGTGGCATTGTATTTGGCCGACCAACTCACTTCATGCAAATGGATGAATCACTTAATGAGTTGGGAGGAAGGTGACACATATTTTTCTTCACCCATTATTTATGTTTTGCTCATGATGACTTTTAACCTAGGTGAAGATTTTACTTCATATCTTGGCTTCCTTCCATTGGAGAAGAGTCAAGGTGAGTGATGACCTCTCCTCATTCTTGGTGGAAAATTCATGAGGGAATTACACCTCATTATTCCCTTCATAATGAAGTCATGATGGTATTTAATCATGGTTAAAGTGGTGGGTCATGGGTTATTCAATGTGTTAACCCATGTGTGATGAGTTTCATAGATCATGGGTGACCCAGTGATGATCTCACATGATGTCATTTAATATGTCAAGGTGGAGTTTTAAATTTGGAGGCCATTTATCATGTTATATATGATGTCATCTTTAATTTAAATTTTAAGGTTATTTTCTTATAATTCCACTTCAAATTAATTATGTAATTAAAAGTGTAGGAAATTATAATATTAACCCATAAATTAATCTACATGATTTTCCAGTTTAATCATTTGATTAGTTTTGTTAATTTGATTCAAAATTGAGTATTTTGACCAAATTTGACTAAAGTTGACCAGGATTGACCATGGCTGACCAGTCAAAGTTCAGGGTTGAACATGTGATTTAATTAACCTTGTCATGATTAATTTAATCATGGGGCCACTTATTTTGGTAATAGGACCTAGGTTTGACAAGGGTTAACTAAATTACTAAGTTTGATCATTTTAATGTCTAAAATTAATCAAATGAGTCCAATTTGACCAATTTAGGGTTTACATTGACATGGTGGTCAATGGGGTTAGCTTTAGGTCAATGTGGTGGTCATAGGGTCTGAATTGACCATTTTGACCTAGTTTGACCATTTGGGTCATAAATTGACCAGTTTAGTTAATGAGGTGGTCATTGGGTCAAATATTGATCATTTTGACTTAGTTTGACCATTTGGGTCAAAGGTTGGCCTGTTTGGCCAATGTGTTTATCATTGGGTCAAGGGTTAACCATTTTGAACTAATTTGACCATTTGGGTCAAAGGTTGACCATTTTGGTTGATGTGATGGTCATGGGGTCAAGGGTTGAGCATTTTGACCTAATTTGACCATTTGGGTCAAAGGTTGACCTGTTTGGTCAATGTGGTGGTCATTGGGTTAAAAGTTGACCATTTTGACCTAATTTAACCATTTCAGTCAAAGGTTAACCTGTTTGGTCAATAGTTGATCAAATCAGGGTTTGTCATTGCTGATTTGATCATTTTAGAATGTCATTAGATTTGTGTTTGGAAGGCTTCATTAGGGTTTTACCCTAAACATTAGGATTTAGTGACCATTAGTGAGATTTAGGAATGATCCTTAAAAAAGTGAGGTCAACAATAAGGTTAACCTTATGAAAAAGCATGTATTGTCTTAGCTTTTGGATGATAAAGATCAAAGCTAGATAATGCTTCTCAATGGGAGGATACTTTACTTCCACTTGTATTAGACGATGGCTTAAGTAGTAGGGGGTGTTTTTCCTACCCTCGTCATTGACCTAAGCTAACAAGGCTCCAAGGGAGTTCTCTAAAGCCACGGTATAAAGTATTAACAGTCTACCTCGTGACTGGTGTTGCAAATACAAAAGGTGTCGTAAAGTATTGATTAATACTTTCAAAAGCTCGTTGTCATTTTCTTGTCCCAAGTGAACTCAACATTATTTTTGGTAAATGCAAAAAAATACTGACACCATCCTAACATATTAGATATAAAGCATCTTAAGTATGCTAATTTCCTTTGAAAAGATCTCAAATATTTCAAGGTTTCTAGGTGCGGCATTTCTTAGATAGCTTTAATCTTCTCTAGATCGATTTCAATTCTACGGTGACCGACAACAAATCTTAGAAACTTCTCAGAGGTAACACCAAAGACATACTTTAAGGGATTAATTTTAAGATTAAATTGGCATAATAGTTTAAAGACAATCCTTAAATCATACAAGTGGTTTTCCCTTTGTTTACTCTTGATGACCAAATCATCCCTGTAATACTCGACTTGATTGAGAATGAGGTAACAAAAAATTATTGTCATTACTCGTTGATACGTTGCTCCAACATTCTTTAATCTAGAGGGCATCACATTATAGCAATATATTCCAATTGGTGTTCTGAAAGTTCTATGTGTTGCCTCTTCTAGTCCCATCTTGATTTGATCATACTCAGATGATTCATCCATGAATGAGAGGATTACGTGAGATGACACAAATGTATACCATTAGTTCTATGATTGGTAATGGGAACTCATCTATTGCACAAGCTTTGTTCAAGTTTCTAAAATCAACACATACTCAAACTTGTCTGTTCTTCTTTTTGATCGACACAACGTTGGCCAACCACGTTGAATATTGTTATTCTCTTACAAATTTAGCATCTATAAACTTCTTGACCTCGACGGTGACTTGTTGTCAATCTTGAGATGCATCCTTCTGAGAGTTTGTTTGACCAAAGTCATAGTCGGGTCTGCTCCAAATATGTGAATTGCAGCCTCCGATGCTAGATCAAGCGTCTCGTCGTAGCTCTAAGAAAAGCAGTCTATGAATTTTAATAATAACTTGACCAATTCTATAGAATCCCCAACACACAATAGAAAACTGATGAAAGTGGGTCTAGAGTCATCTTTAGTCCCTAGAATGATCTCCTTTAATTCATCTACTGTTGATTTGATTCCTTCTTCAAATTCTGGTGGACCATCTCCTACCTGAGATTCCCATTATCATCATTCACTTTGAGATAGTCATCCTCTAATCCACTAGCAATAACCAAGCAAAATTTAATGTCATCAATTGAACCTACAGTGCTGAACCCAAAGCCCTCATTTGAGTTGAATGTTCAATTTTTGTTGTTCTTTCCATATTTCATTGAAAAGGTATACCCTATCTTTTGACAACCCGTTAGGTCCAAACCACGTTGAACAAGTTTTTTAACACATGGGGATTACCATCCAATATGCAATTCCATTAGTTTAGTAGAATTTTCTTCTTCCAATATTATATTGACTTCAAAACTAGAAGAAGACGAACCACGATGGAATTTTATTGGTTTTATACCTATCCTTTGTTCTTCCTTGACCTCCAAACCCTCAACTTTATGAGAATGAACTGAGGTAGGGTCAAGGTTCTCACACAGTGGTTAATTTAATCATATATTGATTCATATTCATGTTTTCCTTCATTTTCCAAAGTGATCTCAAATAAAGGATTCCTTTGAGTTATTATCATTAATATATTCTCTATCATTTCTTCCTCGGAGCTCTCTTCCAAGCCAATATAGATAATCAGATCCCATTAAACAATCTTGTGAAATCTTCCTCACCCTCGTCCCCAGACTTAATCTTGGATGTGAGCGTCAGAAAAGCTTCCACCATCTCGATGTATAAGAACGGTGGGAGATTGTTGATCTGGAATCGATGGGTCCTGATCTTGCAGTCTTTTTGGATTTTCAATTTTGTTTGTTATAGGGTATCTATAAAAGAATGTATTCCTTGGAGAAGTTTAGTAGGTGACATCTTCTTGAATGCCAACTTCATGTGCTGAGAATGGTTTTAGATGTCCCTTTATGCAGCGTTATTGAATTCCTTCATAATATTTTATACATTGGTGTAGATACGAAGGGGCCATTTTGTACTTAAGAATCCAAGGTCAACTCATTAGGTTGAACGAAGTTTCTGAATCAATAATGTAGAAAATTGTGGTTGTTACTAGATCACCAATCTTCATTGACAGCGTTATTAATCCTAGAGCTCTTTCTCTTTACTGATTAAATCCTCTTAACATCATTTTATCGGTTCTAAGCTTGCGAGTTTTGATGTCCAAGTGGTCAATATCGTTAGTTTCATTATGGTGATTGATGCGCTTGGATACATGATGCACCAAAAATATATACTCTTTTAGCTATATGTTTTTACCTATTTTTGGTGATATTACACTTTAAAGAAAGGTATTTTTCATGATTTGTTGCAGGTATGATGATTATGGGTGATTGGAGCGAAAAGATGCAAAAAGGAACGAATTTGGAGCAAAATGGAGCAAAATGAAGCAATTTTGAGGAAAACAGCCCTGGCGCCGCCGATGCCCTATTCCATATACTCCAGAATTAATTGGCACGATAGGGCGCTGACGGTGCCACTATCGGGCGCCGCCGGCGCCTTATGTCGGTTCACTTCAAATTCGTTCCTAACAATAAATTAAGCGTCCAAGACGAAAAGAGAGAGGAGGAAGAGAAGTGAATTGCTATAGAGAGTGTGAGGAAAGTGTGAGAGAGAGTTAGGGTTTGTGATTTTAAGAGAGATTCTTCTCTAAGGAGGGGAGAAGAGGGAGTAAAGTGAGAGATTGCTTCTTCATCTTTGTTCCAAGGAGAGAATAGAGTGTTGCAAGGAAGAGAAAAGGAATCAAGGGGACTTTGAAGGAATTTACTTGGGGAATAGAAAGAGATAAGTTGTATTTACTATTGTAGTTTCTATGACTCTTCTTTTATATATAAAATCCATGTGTTTTTTTATCTTCTCCATGGTTAGTGAGTAGTCTCCCTTGCCTTTCTTCTTGCATGAAGTAATTATGATGTGGTGATGTGGAAATGATGTATCCTTTAAGTGTTATAAGAGTTCTAAGTTTCTTTAATTTGGAACTTAATTTACTTTTCAATCCGGCCAATTGAATTGTTAAAACATGTTGAGGAACATTAATACTAAAAGAATTGAATGTTCTACAACAAGAATGAAGAAACCATTTAATTTTCGTGAATGAATTGCGTAGTTCATGGGGATTAAGTTCAAATAAATAGGGAAATGAGTTTTGATGGACTTCAAATTGGAGGTTTCATGGTGAAAGAATGGGATCCCCAATTTGGTCTTAAGATTGGTAACTAAAGCCTATGGTTAGCCTCCAGGTGAAGGGTGAGTGGGAGCTCCGAAGTGAGAGCCGGTATCCTCCCAGCCTAGCCTTAGATTTAGTAACTAAATTTAAGATATGGCAATGTTCTTTACCTTCTTGGAAGAAGGGGTACTCTTTTAAAGGTAAAGAAACAAATATGCTCCTATTTGGCACAACACAAATAATTACCATTCTTCATCATCCACACATAATAATCTTTATGCAGGAATAAAGACACTTTTCATATAGAAGTATCTTATAAATTACATAAGTTAGTGTGTTTGTTAGTTAATATAGTTCATTAATTAGAAGTAATTGTGGTAGCTTTATTATACTTTGCATTAACTAGTGGTTGTACACTTACGTAATTGTTACATTGGGTATTGGATTTTAGTGCTATATTATCTGATTTAAAGAACGTTCACCTCCCCGTGGGATCGATAACCAAGACTCCATTAGAGCCCTGTATTACTTGATACGATACATATACTTGTGTTGAATTTGTGACTTTACTAAATCATTCTAAATATATATAAATTCGACTTCATAAATTCTTGCTTAATATATAAAGTCGCGGTAAAGTTTTTGGCGTCGTTGCCGGGGAGGTAGATAAACGGTACTTATTTATAGATATTGTAGTAAATGAAAACCTTTACTCTGTAGTGTGATTTTATATGCGTAGTAGTGGATTTGTAGGTTTGATACCTTACAATTCAGAGTTAGAGCGTACTATTAGAAAAATTAGAAAACAACAAAAACAAACTGAAAATTACTATGAAATGACGAATAGTCAAGAGAATCAGAATATTAATGTTTGAAATTTGCCAAGAACTTTAAGAGATTATGCTAACCCAATAGCAGATGAAATTCATATAACTATTCAAAATCCTGATGTTGCTGCTAATTCGTTTAAACTTAAACCTGCTATTATCCATATGGTACAAAATAATTAATTTGGAGGAACACCTAATGAAGACCCAAATTTACATATCGCTAGTTTTTTAGAACTGTGTGCTACTTTTAACTATGACGGAGTGTTGAGTGATGCTGTCAGACTTAGCTTTTTCCTTTTTCCTTAAGGGATAAGGCTAAGGCATGGTTAAACTCGTTAGCACCTGGATCTATTCAAACTCGGGGAGAACTTTCTCAAAAGTTTCTATCGAAATATTTCCCTCCATCTAAAACTGCTAAATTAAGAAATGATATCACATCTTTTGGTCAGTTTGAAGGATAGTCAATATATGAAGCTTGGGAGAGGTTTAAAGATCTTCTTAGGAAGTGTCCACATCATGCTTTACCAGATTGGTTAATAATTCAAACTTTTTATAACGGATTAGTGAGATCATTAAGATCAATTATTGATGCTGCTGCTGGTGGATCGTTAATGTCAAAACCTTTTGATGAAGCATATTCATTAATTGAAAAGATGGCTACTAATAATTTTCAATGGCCCTCTGAACGGGTAAATCCTAAAAGAGTAGCTAGTGTTCATGATTCTGACATGATGACTATGATAGTTTCTCAAACAACGCAGCACTTTCTAAGAAAATAGATCAATATGGAATGAATTATTCTCAACCACCCCCAGTGTTAGAGGAAAATTCATTTGGGCAGATAACTGAATCTCAAACACCTTATGAAACTTTGAACGTGATTAATAGACCTAATAACCCTTATTCAAATTATTACTACTCTGGTTGGAAGAATCACCTAAATTTCAATTGGAATAATAATAATGCTAATGTGAACCCACAATGGGGACACAATTCTATAAACCCAGTTGGAAACTCAACCAACCAAGGAAATACTAACTTTAGACAATCTTATCCTCCTAGATTTAATAATAACCCACAGTTTAAGGATAAGAAGTTGTCTATAGATGAAATGATTTTGAATATGGGTAACCAATTACAAGTTCAAGGTGTTGCAATAAAAAATATTGAAAGTCAATTGAGACATATTTTCACTGCGCTTAATAATAGACCTTCTGGAACGCTTCCTAGTAATGTGTTGATCAATCCAAAAGATCAAAACAAGGAGCAACTTATGGCTATTCAATTAAGGAGTGGAAAAGAATTAGAAACTAGAATGCAGAAAGAAGTTGAAGAAGAGAAGGAGAAGGTGAATATTGAAAAAGGTTCAAATAAGATTTATCCAGACATGAAATATCCTCTTGAACCAATGAAGATTACTGTTGAGAAACCACCTCCTCCATTCCCTCAAAGATTGAAGCAGAAGAATAGGGATAATAGATTTGGAAAATTTTTGGAAATCCTTAAGAAGTTAACAATAAATATACCTTTTGTTGAAGCATTAGAACAGATGCCTGATTATGCAAAATTTATGAAGGATATTCTTAAAAAGAAGAGAAAGTTCACGGATCATGAGACTATTGCACTTAGTGGAGAGTGTAGTGCAATAATTCAGAAAAAGCTTCCTGAAAAACTTAAAGATCCTGGTAGTTTCACTATTCCGTGTGCTATAGGTGAACAGTTTTTTGGAAGATCCTTATGCGATCTGGGAGCTAGTATTAATCTTATGCCTTTATCAACTTTCAAAAGATTGGGAATTGGAGAAATTTCTCCTAATCTGTAACTCTTCAATTAGCTGATCGTTCTATTACTTATCCTAAGGAAGTGGTAGAAGATGTGTTAGTAAAAGTGGATAAATTTATCTTTCCTATGGATTTTATTGTGCTTGATATGGAGGAAGATAAAGCTAGTCCAATTATTTTAGGAAGACCATTCCTAGCTACTGGAAGAGCTGTAATTGATGTTCAAAAAAGGGAATTAACTATGAGAGTTAATGATTAAGAGGTGATCTTTAATATTTTGAAGTCTATGAAGTATCCCTCGATTGCAAAAGATAATGAATGTTTTAGGATGGAAGTATGCAAATATTTGAGAAATGATTATTTTAAAAAGATGTTTGAAAAGAAAGTGGAGTACGAAAATATAAGTGAAGATGAAACGGAAAATGAAACGATTCGTGATAATGAGAAGAATAAGGAATTGGAGTATATTCAGGAGAAATTTGAAGTGTTAGATACCATGGAAGGTGGAGATAAAAGTTTAATTTCAACTATTGTTAAACCTCCTGAACTTGAGATGAAAATTATCCCTAAATATTTAAAGTATATGTTCTTAGGAGAATCATCTACCTTACCAGTTATTGTATCTTCGGAATTAACTGAATATCAAGAACAAAAATTATTGGAAATCTTAAAAGGATACAAAAGAGCTTTTGGATGGACTTGGACAGATATCAAAGGAATCAGTCCTTTAATCTGTATGCATAGAATTTTATTAAATGAAGAACATAAGCCTAAAATTGATCCGCAAAGGAGATTAAATCCTATAATGAAAGAAGTAGTTAAGAAGGAGATTTTAAAATGGCTTGATGCTGGAATTATTTATCCTATTTCGGATAGTTCTTGGGTATGTCCAGTTCATTGTGTACCGAAAAAAGGTGGAGTAACTGTGGAAGTGGATGAAAGGAATGAAATTTTACCTACGAGACAAGTTAAAGGATGGCAAATTTGTATTGATTATAGAAAACTAAATGCTGCCAACCAAAAAGATCACTTTACTCTACCTTTTCTCGATCAAATGTTGGATAGACTTGCTGGACACAAGTACTATTGCTTTTTGGATGGATATACTAGTTATCATCAAATACCTATTGCTCCTAAGGATCAAGAAATGATAACATTTACTAGCTCCTATAGAACATTTGCTTTTTGAAGAATGCCTTTTGGATTGTGTAACACACCTGCAACTTTTCAAAGATGTATGATGTATATCTTTAGTAGTATAATAGATAATGGAATAAAAGTTTTCATGGATGATTTTTCTGTGTTTGGAACTTCATTTGATATTTTTTTGGAAAACTTGGCAAAAGTTTTGGAACTCTGTGAGAAAATAAATTTAGTTCTGAACTGGGAAAAGTGTCAATTTATGGTTGCAAGAGGAATAGTGCTTGAGCATAAAATTTCTGAATATGGTATGGAGGTCGACCCTGCTAAAATTTGAGTGATTGAGAGATTACCACCACCCACTACTGTGAGAGAGGTGCGGAGTTTCTTAAAACATGCTGGATTTTACAGGCGTTATATTAAAGTTTTTTCTAAAATTACTAAACCTTTGTGCCAACTTCTAGAAAATAATAGGAAGTTTGATTTTAATGATGAATGTTTGTGTGCTTTTGAATTACTTAAAGAAAAATTAATCACTGCTCCTATAATTGTTTCACCTGATTGGGAGAAACCCTTTGAATTAATGTGTGATGCTAGTGATTATGCTATTGGGGTTGTGTTGGGCAAAGGTATGATAAAACTTTCAAAGTTATTTACTATTCTAGTAAAACTGTTAATGATGCTCAAATTAATTATACCACTACTGAAAGAGAGTTATTAGCTATAGTATTTGCTTTCGATAAGTTTATACCTTATTTAATTGGAACTAAAAGTATAGTGCATACTGATCATTTAGCTATCAAGTATTTAATGCAAAAGAAGGATGCTAAACCTAGATTGATTAGATGGATACTCCTTTTGCAAGAATTTGATTTTGAGATAGTTGATAGGAAAGGATCCGATAATCAAATTGCTTGATCATTTGTCAAGAATAGAATATGATAGATTTTCTAAATTTGAGAAGGAAGCTGTAGAAACTTTTCCTGATGAACAATTGTATATTCTTATGGAAAAGAATTTGCCTTGGTGTGCTGATATTGTGAATTATATTGTAAGTGATATTATACCATCAAATTTAATAAGGAAACAACAAAAAAGTTTAAATATGATGCTAAATTTTATTTTTGGGATGAGCCCCATTTATATAAACAGTGTAAGGATCTGATTATTAGAAGATGTGTGCCACATGAAGAAATTAATCCAATCATTCAGAGATGTCTTGATTCTGAATTTGGAGGTCATTTTGGTGTTGATAAAACAGCTTATAAGATTTTACAATCTGGATTTTATCGGCCCACTCTTTTTCGTGATGTTTATAAATATGCTAAATTTTGTGATCGATGTCAAAGAGTAGGTAATATTTCTAGAAGAAATGAAATGCCTCTGAATTATAATTTGGAAGTTGGAATTTTTGATGTATGGGGATTAGATTCTATGGGACCATTTGCACATTCATTTGGAAATTTATATATATTGGTCGATGTTGATTATGTTTCGAAATGGATTGAAGCTGTTGCTTTACCAAGATGTGATGCTCGGAGTGTTTCTTAATTTTTAAAGAAAAATATATTTACAAGATATGGAATGCCGAGAGTGATTACAACTGATGGTGGATCCCATTTCAGAAACAATCAAATTAAGAGATTAACTGGAAAATATAACAATATTCATAGAATTTCTACTGCTTATCATCCCCAGACTAGTGGATTAGCGGAAGTATCGAATCGATAAATTAAAAGAATTTTGGAGAAAACAGTGAATATTCATAAATTAGATTGGTCTGCTAGATTAGACACCGCATTATGGGCTTATAGGACTGCTTTTAAGACCCCTATTGGAATGTCTCCTTATAGATTAGTGTTTGGCAAAACTTGCCATTTGCCGGTTGAATTGGAGCATAAAGCATATTGGGCGATTAAGGAGTTGAATTTTAATTTGAGAAATGTGGGAGGAAAAAGATTTATGCAATTAAATGAGTTGGAGGAAATTAGAAATGAATCATATCATAACGACAGGATTTATAAAGAGAAAATGAAATTGTGGCATGATCAGAAGATATTGAAAAAATGATTTGAACTGGGACAAAGAGTTTTATTATATAATACGAGATTGAAATTATTTCCGGAAAAACTTAAGTCCAGATGGATAGGACCTTTTACTGTAGTAAAAGTTCATTCTTTTGGAGCTGTTGATATTGAGGATCCTAAAACTGGAAATATTTTCAAGGTTAATGGGCATTGTTTAAAACCATACTTTGGAGGGTCTTTACCTGATTTCAAAGAGATTTTATTACTAAGTCATCCTAGTTAACTGAATGGTTTGTCGGGCTGACGACGTTAAACTAAGCGCTTTGTGGGAGGCAACCCATATGTGTATTTGTGTGTTGAGTTTGCTTGCTTATTGTTGTTTGTACTTTTAGTTTAATATTAAAGAATCCTAATTACCCCTAAATAAGTTAAAAATTAAAAATATATTGGATCGTATTGTGAAAATGAAGTATTTCGAGCCAAACGAAGTTCAGTGAAAATGTTTACCACTGGCACCGCCGACGCCCTATTCTTTTATAACAGCCGAATTTCTAGTTTGAGGGCTGCCGGCGCCCTATCGAGCTCCGCCGGCGCCAAAATTCTAGATGACGGTTTTTACATTTTAAAATGCGGTTTTTGGCGGTTTTGAGCGGTATTTTCTTCCTTAAAACACCCCAAAACTCCATTTTAAATCTATAACCACCAAATAAACGAAAACTCCCTTTCTCAATTTGCATCCCATGGATTCCCACTCCATTGAACTCCCTAGATCTCACATCTACAATCGACGGAAGTTTGTTAGTTTCGAGGCGCAACGTCTATTCCATAAAGTGATGATGAAGAGAAGGATTATCAAGGAAAGAGGCTCTGTGAATCGAGGTTTGGAGAGTCCGACTACAAGAGTTGAAGAGACAGTGAAGCAAAGACGTTGGGAAGTGTTATGATACACTACCGCCACAGTGGTTGTTCCGGTTGTGAAAGAATTTTATCCAAATCTGCATGGGAACAACCAAGGACGTGTTTTTGTGCGAGGAAGGTATGTATCATTCACTCCTGCGAGGATAAATGATATCTTCATGATAGAAAGTGTACCTATTTGTCATTATGCAAATTTTAATGCGATGAGCATTGATATGAACGACATCTATGTTATTTAACGGATGAGAATGAAGAATGGGAAGTAAGGGATAATGGATATATCAGTTTCTCTTCTTCATCCTTGAATCCGGTATCAAAACAGTGGCATTACTTTATTTCGGCAAAATTAATTCCTACTATGAAGATAAGTAAGGTAACGAAGGAAAGTGTTATTCTGAATTTCTGCATACAAACTGGAAGGCCAGTGGATATTGGATCAATCATTACTAAATCCGTATTGGGATTGATTGTGCATGGATCTAAATATGGGCTTGAACACCCGTCCACTATATTTCTGTTATGTAGTCAATCACAAGTGTCATATGAGAGTTGGGAAAAAGTTCTTCTACCCTGGAGACCTATTGATCCCACTGATCTTTATGATTACCGTGCTGATGGTGATGAAGGAGACATGGATGTGCTTGCTGATCAGCCCACTGAGAGTTCACAACCTATTCAGCCTTACTATTCTGAAAGTTCGATGGTGATATTCAAAAAGATAAAGAAGTTGGAAAATGAGGTACAAAATATTATGAATGCTATTAATAACATTTCTAATTTATTTGATCACATTGATTGGAGGATGAAAGAGCAATTTGATCATACTGGTCGAATTAAGTTGGGTTTGGTTAATCTGTTGAAGAAGAATGCTGTGATGGCTGAAGATTCATCTGATGAATTCCCATATCGTCCATTCTACAATCTGTTCGTTCATCGTCAATCAATGGGAGACATTAGAGAGGATGAGACTTCTGAGACTGATGAGGAGTAATTAGTAGAATTCTTTATGCTGCTTTGTTATGTCTAAGTGTTTGCTTTGATTGCTATGTTGTTTTCTTTTCTTTGTTTTAGTAGGGTGTGTTTGGACTTTGCTTTGATTTATTTTGTGTACTTAGGACTTAGTGTTTGCTTATCGTAGTGTACTTGCAACACTAAGGATCTAAGGAGTGTTGCTTATATTTGATGAACATATGTGTGTAATCATTTTATCGTATATGAAAGTAATGTGATGTGTTGTTTGTGTAAATTGATGTTGTTTAATGTTTGTGAGATGAAATAGATGATTGTTGATGTGTTAAATAGGAATGCGGAGGTTGAAACGATTGAATTTGCGACGAAAATTTTTGAACCCAATAGAATTTTGGGCTGGCGCTGTCAGCGCCATATTGGGCACCGCCAGCACCCAAATCCAGAGAAACGGACTATTATTTTGAATAGAGCGCCGCCGGCACCCTATCGGGCGCCGCCGGTGCCCAAACACCGAAAATAGCCCGGGACCCTTAAAAATTTGCGAAAATAGCCTGGGACCCATTTTTCCGCCATTTCTTTCATCTCCCACCTCCATATTCGCGATTTTGAAGCTTTAGGGCTTGTTAGATCTCAGATTAGAAAGGATTTCAAGGATTTCTGAGGCCGGACTGCACTTCTCTTGGTAAGAGCTTTACTTTAACCTAAAATTTTTGGATTTTCGCCATGTGAAACTCTCACATTGTTGGATGATATTTTTGGAAATTTTTGAGAAAAAGTGAAGTTTCATATGGTAGAATTTGTTCTTACTTATTTAAATTAATGTTTGGAGTTAATACATTGTGGATTTGAGATTTATTGGTAAATTTTTACAATTTTTTTAGAAATCCACATGGCTCCTGGAACGAGTAAGGGGAAGCGAAAATTTGATTGGGACGATGAAAGATTTGTTAATATTAAGGCTCAGTTTTGCTTCAACTCTCAATTGCAAAACAAGAAGTGTATTCAGGATCGAACGTTTAAAAATCCCGGTGGATCTATATAACAGTTGATTTCTGAGCGAAATTGGGAACATTTTTGTTACTTTTCTGCTAATGCTGTTTTGGGAGTAGTCCGAGAACTTTATGCTAACGTGCCCTAGTCTGAAACGGAATATGTGCTAGTCTGAGGGAAACTGGTTGAGTTCACCCCACAATGTATCAATGCATTTTATCAAATTCGAGAACCTTTTGTTTGTGAATTTGAGAATTTTGATACTAGTGAAGGGAATTTGATGAGTGTAATCACGTATCTGACCGATGGAAGAGGGGAATGGAAGATGAATCAGAGACAGATGATTAACTTCCCTGCTTCTACTTTAAATGTTGCTTCTAAAGCATGGCATTATTTCATTACTGCAAGACTATTACCTTCTTATCATCACAGTGAAGTTACTTGGGATCGAGCTATTTTAAATTATTCCATCCATAATATGAAGAAGATTAATATTGGAGCCATTATTTTTAAGAGCATTCACTCTATTGCCAAAGGAGAAACTACTGGTGGATTAGGACATCCTGCCCTGATCATGCACTTTGTGTTCAGTCTGGAGTGGAGTATAGTAGTTTTGAGGAAGTGGCAATACCTTTGAGGCCGATTACGAAGACCATTATTCGTTCTTATGAGGCTCATGTGGGTGCAAGAGAGGAGAGTAGGAGTACTGATATTCCTACCACGAGTTATGATGTTCCATCTACTTCTGAGCCCCCGACACTATCTGGTATCATGTAGCAGTTGAGATTGTAGAGTGATAATATGGATAGGATGCATCATAGGATGGGTGTATTTGACGCTCGAAGTGATGTGAGTGAAGACTATTTACAGAGAAGAGTTGAGTTTGATATGGCTTATTACGATACTCATGTCAGATTTATGAGGGGGGAGTCTGATGTGACATTTCCTTCCTGCCCTAGTTATACACCGTACAGGCCTGGACCTCTGACCCTGTTGATGACCCTGCTGCTGATCCTGGTGATGGAGACTAGTAGATAGCTTGTTTGTTTTATTTCTATTGTTCTTAGTCTGTTGAGATGTATTAATGTGATGTAGTGGACATTTACTTTTCATGTGATGTGTAAATCTGTGTTGTACTATGTGATGTAGTGTCATTTATTTTTTATGTTGAACTGTTAGTTGTACTGTTATGTGGTGTGATAATTTGCTTTATGTTATAGTGTTCTGTTGGATATTTAGTTGTTTAATGTTTATTTCTCTTTACCCATGCAAATATTTAAATTGTTATATCATTGCTACTAATTGTTTCATGCTTGCTAGCTGTAAATTTTGATTAATACCAGGTAAATTATGAAGATTTCAAAATCTCAGCACATAAAGGTTAGTTTTCTTTTACTCTCAACTATTTTAAATTTATTAAAAAATGTAAGTTTGGGGGAGGGAAGAGAAATGCTAAACTTTTATTTGTTCTCAATTAATATATTTTTAAAAATTATTAGCATAACTTTTGGCAGTTGAACTTCATTATAAGATAACTAAAACTTTTCAATTCAGTTGAATATTATGGAACGAAAGGATGAAAATTTTTAGTGATAAAAGTTAATTTTATAGAAGTAAGATATTTGATATGAAATGATTTGATTATAGTCAACTATTTAAAGTAAAGAAAACTATATTTTTGAAATATTTGTGTGTTAAGAAGAGATTGTAACTTTATGATGAATAATAAAGCTTGTACTTAACTATAAAGTAAAGAGATGACTTAAGTTTAAAGTTTATAAAGAGGAGAGTGAAGTTCAAAATCATTAAAGGCTATCCAGATATATTAATCCTCAGAAAAAAAAAAGAAAAAGAAAAAGAAAAAAAAAGAGAAAAAAAAGGAAAGAAAAATGTTATGAGGAGAAGCTTGAGGAGATGCCTAATCAAAAATTGACTTCACTTGAATCACCTTAAAGGGAGAGCTTGATTTCATTTCTGAATTTATGTTTAAGATACTAGCCTACATTCTAATAAAGTTTGCATGAACTCCTTTTTCACATAGTCCTTTAAAGCACTCTTAATATAACAAATTATGGTTCATCTTAAAATAAATAGAAGACTATAACTCTTAGACTTAAGTACTGAATATTCTTATACCTGTAATGTTGACCTGAGTTACTAAACTTTTTCCGAAAATCTAAACACTATATTCTTTTGAATGAAAAATTTTGGTCTCTTACAATTGAAAAGTACATTGCCTAGAGTTATATTTTTATGTAGTAAAAGGATTACTTGAGGACAAGTAATAGTTTAAGTTTGGGGGATTTTGATGCACCAAAAATATCTACTCTTTTAGCTATATGTTTTTACTTATTTTTGGTGATATTACACTTTAAAGGAAGGTATTTTTCATGATTTGTTGCAGGTATGATGATTATGGGTGATTGGAGCGAAAAGATGCAAAAAGAAACGAATTTGGAGCAAAATGGAGCAATTTGGAGGAAAACAGACCTGGCGCCGCCGACGCCCTATTCCAGAGACTCCAGAATTAATTGGCACGATAGGGCGCCGCCGGCGCCCTATGTCAGTTCACTTTGAATTCAAAAGTTTTGGCGGATTTTTGAAGAGGTGCTTGAAAAAACTCTTGGGGAATTCGTTCCTAACATTAAATTAAGTGTCCAAGACGAAAAGAGAGAGAGGAGGAAGAGAAGAGAATTGCTGTAGAGAGTGTGAGGAAAGTGTGAGAGAGAGTTAGGGTTTGTGATTTTAAGAGAGATTCTTCTCTAAGGAGGGGAGAAGAGGGAGTAAAGTGAGAGATTGCTTCTTCATCTTTGTTCCAAGGAGAGAATCAAGTGTTGCAAGGAAGAAAAAAGGAATCAAAGGGACTTTGAAGGAATTTTCTTGGGGAAGAGAAAGAGATAAGTTGTATTTACTATTGTAGTTTCTATGACTCTTCTTTTATATATAAAATCCATGTGTTTTTTTATCTTCTCCATGGTTAGTGAGTAGTCTCCCTTGACTTTCTTCTTGCATGAAGTAATTATGATGTGGTGATGTGGAAATGATGTGCCCTTTAAGTGTTATAAAAGTTATGATGTTTCTTTAATTTGGAACTTAATTTACTTTTCAGGCCGACCAATTGAATTGTTAAAACATGTTGAGGAACATTAATTCCAAAAGAATTGAATGTTCTACAACAAGAATGAAGAAACCATTTAATGTCCGTGAATGAATTGCGTAGTTCATGGGGATTAAGTGTAAATAAATAGTGAAATAAGTTTTAATGGACTTCAAATTGGAGGTTTCATGGTGACAGAATGGGATCCCCAATTTGGTCTTAAGATTGGTTACTAAAGCCTATGGTTAGCCTTCGGGTGAAGGGTGTGTGGGAGCTCCGAAGTGAGAGCCGGTATCCTCCAAGCCTAGCCTTAGATTTAGTAACTAAACTTAAGATATGGCAATGTTCTTTACCTGATTGGAAGAGGTGGTACTCTTTTAAAGGTAAAGAAGCAAATATGCTCCTATTTGGCACAACACAAATAATTATCATTCTTCATCATCCACACATAATAATCTTTATGCAGGAAGAAAGACACTTTTCATATAGAAGTATCTTATAAATCACATAAGTTAGTGTGTTTGTTAGTTAATATTGTTCAGTAATTAGAAGTAATTGTAGTAGCTTTATTATACTTCGCATTAACTAGTGGTAGTACACTTACGTAATTGTTACATTGGGTATTGGACTTTAGTGCTATATTATCTAATTTAAAGACGTTCACCTCCCTGTGGGATTGATAACCAAGACTCCATTAGAGCCCTGTATTACTTGATACGAAACGCATACTTGTGTTGATTTTGTGACTTTACTAAATCATTCTAAATATATATAAATTCGACTTCATAAATTCTTGCTTAATATATAAAGTCGCGGTCAATCCACTAACACTCTGGGGAGCGTAAATTTGTTAATGTTGACTAAAGGATATAGAAGTCAGTTGTGGTAAACTGTGCTGAGCAACAAGTTCTCGTCTATGAAAGTTACACCAAACAACTCCTTTAAGAAACAAGCCTCGTCTAAGGTGGCGCTAGTAAATTGTGCTAAGCAAATTTCTGGATCAAGTAAAGTATTGATCAATACTTCTCTCATCTTCTTTAATAGGATCAGGGCATCGTAGATGCTTAGTTTGGCTGATAACTTCTGAAGATGGGCTAGTACGTTATATTCCACTTTATTACTCAATCCCTCGATTTCTTCTCATACAGATGTTTCTTCTATCAGTGGAATTGGCTCTTCTTGAATGGATATTTTTTCCATTATCTTTCAGATCCATCATCGGGGGTAACACTTTTCCACTTCTTAAATTTACTTATGTTATTTTTTTTACCTTTTGACCCAAAGATTTCTTTTCTAGAGCGATTACTGGTTCTTCTAGAGTAATTTCTTCTGAGTCCAAGAGTTCCAAGTCAATTACAATCGACAATCCTCATAATTCAAGGATGGGTGCTTTGCTTCCTGATCTATCATAGACTGTATCATTAATGTCCTCCTTAGTTATATTGATGAGTTCATTGGGATTCCGAATGCTTGAGAATTGTCATAGGAATTAAAATTTGAATTAGTTTGGTTGTCAGTTACATGATCACTAGAGATAGTCAAAATATTGCTGAAATCATAACTCTTTGCATTATAAGTTTACAAAGGAATAGGGAGATAATCATATAGTGTCAGTGATTTAAGAGATTTTTCCTCCAAATCTGAAGTAATCAATTGAGATTAAGTAGCTTCTACTCTACTCTTCACATTATCGGTTTTTTCTTCCTTAAAGATCTTCTTTGTCTCTGTTGTTGTGGCTTCTCTGATGTAATTGACAATATTGGGTTAAAGGGCTTTAGGCTTTGAACGGCGGCTTACATTGAAGCGAATTAAATTTGGCATAATATTTTCTTGGAAGATCTGGTCCAAACTGTACTCCATCCATCATTTGTTGTATAGGGATCGATCAGGATGATTAGCTCGGTGGAAATCACATTGACAAAACCTTTTTCAAGTTTTCTCAAATATTCTTTCAAGATTGTTACACTTTCCTTTCTGTAGTTCCTCTCCTTGAAACTATAACAATCCTTTATGGTGTGCCCAAGCAGTCTGTGATAAGGAAATATGTTGGGTGATCCTTTTTTTTCAACTTCTTTTAGCTTCTTCAGCTTGGGCAATCTGAACTAGAGCTTCTTAGTCAAATTTTGAAACATCTTCCCCACTGCCTCAATTTTTAAAGAATATACAGTGTCCAATGAATATTCATGGTCAGGCTCTAACCTCAATCCATTCGATAGGGTTTTTGGCATGGTTGTTGATTGTACTGCTAGCCATACTGCTGACTGTGCTGTTGGTTGTATTATTAGCTAAAATACTGGGCATGCTACTAGTTGTACTATTATTGATGTTGTTAAGTTTGTCGAGGATGCTCAGCTTGAATTTGCATTAGCTGCTGTTGACCTCACTTTTGTTGAGGTACAGTCTTTCTTCTTTAGAAGCCTAGAATCTTGACATAGGACTTTCCTGTTGACTATCCTAGAAGATTAGTGATGGAAACCTTCCCATTAGAAATTCCAAACACGTATTTACTCTTCTTGGAGTTCCACATGTTTAGTTCTAACCTCTAGCACTTAGTAGGATGGAGCCAAACATGAGGGAGCTCAAGAGGGTTCCCATATGACTATCTGGCCTTAGGGTTAGCACTGGGTGGTGTGGCTTTAGTCTGTTTTGCACACATATACAACTCCTTACCTTCACTTACAACCTAAAACCTAAAACAATCATGCTTAGCCTGGTTCCCCACTCTTTTGGAAACTTGTGGGTGGTCCCCCAAACCCTTAGCACTATGCTAAGGTTTAGCTAGGATCAACACTTAGAGGATCCAAAATACAATTTCTCTTAGTCTCATGGCTTAATAAGGGTAATTCTATGATTAACATCCTCAATTGATCCGAATTTTGCCAAATCCCAAATTTTGACTTTTTACCCCTAAAGTTCACAAAATTACCAAAATGTCATTGAAACCCTAATTTTCTCAAAATTGCCCAAATTCTAAAATTTTCTTCAAAAATCATTTCAAACCATTCCAAACCACTAAAATTGCCCAAAACACCCAAAAATTCCCAAATCACCCCCAAATTTGTCAAAATTACCAAAATGCCCCTCATGCCCAAAAAATTCTCAAAATCTCCTAATTCACTCCAAATGTCCCTAAAATCAATTTAAACCACTTCTTGACCTTAGTTGCACCCAAATTGACCATTTTTGACAAAAATCCCTAAATTGCCCGTAAAGGCCCAAAATACCCAAATCAGCCCTAATTTCCACCAAATGGATTCCAAACAACCCTAAATTCAATCCCAAATCTAAATTCATAATGCCTAATCACCATTGAAACCAAGTTGAAGCCCAATTAAAAAAATTTCCAAACCCTAGTTTCAATTTTGAGCCAAAATCCCTAATTTGACCTATCCTTAAATTCCACCAAATTAAACCCTTTAACTAATTCAATTTCCCAAAATTTGAATTCTAAACCCTTAACAACATTGCCCTTGGCCAATTTGAACCCTTAATTAAGTTCAAACCTAACCCAAACCTAAGTCCAACCCAAATCTCTCATAATTGACCATGAGCCAAATTAAACCAAATTGAACCTTACAATCAATTCAATTCCACCAAATTCACTTCCCAAATTCTCCATGACAATTTTCTAGACCAAATTAAGCCATCAGTTAGTTTGGGTCCAAGATCAAGTTAAGCCCAAATCCAACCTCTAGCCTAAAATCCCAAATTTGAAACTAAGACCCCAAATTAACTTAATCCATTCGACTCAACCCGTGCTTAGCCATCCATGCCATGATTAAGTCTCCTAGGATGTTAAGCACTTCACCTAATGACCCCTAATTGAGCCATGGACCAAGGGTCCCATAAATTAAGGGATTTCTTCCTAAAATGGTTAAACCAAAAAAAGATATGCCACTAGCCTTCCCAAGCCTCAAGCCGTCACAATTAACTCCACTAAGCTCTTTGCACCACCTAGCTGCCTCTCTGCTCTGGCCAGCCAACCTAGTCCCTAGAAAACACAAAATTGAGAAGCCTCCCCCATGGGCTTAAATCTAATTCCACCCATCCAAGCTGTCTAATCCTAATTGGTCACTTTCACCTTTCTCCCCTTTACCTAAGTAGTAGAGCACACCCAAGAGACAACCCAATGGGCTACCTAAAACCCCTTTATTTAAGCACCACCACCTCATGACCAAGAAAAGAGACATACACAAAGCTCAACGAAACTCTACCGAAATTGCTCCAAACACCAGTGATCCTGAGCCCATTCCAATAATCTTCAGCCCTTCATCTCCACTTACATACCACCAAATCTACAAAAACCCCAAATTTACTCACATAAAAGCTTCACCAGAGTAAGAGAGGAAGTACCCCATTGAAATCCCATTCTTCTAAGCTCTATACACCTAACTTCTACCTAAGCTTCACCACTTATAGATGGAACTCCTACACAGCTCAAACCTTTGCTTGAACCAACACTTGAAGGAGGTTCGCCATACTCCACTGAAGTGTCTACAAGCATCCAATTGAGGCCACACCTCTTGGACACAGGCATACACCATTTTCCCCAAATTTGAGCTCAGTTTTGAGTTTTTATGAAGAAGACTTGTTTTTCATACGCATGTAACCGTATAAATGTGTTTGTTTGGACTATATGAAGGTGTAGGAACAATCCCCATGTGATTTGATTGAGTATCGAGCGAGATCTTAGGCCTTGAAGTTGGACAGTCTATGGATTACACCAGTTGGGGATGAAGGTGAAGAGTCGTTAGATCGCGCATGTATTGCTTAAACAGCTGAGACCATGACAGACAAGAAGATAGAACAATCAAGCGCAGACGCGTGGCAGCTGACTCAGAAGGCTGCGTCAAATAGGAGTGCGTCGTGTAGTCTTTTGGAGCCACCGTAGGATGATGTGCGCTGACTGGTTTAAGTAGAAGATTGGGATTTAAATGATTTATTTAATTTAGAAAACTTCAAAAATGCATAACTTGATGTGGAAAATCATAAAAATAAAATAAAAATATCATGTTACTAAGTGAATAAAGAAAAATAATGTGGACTAAAAATAAAAAAATATCTGACTTATATTTATTTTTAATTAATTAAATACTCTAAACCTGCATTAAATCATAACTGATTAAATACAAATCACCACAGGATGAAAGTTGGAGGGCATAAACTTATTGTACTTAGGTTTGCTTTATGATTTTTCCAAGATTAGATAACACCTCTAAGGGTGGAAGCCTAATTTTCAATATTGACAACTTCTATTTTAATTAAAAAATTATAAAAATTATAATATAAATCAAAAAATTACAAAAATGAGTTTGGTAGGTTTACTTTGGTGAGAGGGCCCTAAAAAATATAAAATAAGTTTAAGTATTTAAAATATTATTCCAGGTATTTAACTTATTAAAACCCACAAAAAATTAAGAATTTAAATTAAATCGGAAAAATTATAAAAATCAATCCATACTGAAGATAATGGTCATATAAACCCGATGTAAAAATTTGAAATTAATATGAGTTGATTAGACCACCAAAGTTAATTTTCTAGGTAAAATAGAATTTTTATACTAAAATAATTATAAAAATTAAAATATAATTTAGAAAATTACAAAAAATAATTTTGGGAGTTCCTTGTGATTAGAGGCACTTGAGGAAAATAAAATTGATGTTAAGATAATACTTCATTTTTATGCTAATTTTTAATTTAAAAATAATTAAAAATAATAAAAAATTCCAAAAAAATATAAAATGCACTAAAATATCACAATTGGTTTTCTGGTCACTTGGGACCAATTAGAATATTTTTTCTAATTTTTCAAATATGGTTATGTATCTTTTTAAATGCCAAAAATGAATTTTCCTTAATTTTGCATCAAAATAATTACAATAAATGAAATATAAATCACAAAAATATGAAATTTGTTTCTCTAAGTTCCCTGAACTCAAGGGGATTAAAGGATAATTTCATAAGTAATTTTTGAGTTAAATCTGATTTTATATTTAATTAATACTCCAAATGAACAAATAAACATAATAATTAAAATAAAATTTTAAAAAATCATGAAAATTGGTCCAAATGGTCGTAAGAGAATTTCCAATAATTTTTCTAAGGATAAATGATGCTTTGATTAATTAATGAATTAACTTGGAAAATACCTATTTTTGGGCTAAAATAATTACAAAAAATAAAATAAAAGTAAAAAAAATTACAATTTTTCCTCTGATGTTTTAATTAACCCATGAGTGGGGTAACATAAAAAATTTCAAAGTTATTTGAGTTAAATTTAGAGAATTATGGGGTGATAAGCCTTAAAGGGTAAAATAGTAATTAGCGAATTTTAGCCTTATTTAATAATTAGGTTAATCGAAGGGTAAATGGGTAATTTTGATCGTAATAAACTCTTTTGGATGTTTGAAACATAATAGACGTAGAAACCAACTTGTCCTCTTTTTCATAATAAGGGCAAAAATGTAATTTTATAAATTATTAAGGTTTGGAAGTTAGCCTGATCAGATGACATTGAGGTAGTGGGCTTAAGCTAAGAAGATAATAACTTACCTATTTAAAGTCCCCAAATTGGTGGTTAGATGATAAGTATAATCCTGTAATGAAGATTGGATCTCATTTAATTTAACATTCTGATTATTGCAAATCTATCCTAAAGATTGGATTTTAAAGGCTTAGCAATGAGCCTGGCTTAATCTAACAGTTAATTAAGGAGGATTATAAAAGAATCATGATTAATTACAAAGACTATAAAAAAATTGCTAGCCCAATTTCAATTAAAGGAGTAAAGGCCTTTAATTGCTCAACTGGCCCTTAAGGGATTTCACCCTAGATAATCCCTAAATGAAATATCAAGTGAATGCAAGATTACCCCCCTTATGGGATAAATTAGAATATCAAGGTTCATCGATCAGGGGTTGCAACATCTTCATTAAAAATTGATTCACTTATGAATGAATGATTTAACAACATAATAAGTTCAGAAGAACTCGAGACATTCCAAAGGGTTTAAAACAGGTGTAGGGTTATGCTCTGCACTCCTTTACAGTCTTTTGGTTATCTTGGAGGACAATTGAACCTGTTATATCTTTAATCAATAAAGTCATCCTCAAAACACAAATAAATAGCAACCCACCAAGTTATGATCGGAACCTGGTAGGAGCACCCTGAACTATTTTTCCTGCTTTCCTTTCTTGTAATTTATTCATATTTCTTGTAAGATAATATACATTGCAAAAGCTAACATTTCAGCAGATATATGAGGAGATAAAATGTATGCATTCACATTTTGTACTGTCATTTCCTTGCATTTTACTTTACCGCACTTTCTTACCTACATTTGATTGCTTTTCCTGCAAAACTCAAGACAAATATACATGTTAAACCAAAACTAAAACCAAACAACACAAATTCAAAGTTAAATACATTTTCAAAACAAAACAAGACAAAAATGAATTAAAATTAATACACCCCTTTTGGATGATCGGGAATCCATCAGATGAGGCAACCTACGACTGCTAACAAGATTTCCACGGCTTAAATGAGCCTAAAAACTAGTTTAGACTAAGTGAATCTGAAAAAAAATAGTGGTACTGGAATTAGGGAGCTGTGGGATCCTAATCGATGTCACTTTAATGAAATTAAAATTTCCCCAAATAAAAAAAAATAAAAACCACAATGATAAAATAAGAACATTGAAACAAACTTGCTAAAACTATTTGAACCTTAGACTTTAGAACTACTACTTCAACTAGGAGCTTGGAGCATACTTTGTGGGCAGCATGACGAGGACATACATAGGGAAATATTCAAGAGAGCAAAAATTCTAAAACAGCAAATCTTTACCTTAGTTTAAATAACAAGCAATAGGACTTCGATGTTGTTTGCCTAGTGTGATATAAACCCTTACCTTATCTTTAGGCTTTTGCACACCATGCAATATAAGCCTTAACTTATCATAGGATCTCGAGGTTGTCTTCTGATAGAATGTAAACCCTCTTATCTTCCAGGCTATTTTTATAATTGATATTATGCTTATGTAAGCCCTAAATAATAAAATTAGCGGGATGAAACAATTAATAATCTCTTCTCAATTGAAGCCAAACCATAGGATAGTTTAGGAACTCACTGAGATTCTCCTCAGGATCTGTGCTTCATTAACCCTCGCATTGCAGCAGCTTGCCTAGAAGTGTGCAACATGTTGTCAATGGTTTTTGGTACCATCGAAGGTCTTAAATGTCAGTGGTACAAAGCCCTTGGGGTACTGTACGACATTGAACTCCTCCAGGTAAAGTCTACCCAATATAACTGATGCCCCTACTTTAGAATGGGCTAGGGTTTCCTACACTTGTTGCTCAACTATCTATTTAATATTCTTCTCTAGTATCACTCTATTCTTTGAATCCATTTTTGGTTAGTCGTCTCTATTGGTGGAAGTGAACTCCTTCTTCTTGTCAGTGATATGAACAATCTCCATATGATTTTCCACTAGAGATGCTATTTTGGGTAACTAAGGCTGGCTCTAAAGTGTAGTTACAATAAATATCATTTCTTCTAACTTCTTCTCCATCAGGCTGATTAGTAGGAGTACCCTTTTCAATTTATTAACTACATTCTTCTCAGTGAGTGATAGAGCATCGCGTAGTGATGAAGAGGCCATAGACTCAACAACATGGATTTCAATAAATTCCTCTTCCATATAATACAACAAATCATAATCGTCATCATTGATATCTCTTCAATGTTTTTGAGAAAAATATGTAATGTCAGCTTTAGGCTTTTCTAATCCAACCTCAATTGTCTTTCCTTTGACCACCTTGAGGTCAGTCGGAGGTTCCTAGTGAACATCTCCCCATGTGTTGAGTTCTAGTTTAGCTGTGACGATTGAAGCGTCAGGCATAGAATCCACTTCAAGAAAATGGTTACCTGAATCTTTATAAATTATTTGTACGGATATCATAGAAAATAAACCATAGTCCACATAATACAATCAATAAAAGTACTACAACAAAAATAAAAATAAACACAAACACATACAACACATCACTAACAAATTATCAAGCATCAAAATCCCACACAATGTATTCATCACTCTGGTCAGCAGGAGGATTGGGCTGATACTGAGTATACTGGAGGCATTCTGGAAAAATGACATCAGGCTCTCCTCTGTAGTATCTAGCCTGAGCATCATAATAAGCCATCTTAAAAGTTGAGTGCCACTGAAGATACTTACTATCGTGATCATGTCTTCGCTCTAATCCTTCAATCTTGTGATCAATTCTTTTCAGTTTTTCATCTAACTGTTCAAAACTTTTTCTCTACAGGGTCATGGCATTCATCAGATCATATAAGGTAGGAGGACTAGAGGCAGGAGGGTCATAGCTAGTAGAAGGAACGTCTGTACTAGTAGAAGGTCCTTTGATCCTACTCCCTGATCTCCATTCCTCATGGGATTCATAAGTCTTTATATTTGCTTTACTAATGGGTTTCATTGGATACACCCATTCCTCATCATCTCTTGCTTCAACTCTAGATAGTTGACAAAGTGTATAAATGAGGCCATGATGCCCTAAATATGCACTTGTCTCACTCTTCATAGTGGCCATAATATTCTTATAGATTATTCTCCCCACATTAATGCTTCTGTTTTCTGAATACAGAAATTCAGAACAGCTCTCTCTCTAGAGACTTCACTGTGATGGTAAGTGGGTAGCAGAGTCGAACAGATTAAATAATGCCATGCCTTAACAGTGACATTCATCATGGACAATGGAAAGTTGATCCGTTCTCGATTTTTAATTTTCCAAAGTCCTTTCCCATCAGTGAGAAATTCAATAACATCGTTCAACGGACCTTCCATTGTGCCAAATGTTTCATACTTGCTAGAAAAATAATCGTGAAGCTCATAAAAAGAGTTAATGTGATTAGCACTAAAGTCAACAGAGAATCCTCTTACATGGACTGGTTCATCCTCAAGTTGAGTAAGATTAGAGTAGAATTCTCTAACAACTTCTATAGCAGCCTTGTTGGTTGTATAACAAAAGTTTTCCCAACCTCGCTCCTTGATAACTCATTCCACTTCTCCTCCAAGATTCTCGAAAACAAAATCTTGTATACACTTCTTACTTTGATAGACTGAAGTGTACTTCGATTATGCTTTCGCATTTACAAATCGAGTCACGTCGAATTCGAGTCTTATCTTTTGTCGTGGAGCCATTGTTTGATCTATCAAATCACAAAAATTCCAAATTAATCTCCAAAATAATAATACAATGGCTTAACAAGGGGGGTTAAAACAATTTAAATCAATTGCCATGAAGTCCTTCCAAGTCTTTTCTCCAAATTTTTAATTTTTCCAAAATTTCTTAATGTGGAAGATATTCATGGTGAAAATAAAAAATTTTTACATAGGAGTGAAGCTCTTACTAAGAGAAGAAGAAATCCGGTGTTAGAATTTGCTAAATCGCTCCAAATCCGAGATCTATCAAGCCCTAGGTCAATTTTTCGCGTAAAAAGGGGAAGAAGATGATGAATAGTGGCATTTGACCGTTAAAATCGCGGTAAATAGGTAGTTTTCGCGATCACGCCATCAGCGGGCTCGTTTGCGCCGTTGACGGGCTCTATTGAATTAATTTTCTATTGTTCACGAGAAAATCGTGCCTTCAGCGGCCTCGAGCGCGTCGTTGGCGAGATTCTAAAAAATTAATCATTTTTCAAATTATTCGGATTTCGATCAATTTTAAGCATCGTCGTCATCCATTCGATTCTTTTTATCACATATTTAAGTGATTAAGTGATGTATTAACATAAATAAACATTCACACAACAAACTTCACATTTATATATTGAAATCCAAGTGTTTGCAACACACAATACATAACACACATATGTAGGTATTCTTTCAACCTAAATCTATTTAATCATCGTCACAATCTAAACTACAACACTCAAAAACGCTGAAAACAAACATTTCAAACTTAATCTCATCTATACTGAGATTAAAAAGCAAACTAATCAAACAAACAAACTTACAAACATTGTTCAAATTAAACACAACATAATAAAGTAAATTAATCAAGTCTACTACCCTTCAGAACTAGTGCTGGTCTCTCCTCTGATATCACCCATTGCTTGAACATGGAGAAATAGGTTGTAAAAAGGTCGGAATGAGAATTCTTCAGTTGAATCCTCATCGATTAATCCCATCCTTCTCATTAATCGCTCTAAACTCGCTTCGAATTGCCCAGTATGATCAAAATGTTCTTTCATTCTCCAATCGATGTGATCGAAGAAATCAAACATGTTGTTAACTGTACTCGTTAAGTTTTGTACCTGATTCTCTAGATTCTTGATTCTATGCAAGAGCATCGGTGTCTTGTTCGCTACTAAAGGTTGAACATAAACAGAATTCTGCGATATTTGATCCATTATCAAGCCAACATCACTCTCTTCATCATTGGCTGGGAATATCTGAGTTGGGTATAAGGGTTTCTAGGGTAGCAGTATCTTCTCCCAAACCTCGTACGATACTTGAAACAAACTGTAAATCGAGAAAATTGTGGAAGTATGTTCAAGCCCTTAGGATGATCCTTGAACAATCAGGCCATAAACAGATTTCACAATAATCGATCCAATATCAATGGGCCATCCCATTTGAATGCAGTAGTTCAAAATTACACTTTCTTTCGTAACTTTGCCAATTTTCATCGTCAGCAATAAATTCACAGAGATGAAAAAGTGTCAATATTTCGAAACGGGATTTAAAAGTGTTGCAGAGAACTAACATACCCCTTCTCTCTAACTTCCCAGTCATCGGTTTCGTCCTTCATATATTGGTATATTTCAATCATCTTTTCTCTCGTCGGCATGAAATTTGAATAATAGCAAGCTAAAACATTCTCAAGCATATATAACTCTTTAATTCTTCCAGAATTGAAAGTCATCCACCTACCTCGCACATAAACGCTTCCTTAGTTAATTTCATGTAAATTGGCGTAGAATTCTTTAACCACTGGAACGACTACTGTGGCAGTAGTGTAGCAAAATACTTCCATCTTCTTTGCACGATCATTTCTTCAATTGGTGATGAAGGAAAATTAACCAAGCCTTAGCCTTATCCCTTAGAGAAAAAGGAAAGAGTCTAAGTCTGAAAGCATCATCAGACACTCTATCGCACTTAAAAGTAGCACAAAGTTCTAAGAAACTTGCAAGATGTAAATTAGGATCTTCATTTGAAGTTCCACTAAATTGATTGTTTTGTAACATTTGAATAATTGCAAGTTTAAGCTCAAATAAATTAGCAGCTACATCAGGATATTGGATAGTTAAACAAATTTCATCTAATGTAGGGTTAGCATAATCTCTTAATGATCTAGATTGATGTTCATTTTCTATTCTTTAGTTGTTTACGTTATTTTCCATTATTTCAAAATTTATAGGTTCTTTTCTTAGTTTTCTAATTTTCCTAACAGTGCGTTCTAATTCTGAATCGTAGGGCACAATATTTTCAGAACCAAATTTACGCATACAATCAAAATTAGTACACAGTTAAACAGTTAACTAAATAAGTTGCAATTTTATTAAAAGGTTTTCTAACAATCCTAAATTGTCTGTTACTCTATTTATGTTATATTCCTATAACAAATAAAATATATCCCCGGCAACGGCGCCAAAATCTTGATCCGCGATTTTAAATATACTTATAAATATAAGTATTCAATACCACTACTAGAAGATATAAATCCTCAGCAACTGTGCCAAAAACTTGATCCGGAGCGTAATTCTAATTTTAGTAACAATTAATTATTATAATCTTTATATCGCAGAGTTACCTTTAAACGCAATTATACATATTGCTCAAGTAATACGGGGCTCTAGTGGAGTCCTGGTTATCGACCCCACATGGAAATATATTAAAGCCTACAGACTAGGATTATATAAACCAATTCAAATTTACAACTAAATCGAAATTGCTATCTGTCACTAATACACAATCGATAATAATATGAAATTTATATCTAAACTAGTTTTACTAACAATTTACCAATACTACTAAAGTTAAGTTCAAATATATAATTGCAAGATTCTTTCTCCTTTGTTAAGATATTTAAGTGAAGCAATAATTAGAATTAGTTTTATATGTGTTGTGCTAAATAGGAGCATACATATTCTTTACCCTTTGGTCCAGGCATAAAGAACATTAACTAATCTTATGCTTAGTTACTGCATCTGCGGCTCGGCTGGGAGGATACCGGTTCTCACTTCGAAGTTCCCACGTTCCCCTCGCCTGAGGGCTAACAATCTACACTTCAGCACCCAAACGATAGGACTGAATTGAGGATTTTAGCCCGTCACTCTAAAATCTCCAATTCTAAGTCCGATTAATATTATTTCCCTATTTATTTGCCCTTCTCCTTTCAAGGATTTATCCGTCTACCTTTCAAATAGAAATGTGATACATACTAGTTAAGAATTCTTAGCCCACGGTCAGATCTTAAGAATTCTTCACAGATTTTAAAAATACAAATGGCCAATTCGTATAGTAAAGTAAGTTTAGGTATAGTATCATCACAACTTCTTTATAATAGGTTTGGTAAACTAATTCATATAATCATTTCACAAAAATATCAAAACAAGGAGAAAGACAGAACAATTACTCATAATTCATGAAGAGGATGCAATAAAACTTGGATTTCATATAATAAAGTAAAGTTCTACAAACTAAAGTAAATAAACACAACTTATCTTAAATTCCTCCCCAAGCAAACTTCTTGAAGTTCCCCTAATCTCTTCCTTTATTTACAGTATGTGGAATTCTCCTTCGAAACATCAATGCAAAAGAGATCTCTCACTTCCCTTTCACTCTTACAATCCTTCGAATAATTCCTCACAAAATCTTTATTTAAACTCACTACTCACTAAATAACAACACTAAAATAACTATCTACTCACTAATAGACACACTAGTGGACTCATTTGGACACTTTGGACTCTCTAGTAAACACATAGGAGACCACTTTTTTGGCCTAAAATGGTTCTTTTTAACGTTGTAGAAGAGTCTCTAAGGGTTTTGCAGGCACCCCTTCAAAAATCATCCACATTCGACGTATTTCTGGAAAGAACCATCGATCCCGTCATCAGCAGCCTCAAGCTTGCCGTCGGTGGCCTTCTAGAAACAGTACTTTAAACAAGCCTCACCGTTGACGGCCTTCCTTCCAATTTATTCTGAACTCTCGGGAAAATCACGTCATCGGCTCCATCAACCTCGCCGTCGGCGCCATAGGTCAAATTTGTATAATTTAGTCCTTTTTGCTCCAAATTCGCTCCCTTTTGCACATTTTTTCTCTTTTATTCTTAAATCTTCATACCTGCAGAAAAACACCAAAAATACATTTCTTTAAAGTGCAATATCATCAAAATCAGTATAAAATAGGCATAAAAATCTTAACCTTTTTTTTTTGGGTCATGTATCGAACACAAAGAGAACTTTTTAAGAAGATGGAAGTTATAGTTTACCATTCGTAGTCAAAATTTTGTAAATTTTAAAGTTTCTCAAATAAAATTTTTTCAAAACTAAAACTTTTAAAAAATATAATAGTGCTTTTTGTTAAGGAAGAGAATATTCCTTGAATTGGATTTGATAAACCTAGTATTATCTATGTGATGTTTTTTTGAAAAATGAGAGCAATTTTAGTCCTTAGTGTCTTCTAAGGTCATAAGAAGTCTTCGAGTTTAATATTATATTTAAGCGTCCTAAATCATACAAAATCCTCCAATATTTTGTGGTTCATTGCATCAATATTCTTATTATGTTAGAATAGTGTATGTTAACTTAGTTGTTCTACTAGCCTTGTTCCATCGTACTAAATCATAGTAATTTTTGATATTACAAGTAACCAATTTGGAAATAAATAAAGTGTGTAAATTTAACATATTAACATATTCCAAAAGATTTTAACAATCTCATGACATGGATAATTCTAAGTTACTTAGGTTACCAATCTAACGGAGAGAATATATTAGTTCCTAAGCAAGAGAGTTGAATGCAATAGAATTTATAATAAATTAAGAAAAAATAAATTAACAGAAAAATTAAGAATATTCAATCCTAATTAATTATTGTATCTCTCCACAAAGATTCACCTTTACCATATAACTACAGTTGACAAGATTCCCACACTCTTATAATAGTTAAATCCACTCACTATTGTTTCCCTCACACTCTTTCACACTCCTTTAAACTTCCGCTCAACACTTTCTCATTTTGGTTAGGAAAAATAAGTGGGGGCACCCCTAATTCTTTGATTCCATGTTTATTAAGCCACTGATATTGCCACATGGACACCAAACTGTCAAAACTTTCCAAAGTTGGTGTTGAATGCCTAGTCATCATTTTGGAGGGCTAACTTTCTAAGCTTTTGATGTTGAATACCATAGTAGTATCGTATTCAGGAGCTAGTGTGGGCGTCAAGTTTTCTCTTCAGGTGCCTAATTGTGGCACTGACTTCCCTTCTAATTGTTTCTTCATGCATCTCCTAGTCCTAGCAGCTCAGTTTCAAGATCGAGCACCAAGATGCTTAGTTCTTAGATTTCCTAGTTGAATGGGAGCTTCTTCTTGCATGAAAGTATGAAAGCAAGGCACTGGGTTGCCTGGAAAGATAAGGATAAATTTCCTCTAAATTCTCCTCATTTCTAACCTGTAACTTATAACTTGTAAAAACAAAAAAATTATCTTGCTAAAAATATAACAATAATACAAAAAACCAAGAAAAAATAGGAAACAATACCACACATTTTGTACACATCAGTGAAGCCCTAATCTAAAAAAAATTTGATTCCTACAAGCTCATGAATAAAAGCTTACATCATACAACATCATTAAACATCAACAATCATATTGTTGATTGGAATGATGATGTGGTCGGCAAGGTCTGTTCTTTCCCTGTAAGATTCTAGAGGTTGCACCTTAAACTTTTCTAGTACCTAGCTTCCATGATTTCTCTTTAAAAATATTCTCCATTGGATCCTTCGTCATTCTTTTAATAAAGGACTGGATTCTTCATTATTTGGGTAATATGTCATTTCATCTTTTTTGAATGTTGTTAAAGTTAGAGACCTCCTTAGTCTCATGGTTGGCAACCCATCTCTGTGAACTATAGTTCTAAGCAACCCAAATGACATCTTCAATCTAGGTGCAATTCTAGGCACATGATTTAGTGTTTCCCAAATCATCATCATAATTTGCTATTTTAGTTCATTCATCTGCTACACTATAAACTTCCGTATTCATTACATGTTTATCTGATCTTCTAGCGCTTAACTTTCTTCTCCAAGAAGGCTTCTCACCTAGTTCGTGGCATGACACATGCTCATCACAATTTAGAGGAGATTGAATCTAGAAATATCGGTGGCCTCATATCATCTTGGTTGGGTTTGTGAGAGAAGAAAAAGAAAAGAAGATGATCTCTCTGTCGTTCAAAATGATCTTTAAGAGAGATAGAGAGAGTGAAAAAGAGAAAGGGACGAAGGGAGAGGGAGGGAGAGAGAGAGGAGTGTGTGTGCATTCTTATATCTCCCCCTCTTTGAGAAAGCACCCCTAATCTATAGTCTTGGATGTGGATATGTCCAAGGACGATTTCATAAATTATTATACAAAATAAAATACTCTTATAGCTTAGGCTACAATAAGATTTTGATGCTTCCTCTATATATAGGTGTAACCTACGTTTCTGCAAGAACTTGAGGTGTACTGATGAGATCTCATCCTTCTTATTGAGTTGTTGTGAATTAGAAAATTTGTTGATTTATAGAGAAAGCTTCCATCTTGCGTGGGTTTTAGATCCTTTCAAATATGTTTCAAATATTATTATCTCCATCGCCTATTTGAGATTCTCTTATGTTCCAGCAATCCATAAAAAAATTGTTAACATACGATAATATATGTCCTTAAGAGTAATTAAAAGATGGAGCATGACATTAAGGAATTATGCCGACAACTTATAATAGTTACGTTGAAATCTTCATCTAAAGCATGGATCAAAAATATAGAATCCCCACCCTTACAAAACATAAAACAGTTACAAAGAGAGACATAACAAACTACATTGTGTTTGAAATAGTGATTAAGATGTGCTCAGAATGTGAATGAGAAAAAGAAATGATTTTGCAACTTCCAAATATATCTTAGATACTTACATATATGTATACTCTTATATTGATATGCCCAACACTCAAATCTTTAACTTCATGTCAAAAATACCTCTATCTAAGTACGTGACTTGAATTCTGTAAGTTCAATTCATCTCATAAGAAAATTATGACCACATTGATTGAAACCTCAGAAGAAACGTTTGAGCACATAGAATGAAAGGTCTCTATAGTTGGATTAACTTTTTAATGACATTAAAATTTCAATATGCATGCATGCTATTATTTTATCAACCCCTCTTAGATACTTTCCTGCAAGAGGTCTCGTAGAAGTTTATAATTATCCCCTTTGTTTGTACAAGTCATTTCCTCAGCTTACTTTTTATTTTGATTTTATAATAACTAAACCTCTACTCTCGTAATTTTTTTATTTTACATAGTAAATTATTCTCCTCAGCTTTTGATTTCTTCTTATATAAGATTTTCTAAGTAGAAATTAGTGTATTCTATCTTTTGTTTTTTTGTTATTCATCCTAGAAATTCTATAAAGTAATTATTATTAATATATTTAAAAATCAAATGCAATTTCTAGGCATAGATTTATTTCACAAAAGTGCTTATAAATGTAAATATAAAATTTTTAGTGCTAAATATATAAATATATAAGAATTATTCAACATGTATGCAAATTTTCTCAATAAATAAACAAATAATTAATGGAAAATACGGTTGAACTCTTTTCAAAAGTGCAACAGGAAATAATGAATCCAGCCAAAGAAATGATAACCAAATCATGTAAGTAACGGTGCAACCAATAATAGATAGCTCCTGACCAGAAAGTCTTATTAAATTCTATTAATTTTTAATGTCAATTAATTTCAAAGTATAAAGTGTAGTATTTCAACAATGACAACTGAAAGCGCGACGGGATATTCTTTCCAGGGGGGAAATTCAATCTTTCTTAATACAAACAAATATATCAAATATTTGTTTCCAACTCATTTTCTTATGCTAATGGATTTTCTTGTTACTCAATAATTTTAAATAAAGTAATTTATTGAATGAATGTAAAGTGCATAATAACATAAGTTCTCTAAGAATGGATTCAATAGTCTATACTTTAGAAATGATCCCCATATTTATAGATCATAGGGTGTCTCTTGTATGTTATATATTCCCTATTTTAATAGGAAAGTTACAATTAATTAATGCACTGTTATACTCTTACATAGTTATAACTGATTCCAAGATCATTTCATATTCATAACCACCATTAGCGCCATTTCATTTTCATAACCATTGGAGAGAGGGCGTTAATGATCCACGAATATTATCATTCGGGTGGCTAATGATCGTTTGGTCGACTAAAAAGGTCTTCAGCCAGCTAGTAGTTTCTTGGTTGCCCTTCTCAAGAGAAACCCTTATATAGACTTTTTTATTGTTAAGGTTAATCAGATGGTCATCACTTCTTTGGATAAAAGGTCTTCAAAGAGGACTCAATAGGATGAATATTGACAATATTTGTGAGAATTCCAGATCCATACAAGGAGTTATCAACACCTGGTTGTCCCTCAGATCAGAAGCATAATGATTCTTCGTTATACTGAAATTTCCTTAGGTTGGCCCACGATTTTGATCGAATGAAATGATGCTTGACATATCTGTCATTTGACCATTCCATCGTTGTCCTTTGGTATCTTTTTAATGAAATTCATTGAATTTTCTTGAGAATCATGTGGTCATATTTGTGATGTACATGTTTAGTTTCTTAATTTTATTACTTATTGAAATGACAACTGCGATAATAATAAAAGAGTTAAATGAAAATATTAACTTATTTATTGTTTAATAAGTACTTCTAATAATTTAATTCCCCATAATTTTTTTTCCCACTCTCCAAATAAATAGGGCATTTTAAATCCTTTTGTGTCACCATTTCTAGATATACTCCCCTTTAATCGGTTTTTGAATGTGGGCAATAATGAAGAGCGACAAAAATCATTCAAGTGAAGAGGTTATGTTGAAGTTCTTTGGGCTTTGACTAACAATCTATGCCCTTTCATAGGAAAGAAAAAAGAGGAGCTCGAGAGTACTCGCCGTGCTCCCAACAAGAAAACTACATATGAGAGTCGATGGACGAGAAAGAGACTAGAAGGTGATAGATGATCGACAAATTCAAAGAATTAGGGAGAAGGGATCTAAACAGAGGGAACCAACCTAGTTAAGAAAGAAGTGCTGAATATGAATAGAAGAGATGAATGAGTTGTTTGACTGTTTGTCACTCTGTGAGGTGGGGTAGGGCTGAGGTGTACTCAACTAGCGCACCGGTGCTCCAAATCTGATCCGCCAGAGGTCGGCTCATCATCTTAACAAGTACAGATGACCGCGATGACTAAAATACAGTCATGTGAAGGTGTAGTTCTCCCACCTTTGGCTGGTGAGGTCAGGTAATTCACTGTCTTACTACCTATTGGAGAGGGTCTCCTCACATTGGAGATATAAAGATTAATAAGTAAAGCAATTTCTTTCTTAAATTTCTGGCTCATTCCATATATAATTCCTAACATCTGTTTGTCTTTGAAAAGGAAGCAATACATGTCATCGATTCCCCAACAATGGATGTTAGGAAAGCCCCGCTCAAGAGGTGGTCACAGGACTCCTACTTCAGACAGAGGTGCACCAGACCATCTACTAGTCTCAGAGATCACCGAGATGGAGACAAACATTCAGTGGGATTCTCATTAATCATTAGCTCACACTATTAATACAATGATGAATTTGTTTTCTTGGGAGGTGCATATCTAGTGGTAGACCACCATATTAAACCTGAAGGAGGAGCTGACATTCCTCTGTACTAATGTTTTGGCCCTCCAAGCCAATGTGGCAACTCTTTGCTCTGAGCTAGCAGAAGTCCAGATGATCAGCTTAATATCTATGGTACAAGCAGAATAAGAGTATATAGAAAAATTTAAGTTTAGGGGGTGTGCTTTGTATTCTAGTTTCAAGAGTAAGTGTTTGGTGCTGCACGAGGTAGCTGATGAACCCTCTGTAAAGTAATTTTTATCATAAGTGAAAATTAATTTTTTTTAAAATTTTAAATGTTTTCATCATGGTGTTTTCTCAATTTTTGTTTTGATTTGATGTAAATTTTTGAAGTCCTAAGTACAGATTCAAGGCATTTTGAATTCCCTATTTTTCATTTTTTTTCTCTTTCTCTTTTTGAAGAAGTCTTCAGGCTTGTCTATGGTCGTATAATTTTTCTTCTCCCAGTAAATCTTTTTTCCAGATCATATAAAAAATCTAGATAAGAGAGGAATCAGGAGATAAGGACATAGTAAAATGAAGATAAATGAGAAAATTCATGTGGAGAACTTTCGTATGGTAAACTCCACGTGATAGCCCAAGAAGGTATGTCCTAAATAAGATCTGGGCTAAAATGAATTGAATCATATATGCAAAGAAGACTTTATGAGAGCTACCCACAAACAGAGATTCAAGTGTGTGTACTTGTTCTGGGCTTAAGAGCAACTCTAAAAGGGACATATCCCTTTGCTTAATTACATTTTGGTGGGTGCCAAGAAGAGTTTTGATTAAAGGAATTATGTTTACACTTGTATAACAACTAGTAAAATGTATCATAAAGGACAGTTATCTCACAGGAGCATCCTGATGCCTTCAAAACTAGCGTTGATCCATACAGGTAGAGAGTAAATCTCTCACGATCCCATATGAATGGTGGCTTAACAGTGAGCAAGGCCTATGAAATAATCGGGTCATCCCATAGTGTCCACACTATGCTTTAAAGGCCAGACCAAGCCATAAGGGTAGATGGTGAATCACCGTATCCCAAATGGTCCACAATCAAGGCCTACAAGATGATGTTAATAATGTGTCAAGTGGAGCAATAAGACTGAGAAAGGATACAAAAAGGAAGGGTAGAGTAGCCATAATCGATTAATAATAATTGGGTCAGGATAACATTGATTCAGTATCTTAAGCTATTAAGACCCTGAGTCTACCTGGTCATGAAGGTATTTGCCCCAACACAATTGAAGAATCATTGTCAATAATACGTGAATGCGTTGTCCAAGAGAACCTTGGTAGCTCTAAGGCTAAGAGAAGGAAAACTTAATCCTATAACCCTATGTAAGTAGTAAGAGTAGAGATGGGACATATACCTACCAAAATGGAGAGGAAGCCACTAGAGTGGAAAGTGAAAGAGAAGTACGACTACATATCCATAATTCTCTCAAAAAGGACTTACTCCCTGTTTTGGTTGGGGAACCTCAAACTCCCTATGCGCACTAGACGAACACCTAAGTAGAAATCTATGTTGGGTCAGTCGGGTTACAGAAGCAAGCAGACTTCTCCTCGGCACATGCAAATGATGTAGTTATCTAGTCTTATACATGGAGGCCCTATTAATTATGTCTTGGGTGAAGATCATGCTATGCAACCCATTTAAAATTTAGCAAAAAATCCATGAAGAAAATAAAGTACATATTTCAAAACATTTTGAATATCTTAAGCCAAAATTTTGATTGGACTTAAAATTTTACTATTAAACTTTTATATAAGGATTATGAAATTTTAGGTCCTAAAAGCCTAAGTGATCCACACAATTCCCATAAAAAATTAAAAACAAAAAGGGGTGAAACTAGCAATCAAATGTTAGGAAGACAGTAAAACAAGCCAAATCAACAGAATAAGAAAAGTTTGGGTGTCGCTAGGTGATACACCTAAAATATATAGTGTTTTTATCCACATTTTTATACCTATTTTTGATGATATTGCGCTTTAATGAAAGGTATTTTGTATGTTCTTCTTACAGGTATGATTAAATAGATGAATGTGATTAAAGAGGGAAAAATGATCAACTTTTGAGCAAAAATGAAGAAAATTAAAAAAGTGATGTGTGGTGGCTAAGCGTCAGAACCTGCACTTACGCGCCAAGGACCCGCAGCTATGCGCCCAGATCTGGAGCTTACGCGCTAGCAGGCTCGCGGCTAAGCGCCGGTACCACGCGCTTACACGCGGTAGTTAAAAAAGAGGAGTTATTTTAATTTAGGCGCCATTTTGAAAAGGTTTTTGAAGCACCATGTCGGCATTATTTTTAGGTTGTGTGATATTTTAAAAAGGGGTCGCCTAACAGAAGTTGTCGGCGAATTTTAAATTTAAATATAGATATAATTTAGAAAGTAATATTTGATTTTGAAAATAATTTTAAATTTGAAGATTTTAAGATATGAAATCAAACCGATCTCACATCCCGAATAGTTTATACAAACGAGCACCGCACCGCAAACCGTGTATCTATCCCTAAGGATAAACACACTCTGCTTGATGGTGGGGCTCGGTTAAATAAACTAGAAGATTTGTGACATCCGTTTGGTCTGCGAACCAATTTTATAAGCCGACAAATTCCCCTGCTTAATATGAAAACATTAAACAGGGTTTATATTACCTGGGTTCTTTAAAATTCACTATAAGGGCAAGCCCCTATAGTTAATTACATCTTAAGTGACGGGAATCACCTAAGAAAACTCTCGATAATAATCAATAATTCTGCTCTCAAGAATTTCAAAGTTTAAGTTTTCGAGGATTGAATTTTGGAATTTCAATAGGGAATGGATCAAATTTGGAACATTTTATTTTAGGAATTCAAAGGAAGAAAAGTAGGAGAAATTACGGATTCGAAGTGAACTTCGATAATCTCCCGACTATCCTATTGTTTGGCTTGGATTTAGGAAAGTCCTAATGTTTATTTAATGTTTTAATCTTGCCAATTTTAGTTAATTAGGGCTTATATTTATATGACGAATCATACAAATTGCACTGGAAGATATGAGGGTTTATGTCGTATCGGACAACTACCTCGGAATCCTAAGGCTGGTTAGGGCTTAATTTGCAATGCAAATGACGAAGAGTTGAGGATTTATGTTGCACTAGGCAAACTACCTCGAAGTCCTATGGTTTTCTTTGTTTAATTCTAGGAAAGTTTTGCTGACGACGATGGCCGTGCTGCCCACCATGCTCCGAGCTCCTTGTTGTTGCAGAGGTTTAGTTTTAGAAATCATAAATCAGGGGATGAGAAAAGTGTTTTGGTTTAGAGAAGTCTTAATTTCCAAGTATTTTTTGTGTTTTAATTAAAACAAATCTTAAAGTTGATTATAAAGACACCGGTTAAGATCCCACGGTTCCATCCTTCCGGCATCATTATTTTTATCGGATTCACTTAGTCCAGATGAATTTGCTAAACTCAACTGAATGAGTTCCACACTTTCATTTAGACCGTGGGAAATCCATTTAGCAACACGTAGGTTACATCATCCGAGGTATTCCCGATCATCCAACATGACGTTTTAATTTTGTTGTAATTGTAGTTTTGTGTTCTGTTTGTGATTAAATTTTGAGTTGTCTTATATTTTGAAATGTTGTGGAGGTGAATTTTATCTTGTAGTGTCTTTTAATTTAGTTATGGGTTTCGGTTTTGGTTTTACGTCCTAAAGGTGTAGGTTTTCATGCAATTGTTGTTTTATCATGCAAGAAAAATAAGTGCGATGCAATTAAATAAATTGCCATAAAGTAAATCGCAATAAAATAAAAGCGTACTCGGAGGGTCTTCCCGTCATCCCAAGTCGCACTTAAAACACGGTTAGAATATTTAAGCGAGTTCCTAGGTAAAGCTAAGGTAAGGGTTATGGTTTTCTACCATGTTCCTAATCCTATAGCTAGTCATTTCCTATGACGTCTAGGTTCTTTGTGTTTTTGGTTTGAGGACGATTTTCTTCATCGAAGAATAACTAAGTTCGATTGTTCTTATAAATATCCTAACATATTGAGGAAGTGCTTAAGAAGAATCTTAAACATCTTTTCAATATTTCTAGGATTGTTTTAAGTCCAAATAAATTTAATTGTGTAAATGAATCGATCGTCCGAGGTTTTCAAGTTTTGTTAACTTGCTCGATGAACTAGGACATTTGAATGTCCTATAAGTGAAGTAACATTTCATTTAATATTACGTTTAGGAGTTATGATAACTAAAGCTCCTGAGGCAAAATGATATTTAATGATTTGTGATTCAAATTTAAGTTCAAATTAATGATTTAAGTTTGGAATAGTGTTCAAGTTATTTTAGATTTATTTTGAGTTCCTTATGTCTTAGGTGATGTTATTTAATTCAACTTAATTTATTTTAATTTATTTTTATTTAATTTATTTCAATTTAATTCAATTTGATTTGATTTAATTTAATTCAATTTAGCTTGATTTGATTTAATTTTTAATTTAATTTAATTTAATTTAATTTAATTTAATTTAATTTAGTTTATTTAATTTAATTTAATTTATTTATTTAATTGAATTTAATTTAATTTAATTTAATTTAATTTAATTTATTTAATTTAATTTAATTTAATTTAATTTAATTCAACTTTTAATCTTAATTTAATTTAATATAATTTTAATTTAATTTACTTAATTTAATTTGATTTTTAATTTAATTTAATTTAATTTTAATTGGAATTTTTGAAAGAGTTTATGATTTAATTTTAGTTTAATAATTAAGTCTTTTAATATTTTAAGTTTGAGTTATCATTTTAATTAAGAGTTGAATATTAATGAGATGATTAATTTAGAGATTTTTAAATTAAAGAATAAATCTCTTCCTAATAATATCCCTATTTTAATAATTCCAATTTTGTTATTCTTCCAAATTTAATCAATTATTTAATTAAAGTTTAATCATTTTAAATTGCTTAATGGGTTTCTACCCTTTAATTATTTAAATTTCAATCATCCAAATCAGATTAGGATCAAATATTTTACTTGTTAATTTTTTATTAAACCTAAAGTTTTAATTAAGGGTTAAAATTTTAATTACCATTTTGCCCTTTAAGCCTAATAATTTTATAACTCACTAAATTGAACTCAAATGAACTTGAAATTTTTATGTGACTTCACTCATATGTCAATAAAGACAGGAGAGGAGAAAATATGATTTTTCTGTATTTAATTTATTTATATAATTATTTTTAGTAGAAAATAGAGATTTTCAAGGAAAATTTGATAACATGACCAAGGGTAAGTTTCTGTCCTTAAGAAAATTAGGGGACATTCCTAATGACCAGAGGACCACTTGGACCAAAATTTGTGATTTTTTGAATTATATTTTATTTATTAGAATTATTTTAAGTTCTGAAGTATTAATTAATTTAAAAATACAATACAAGTTGAAAAATGAATTTTATAATTTTTAAAATTCTCTCTGATATCAAGGATTCCAGAGAACCAAACTTTACAATTTTTTTATTTTTCTATGATTTATTACAATTATTTTAGTGAAAATGCTAGAAAATACATTTTTTTAATTTTAAAATTACCCTAGAGCTTTAAAATTTAATATCTCACTAAATAGACCTAGGAAAAATATGGGGTTTATTCCTAAGTGATTAAAATTCAAAATGTGACATTTTAGTGAATTTTATTATTTTTGTAATTTTTATTATTTTTTAATTATTAAAAATATTAAAATAATATTAAAAATCAACTTTTTTAGAAAATTGAAAATTTAATTTTCTTAAACTCCCCTGATATCAGAGAGGCTCCAAAACCAATTTGGTGAATTTTTGAAAGGTATTTTGAAAGTTATGAATTTTTAAAGTTTAAAATGACTAAGTGGCTTAATCAACCCAATTAGTGGGGCTAAACAAGTCCAATTGACCTCAAATTTTTATGGTGGGTTCCTTTGATCCTAAAGGTCAGTGGAGAATTGATTTCAAGTCAATTTGATCTATAGTTAACTCTAATTAATTAGAGACCTATTTTGGGTGTTTAAGCCAATTAGGGTTAATTTGAGTGAATTAACTCAAATCCTATTTTTCCTAGGGTTCTCTGGTCATAAGGAACATCACCAAATTTTCCTAGAATTTATTACACAACATGCTATTTATTGGAATTAAAACACTCAAAACAGTGGCATGAATTTGAAAAATCAATAACTCTTCATAGGGGTGGCCTCGACCTTGGAAAATTCGGGGAATGTCCCTAAGTTCGGAGGCTTCAAAAGCCCTATAGTCTCATGCCATGGTGAATTGTGTGAATGCATGTAGAATTGAAACAATGCAGGGAGTAAATAATTAATTAAAAATAAAATACTTGGACAAAATTTATTAATTTCTTTTCCACATTATTCTCCTCTCGTTCACTCGAGCAAGAGGGTATTTTTATTTTATTTTTAAGATTTTTCTACACAAAGATATGAATTTTCCAAGTTTAGGGAATTAAATAAATTAGAAAATACCCTATTTTTCTATTTATCCGAGTCGGCGCCGCGTCAACCTTAGCCTCTCCGAAGCGGTACGTGTCGCGCTGTGATTGGGCGCCGCCATCTGAGTCAGCCGTCCCAGGACCCGCAGTTCATGTAACATTCTCTGGTCCGGCGCAATCTGATCCGTCCGCTCGATACATGCGCGATCCAACGGCTCCTGGTCATCGTCTACGACTGGTGTGCACCCGTGACCGTCAACCTTCTAACCCTAATTTCTCACTCGATTCTCAATGGATTTTCGTGTTCTTATGCTCTATGGATTCGTCTTGAAGAGACGAACACATCCATACGGTAAACATGCATTGAAATTTACTCAAATGAAATGGAGAATCTCCGTAAGCTCGGGAAGAAGAATGAGTTCATACCTTTGCTCGGAGAAGTGAAGCTTCGATGCGAGAGTTGTTGCACCTTCGATTGGATCCTAAGCAAGCTCCGGACGAAGTCTCCCGGTCCAGTGAATTGTCTAGGTTGGACTTCGACCACGCCAGATCACAAAGCTTGGAGTCCGGAGCAACCGGGTGGCTCGGAGATGGGGCTTTTGCTGGTGGACACCTTCCCTCGGTCCGGTGAAGGTGTAGGACCAATCAATTTGGGGATTGGTTCACTGCGAGAAGTGTCCTGGTTTTGGGTGGAATTTCGACTGCGAAATTGAGCTCGCGGAGAAGAAATGGCAGGGGGATCTCACTCTGGGGATCAAGTGCTGCGTGTATGGGGAGGAGTCTGGAACAATTTTGGCAGAGTTTTGGCAAGGTTTGTGCAACTCTCTCTCTATGGCCGAGAGGGGGTGGTGTTTAAATAGGCATGGCTGGAGGCTCTCCCAGGGGGGTTTAATGGTTGGGATCAGCTGCTTAGGTCAAGGGAAGAACAGCCATGCTATCCATTTGGGTTGGGACAAGTCAGCAATGGAGAATTTCAATGTTGGCTCACATGTAAGCTTTCGGCCATGGTGTTTTCCGGCGCCGGGGTGGCTGGCCGAGCGAGCAAGGGTCACCCTCGGGGTCAGTGGGTCGGGGGCTGGGTGTTTGTGCAAGCGATTGGCAATGGCCAAGTGTAAAGGAGATGGCTTGGAATGGAATGGGGAAGAGGTCATTTTGGCTAGGTTTGGGTCAACCCATCCTTTTGGGCTAGGTGCACCACCCGAGGTCCGGTCTTGGGTCGAAAAGAGTCACTTGGGTCAGCTGCCATGTAGTGCTGAAGTCTCCATCCATGGTGAGGTGGCTAAGCATGGTTTAGTGTGTGACATGCTTAAGGTAAAAAAAGGTTTAAGAAGGATTAGGAAAGGGCCCCCTCTTCTTGCCATAAATGGACTAATGACAAGTCAAAGCCCTCATGGCTTCATGTGGCTTGAGGATGGCTTGTTCATGGCTCCATTTGGCTTGGGAAAAGGGTTGACTTGTTTCATGAAAAGAGTTCTAGGAATTTTTTGGTAATTTGATGGAAATTTGTATGGAACTTGATTTGGAATGATTTGATGATGGATTTAGGACTTAGGTATTGAGTTTAATTGAAAGTATGATGAGGGGAAATGTCATATGGGCTTTGGGACCAATTTTGGGCCTTTGGATGTGGTAAAGGATGGGCTTTTAAAATGGTTTAGGAAAGTGGGCTTTTGAATTTTAAATGGATTTTGGGATGAAATTTTGGTAAAGGCTTGGGCCAAATAATTGTTTAGTTTGGTTTAGGGATGCTTCATGAGTGGTTTGAAACAAGTTTGAGGTGATTTGGGTTTGAATTGGGTTGGATATGGGCCTTTTTGGTAAAGAGGCTAAGGTGGGCCAAAATGGGTTACCATGGGCCAAAGTTGGGCTAGAGTTGAAATTGATGTAAAATTAATGTTGGGAAATGTTTATGGGAGTGTTTCAAAGAGGTTTTGGCTTTGGTTAGGTTTTGATTTTGGGATTTGGGCTCATTTGGGCTAGGTTTAGGTTTAGGTCAAAATTGGGCTTTTTGATTTTGGGTTGAATTTGAGTGGGGTTTGGGTCTAAATTTTGGGCAAATCATGTTAGTGTTTTGTTTATGGGGATGTTAAGGAAGGTTTGGAAAAGATTTGGGGTTAATTGGAGTTGAATTGGGTGAGTTTGGGTTAGGTTTGGGTCATAGGTCCAAATTGGGCTTTAAGGCCAAAAGTGAAATTGGATCCCAATGCCACTCAAATTGGGCTTGGATTGGGTCTAGATTGGTGTTGGGGATGTTGAATTGAAGTTTAGAATTGAATTGGACCAGAATTTGGGTCAATTGGGTGGGTTAGGTTTGACATTGGGTTTACTTTGGGTTAAAATGGGTCAAATTGGGGGTTTTGATAAAAGTGGGGTAAATTGACAAAATTGGCCCATGGTGTAGTTGAAAAAAATGAAATTGGGAATATTTGGGATTTTCTGGAATTTTCTGGGAATTTTCTGAATTTTTGGATTTTTGGGTCAAGAGGGGTATTTTGGGTATTTGGAGGGTATTGGGGGGTATTTTGGAATTTTTGGCATTTTTGGGTATGGATGATCAATTTAAGTGGTGTGGAGATGTTTGGGATTGATTTTGGAGAGTTTTGGGTAATTTGGAAATTTTTGAGAAATTTGGGTAGTTTGAAAGGCATTTGGTAGGTTAGGCGGGGTGTAGGGTCCCGGGGTCAAAAATTGAAAATTTGGAAAATTGAAGATTGGGTGGATGTAAGTGGAATAAAATCATTTTTGTTGAGCCATGAAGCCATATCAAGCCCACATGAGCCATGAAGGGACTCATTCGAGGCATTCATTATGTTGTTCCTAACCCTCTAGCCGAGGGCTTAGGGGTTAAGGACCATCCATGTGAATCACCTACATGAGTCGGGAGGTCGAGTTAGGTATAGGTGTGGTTTTAGGAGGTGTATGGAAGTGTAGTGTATGAGTGTAGTGTGTGTGTAAGTCAGCCCTCACCGGACTAGGCCACCTGCGGGCAATCCTAAGGCCAAAGAGTCCATAGGAACTCATCCTTTAAACTTCCACACTTGATTTCAACCCTCTAGGTGATTAGGGGTCTACAATCAAGTTTGTGGAGTTTGCAGGGAGTTAAGAAGTGGTTTGAATTTCTAAGTGGTGGATCCCGATTCTAGTCCTCTAAGATAGTCGAAGGAAAAGCCTAAGGCTAGATCCTAAGTACTAAAGAGAAGAAGAGAAGACCTCATCAAAAATGAGGTCAACAAATGGACCCCAATAGGTGTGGTGAGCTGACGTGAGCACACCGCGCGTATTGGCGTTGACCGAAAAGATCAACAAAACCAATCACGAGATGTCCAAGTGACAAACTTAGGACGAAGTAGAAGGGTTCCAGCGGGGAGTGTCAAGTATATCTCCGGAACTGGAGATTCTTGAACTCTCGTCAGGGAAAGGAAAAGGAGGTGAATCCCAAATCACATGATCTGGGAGAATTTCGATTTAGATTTTATTTTATTTCATGTTTAAGTCATGATGTGTGAGTTTAGATTTCAATTTGGAGTTTTAATTTAGATTGAAGTTTGTCAAGATTAATTTGAAGGAATTTGATTTTGAAATGAAAATTGGAGTTTTGAGGTTTTAGATGCAACACCTTCAACCCCAAAAGAAGATTGAATCGATTGGATTGGATCATTACAATGAGGAAAGATCTCAGAGTAATGCGGTATTGGATGTAAAATCCTTAACCTCAAGAGTTTGATTTTGATGTATTTCAGTGCAGTAGGAAAAGAATCCTAAAGCAGTGCAGTCTCGGATGTAAAATCCTCGACCCAAAAGTTTGAATTTGATGTATTTCAGTGCAATAGGGAAAGAATCCTAAAGCAGTGCAGTCTTGGATGTAAAATCCTCGACCCAAAAGTTTGAATTTGATGTATTTCGAGTGCGATAGGAAAAGAATCCTAAAGCGAGTGCGAGTCTTGGATGTAAAATCCTCGACCCAAAAGTTTGAATTTGATGTATTTCAAAGTGCAATAGGAAAGAATCCTAAAGCGATGCAGTCTTGGATGTAAAATCCTCGACCCAAGAGTTTGAATTTGATGTATTTCAGTGCAATAGGAAAAGAATCCTAAAGCGATACGGTCTTGGATATAAAATCCTCGACCCAAAAGTTTGAATTTGATGTATTTCGAGTGCGATAGGAAAGAATCCTAAAGCGATGCGATCTTGGATGTAAAATCCTCGACCCAAAAGTTTGAATTTGATGTATTTCGAGTGCAATAGGAAAAGAATCCTAAAGCGATGCGGTCTTGGATGTAAAATCCTCGACCCAAAAGTTTGAATTTGATGTATTTCGGTGCAATAGGAAAAGAATCCTAAAGCGAGTGCAGATCTTAGATGTAAAATCCTCGACCCAAGAGTTTGAATTTGATGTATTTCAGTGCAATAGGAAAAGAATCCTAAAGCAGTGCAGTCTTGGATATAAAATCCAAGACCCAAAGGTTTGAATTTGATGTATTTCAGGTGCGATAGGAAAAGAATCCTAAAGCGATGCGATCTTGGATGTAAAATCCTCGACCCAAAAGTTTGAATTTGATGTATTTCGAGTGCAATAGGAAAATAATCCTAAAGCAGATGCGATCTTGGATGTAAAATCCTCGACCCAAGAGTTTGAATTTGATGTATTTCAGTGCAATAGGAAGAGAATCCTAAAGCAGTGCAGTCTTGGATGTCAAATCCTCGACCCAAAAGTTTGAATTTGATGGATATTTGATTCGAGATCTGGAAGAAATTGAATTTGAGATTTGAAATTTGACTGAGATTTGGTTTAGGATCTGGAAGATCGAATTTGAGATTTGATAGAGATTTGGAATCTGGAAAGATTGAATTTGAAATTTGGAAGGATGAGTTTGAACTCGGTTGAAATTTGATTTAAGATTTGATTTGAAATTTGGAAGATCACATTTGAAATTTGATCGAGATTGGATTCGAAATTTGATTGAGAATTTGATTTGAGATTTGATTTAACATTTATGTCGATTTCGTTTATCTTTTAATGATTCAAATTTTATCTTATCGTTTGTTTAATGTTCATGTGAATTTGGTGTTCGTCATTTTTAGATTTTTTTTTTAGAAAGTTTTCTTTTATCTTTTTTTTTATTCCTTTTCGTTCTTTGTTCGAAGTTCATTTAACTTTAACGGCGTTTCCCAATCAATTTGCACAAAAGAGGTGAAGGCCGAAAATGTGACATGGTCACTTTCATTCCAATCATGTAGAAGATACATCATACATCTTGATCCGGAATATATTTCATACAATCCATGTAAACTCAAAACGGATTCGTGTATGATCTTTGTTGATCCATCTAAAGAAGCATCCGTCAAAAATCCATGTCCGAATAGTGGGATACATGGTCGATAACATCACCTTCCAAGCCATCCTTGGCAAGGATGCCGTATGGATGTACATTGGAGGTGTGATATTTTCCATGTAACTCACGGCTACGTAAGGCCGGAGGCTCTCCAGCTCCGGGTCCGTCGGAAATGGTAAGGTGTCTTTCCGTCGTCCATCCTCCCGAACGTAACCGAGATCCGCTTCACCGGTACTCCCGGTATGCAATGCTTGGCGATATCCGCTCCGTTACCCTTCGGTATCATGACGGAACCTACCGGTAAAGGTATCTTCACCGGCCCTCGGAACTCACCCGGGCTCGCTATCCGGAGGTCGGATCCGAACATGATGTTACACTCGCTCGGAAAAGAGATCGTGCGAAAGGCTCGACAAAGTCATGGTGATCTATGTGTGGGGGTATACGATCACCTTGTTTGTAGATGTTGATGATGCGACTATTGGGTATGCAACTGCCTGGCAGTACCCTCCATGTTATCAATCTCTTTACCATTCTCTTGATGACTGATGGCATCGGATCCACTTGCCCATGACGGAGTATTCCCGGCGGGTTTCCCTTCTGTCCTCGGCAAAGTTGTAACAGCATCCACATTGTATTGTGATTCTTCCTTTCCCTGGCATCCATCTCCGGGGTTCTGAGTATGTGTTTTCCCTTAGGCGGCCTCGCTCGGCCCATTCTTTTCAAATCCCGGATGCAATCCACGATTTGCTGCTCGTTCATACTCCGAGAATACGTACGTATGTAGCTCGAGGCCCTCCAGTATATTGATTCTTCGCCTTTAATTCTTTCGAAGTATTCAAAGGTTTTCTTTTCAACATTCGCATTCTCTCCGGCTCGTATTCCGAATGATCCGAGATGGCGAGGCTCGGTGACATATTGTGGGATATACGGTTCAATCCCTTCACGTTCTCCCGCATACCTCGGCTCCTCGGGGATGATGTCCGTCGGGACATCCCCGGGTTGCTTCTGCAACAAGGTCATGCACTACTGGTGGTTCTATCCGGTGGCGTGGTAGCCTCCTTTCTTCTGATTTTCTGAAGATTTCCCTGGTTCTTTCTGTCATCCTAGGAGCTGGCCTCCTTTCTTCTGGTTCCTGGTGAACCGGTGTCCTTGAAGTGTATGCACTGACATTAGCAATTGCCTCGTCGTGCTGATCCGCAGCTAGTTTTGTCAACATCTTACGGATACGGCGATTCTTATTTCTTCGTTGCGTTGGTGCGAGAGTAGCTCTCCGAACTTCTTGAATCTCCGTGGGCGCGGCGCCGACAAGCTCGCCCTCCGCTGTAGCGACTACGGACTTCATTTTCTTATCTTCTTCAATATTTGTCTTTCTTTTCTTGTTGCTCGGATTGGTGGCTTGGGCCACCCACTTTCATCACCTGTATGTCCGGGCGGTTCTTCTTGGTCAACCGGGACCCGGTCACTTTCCTCGTCATCGTAGGCCTGTCGGTGCGAAATCCGAGTCGATCTCGATTATCGCTCCATCTTTCACCCTCTTTTCATCAAGTGCGAGGCTTACGCCATTCTTAAAGTTCGAGACCAACCGCCCGTTCGACATTTCCCTGCGAAAAGACAAGGAAAAGGATCGGGGCCGTACTTAAGAACAAGAACATTAAGAAAATGTTTATTAAAGACATTTTTATTTTATTATATTTTTAAACTTAGCAGGAATGAAGTGGGATAAGATCGGGTAAGAGATTTTGATTTGGAAAAGAAAACAAGGAAAATTTTATTATCGAGATTTTATTTATTTTAGCACATTTTATTATTTTTGGGTTCGGACCCGGTCATAAGTAATCACTTCACCCGTGCTTCTAGGGATGGAAAGTTCATTCCTTCGAAACATCGAGTAGCGTAATACTTTTTCAAGTATCGTCCATTGATCGGAAGCATATGTCGTTCTCCACGGCAATTCACTAGGCTGGAAGGAACCTCCCGAGTATACTCGCTTCAACCACAAACGGTCCTTCCCAAGTGGGTTCAAATTTTCCTCCTATCTTGCGGTGTGCGAGAATAGGTCTTTGAGAACGAGAACTAGATCACCAACTTTGAAGGTTCTTGGGCGGACCCGGTTTGTCATGGGCTTGAACCATCTTAGCTCGGTACGGTTCTAAATTCGTTGCGCTGCAAGTTTTTCCCTTCCGGGCTCTCTAATTCTTCGAGTCGTAATTTGGCGTTCTCTTCCGTTGTGATTTTATTTGCAGCTGCAATTCGAGTGAAGGGAGCCGAACCTCTAAAGGTAACACTGCCTCGGACCCATACACCAGAGCGTAAGGTGTAGCTTGCGTAGGAGTTCTGAAGGTTGTCCGGTAGGCCCATAAGGCTTCTAACAACTTCTCGTGCCAATTTCTCTTATTGTCGTCTAAAGTCTTCTTTAAAATTTGAACGAGAGTTTTATTAAAAGCCTCGACAAGGCCGTTGCTCTTGGGTAGTAAATTGTTGAATACCGCCAGTCGATTCCGTGTCTCCTGACAAAATTGTTGATCTTTGTACTTCGAATGCTGACCCATTATCTGAGATGATCCTGCGTGGCACCCCGAAACGGTAAACAACTTGGTTCTTGAAAAATTGTAGTACGTGATGTGCTTTCACTTCTCTGAGTGGAACTGCTTCTGCCCACTTGGAAAAGTAATCTGTAGCCGCAAGAATGAAGCGATGTCCTTTTGAAGATGGCGGTTCTATTGGACCCACTATATCCGGTGCCCCAACATTCAAATGGCCACGATGCAATTGTCGGATGTAGCACATTTGGAGGTTGGTGTAGAACCACTCCGTGCACTTGGCAGCGGTGACGGCTCTTGGCGATTTTCATGCGGTCGGTCATCATTGAGGGCCGGTAGTACCCTAGTCTTTTAATTTTCATTTTCATCTTTGGACCCGACTGGTGAGCGCCACAGAGTCCTGAATGCACCTCCTTAACAATTTCACGGGCTTCGGACCCACTTAGGCACCTTAGCCACATTTGATCAAAAGACCTTCTGTATAATGTGTTGTTTATTAGTGCGTAGGACAGAGTTCTTTTCTTGATCTGATGGGCTAACGACCTATCGTCTGGTAGTTTTCCTGTTTGCAGGTAATCCATCAATGGTTGTCGCCAATCTTCCGTGTTTTTCGTCACCGCCGCAATTGATTCTTCTTCCTTTTCCGATTTGTGTATCGTGTCTATGTCAAGTCGTGATAGGACTCGGCGTCCGTGAACCGACACTTCTATCGATTCATCTTGCAAACGAGCAAATTCTTTTGCGAGACGAGCTAGCGCATCCGCTAAAGCGTTTTCTTTTCTAGGGATTTTGTAAATTGTCACATTCGGAATTTGTTCCAGCAGCTGTATGGCATACTGGAAGTATTGTTCGAGTCTTGGTTTTAAAATTCTGTATTGTCCGGCGATCTGCTGAATGATTAACTGCGAATCCCCGTAGATGTTGATGTCCGTTATCCCCATTTGAATGGTTAATTCCGATCCTGTTATGAGGGCTTCGTATTCCGCTTCGTTGTTTGTACATGGTTCCGTCGAGTGGTAGGAGTATCTTAACATCCCCCGCTCCGGTGTTATAAAGATTAGCCCGATTCCCGCCTTACCGGGCACTATCACTTGCGATTCTTCGTCTTTATGTGCTCGAAGATGCTCCGTCGAAATATAATTCCCAACGTCGATCATCAAGGTCTTCTAGGTTCATTATTTGTTCATCCGGCAAGTCGTCATTGAGAGGCGATTCCGCCGCAAAGGGTGTGCTTTGCGAGGAAATCTGCTAAGACTTGTCCCTTTACGGCACGAAGAGGCACGAAAGTTATATCGAATTGCGATAATATCATTGACCATCCGGCAAGTCTGCCGGAAAGCGTTGGACGAGTCATCGAGTATTGCAATGGATTAAACTTCGAGATTAGGTTGACCTTATGAGAAAGCATGTAATGCCCGAGCTTTTGAGCGGCGAAGATCGGGCCAAACAATGCTTTTCAATTGCGGGATACCTTATTTCCGTCGGCGATGAACGACGGCTTAAGTAATAAAGAGCATTTTCTTTACCCTCATCATTGACTCGGCTAACGGGCTCCGAGAGAGTCGTCTAAAGCCGCGGTATAAAGTATTAGCGGTCTACCCGAGACCGAGGCTGCTAAAACGGGAGGTGTCATTAAGTATTGTTTAATGTCCTCGAAGGCCTTCCGGCATTTCTCTTCCCAAATAAATTTGGCGTCCTTTTTAACTAGTGCCGAGAAAGGCTGACACCTACCGACGGGTTTGAGATAAAGCGTCGAAGATATGCCGGCTTCCCTTGAAAAGATCGTAGTTGTTTTAAGGTTTTGGGAGGCGGCATTTCTAAGATAGCTTTAATCTTTTCGGGTCGATTTCAATTCCACGATGTCGGACAACGAATCCTAAGAATTTCCGGAGGTGACACCAAAGGCGCATTTTAAGGGATTCATCTTAAGGTTAAATTGTCTTAATCGTTCGAAAACAATTCTCAAATCATACAAGTGGTTGTCCTTTACTTTGCTTTTGATGACCACATCGTCCACGTAGCATTCGACTTGATTATGGATGAGATCATCAAAAATTCTTGTCATTGCTCTCTGGTAGGTTGCTCCTGCGTTCTTCAGTCCGAATGGCATCACTGTGTAGCAAAATACTCCGATCGGCGTTTTGAATGCTGTAAGCTTTTCGTCTTCTGGAGCCATTTTTATCTGGTTGTATCCTGAAGATCCATCCATGAATGAGAATATTTCATGTGTTGAAGCGATGTCGATCATTAATTCGGGATTGGTAGAGGGAATTCATCTTTTGGACATGCCTTGTTTAAATCTCTGAAGTCCACACAAATCCTGATCTGACCATTCTTCTTCCTGACTGGTACCACGTTGGCTAACCAAGTCGGGTATTGTTCTTCACGGACAAATTTAGCGTCTATTAACTTTTTAACTTCGGCTATGACTTGTTGTTCGATTTCTAGACGCATTCTTACGGGACCTTGTCGTGCCAGGACGGAAGTAGGATCCACTCCTAGCTTATGGATCTGCGACCTCCGGAGCTAATCCCGGCATCTCATCGTAGCTCCAAGCAAAACGAGTCTTTAAATTCCATTAATAACTTGATTATTTCTTCCGAGTCTTCTTTATTGAGTAAGGAGCTAACAAAGGTAGGTCACGGGCTCTTCGCTAGTACCTAAGTTAACTTCCGTTAACTCATCTATCGTAGATTTGATTTCTTCTTCGAATTCTGGTGGAGCGTCTCCAATTTGTAAATCTTCGAGTTCGTCCGCAGTTTCCATGCAGTTTTCATTAGGTTCGCAAGTGACAACCAAGCAAAATTCAGTATCATCAACTGATCCTACTGTGCCGAATCCGAGACCATGCTTTGAGTTGGGTGGACGACCGGAGTTATTCCATAAATTTTCAAAACATTGTGATTGACCTTTTGTCCATTGTCGAGGTAAGAAACCACGCTGAATTAAATTTTGAACACAGGGAGAGTACCACTCAAAAGGCAATTCCATTAATTCTGATGAAGTAGCATCTTCAAATTGTACATTATTTTCAGTTTTGGAGGAAGAAGCACCATGGTAGAATTTGATGGGCTTTGCACCATCGCTACGTACCTCTTTGACCTCCATACCCTCAATCTTATTAGAATGGATCGGGGTCAGGGTCATAGTATGTACATAGTGGTTAATCTTCTCGTACATCGATTTATATTCTTCATTTCTTTCATCTTCGAGAGGGATTCTGAATTGCGGCTTCTTCCGACTTATTGTCGCTGCTTCTTGTTTGATTTCTTTTTCTTCTTCAGAACTATCTTCCCAATCGACTTTAATGGTTGGTTTCCTCTGTCCAATTGTCCTAACGTCTCTACCACGACCTCGTCCCCGGCCTCGACCTCGGATGCGAGTTGTGGAGAAACCTTCACCATCTCGCCGTAAGGGAGTGGTGAGTGGTCGTTGGACTAGAACTTCGGGTTCTTCGTTGTCTCGAACTTTCTTTGCTTCATTTGTTATGGTATCTCTGGAGAAGATCGTTTTCTTCGGTGGTGCATAATAAGCTGCATCCTCGTGGATTCCAATTTCATGTACGGAGAATGGTTGTAAGTCACCTTTGATGCACTGTTCCCCTCCACCGTAGTATTTGATGCACTGATGTAGAGATGATGGTACCATCCTGTTTTCATGTATCCATGGTCGGCCCAATAGAGCGTTGAACGATGTTTCGAATCGATTATGTGAAATTTCGCGGTTGTCTTTGCTAAGTCACCGGTCTTCATCGATAGTGTTATTGATCCGAGGGCTCTTTCTCCTTTACGGTTGAATCCTCTTAATAACATTTTGTACGCTTCGAGCTCGCGGGCATCAATTTCCAAGTATGCTAGCGTTCGAAGATTCATTATATTGATTGATGCTCCTGGATCCACCAATACTCCGGAGAGTGTAAATTTTCCGATTAGTAATCGAAATGTACAATGGTCGGTTGTGGTCCGCTTGTTCCAAGTAGTAGGTCATCGTCCGTGAAGGTAACACCTCGTTGTTCCTTTAACGAGCAAACCTCATCTAAGGACTCTCCGGCCATTTGAGCTAAGCAAATTTCTGGATCAAGTAAGGCCTTGATCGAGCTTCTCTCATCTCCTTTGATAAGATGAGAGCGTCGTAGATGCTCGGTTGGTTGGTAGTTTCCTAAGATGGGCTAGCACGTTGTAGTCCACTTTGTTTTCATGTGTCTCTGCTTCTTCTCGAATGGGTATTTCTTCGCAGGGGTTGGTTCTTCCCGAACAACCACCCGCTTTCCTTTGTCTTTTGGACCCATTCTCGGAGGTAGAACTTTTCCACTCCTTAAGTTGACTTCGTAATTTCTTCGAATCTATTGTTGAGCTCGCCGGTGTCTCTTCTTGAATCGGAATGACGAGGCTCTTCCGGATTAGCTTCGAGTACGAAGGCTCTAACTCTATCGTGATCTGGAGCTCCTCGAAACTCGCGAGATAGATTCGTTGCTTGTTGAACTCTCGTAGCCTCCTTGATGGATGTCTTCTTCTTTATTTTGCTTGTCGAGATCGTGTATGATTTGAGAATTGTCGTTGGTATCGAAATCGATATCCGGATTATCGTTAGTTACGTAATCGTTAGAAACGATCAAAACGTAGCCAACGCCATCACCCTTATCATTATATGATCCCACCGAAGTGAGCGGATAATCATACGGAGTCGAGGGTTCGAGGGATTTTTCCCCGAATCGGAAACAACTATCCTAGGATAAGCGGCCCCTAATCCAGCCTTAGGTGCCTCGGTCTTCTCTTCTTCGTCAATTTTCTTCTTTTCTTCGATCGTCTCCTGTTGAGGTGGTTCTTCTATCGCAAGTGATAGTACCGGCTTAACGGGTTTCAAACTTCGAATTGAAGCTCACACCGAAGCGGTTTGGATGCTTGTCTAAAATCTTTTCGAAGACCTCGTCCAAGCGGTAGTCCATCCATCGTCAGTCGTATAGGGATCTATCGGAATGATGGGATCAGTCGAGACAACATTGACGGAACCTCCTTTCTGGGGTTCCTTCATGTACTCCTTCGGGATCGTTATATTCCCTTTCCGAAGGTTGTCATTGAGCCAACTTTTGAAGGTAATACAATCTTCATTTTGTGTCCAAGCATGCGGTGGTAAGGGCAAAAGTTGGGATCACCTTTCTTGTTGACTTCCTCTGGTCTTTTAGGTTCTGGTAGTTGGAAATCTGGAGTCTTCATCAGACTACGGAACATTTTCGGCACCGCTTCATTCTTGAACGGATATTCTCTGCTCAAAAGCTCTCTTAATGTACGTTGCGGACGAGGTGGTTGTTCATACTGCGGAGATGACTGATAGCTGGGCCGGGGTTGCTGGTAATTCTGTTGTGGTTCGTCTGCGGCCGTTCACGGTGGTATTTGCATCGGTTGCTTGCCTTTGTCAACTCGCTGCAACGATCCCGGATTTCTTTTCAAAAGTCTTTACGAGGCTTTTGTTTATCCGTTTTATCGGTGAAACTTAATTGCTTTGCCTCCTCTTGCAAGCTTCCGGCCTTGCTTAACAACTTCTCGAAAGTCTTAATAGTGAATCCCTTGAGGAGAAGTGCTATCGGGCCATGGATGCTTTTAAGTAAAATGCCGACTGCATGCTGTTCTTGCAGTTGTGGTTCACACTTCATGCTTAAGTTCCTCCATCGAAGTATGTAATCCACCAAAGTTTCATTCGGCTTTTGTTTCTCTACCACTAAATCACCTATAGTGATGTGGTGCTTGAGCTCCGGCGAATCGCTTGATGAAGAGGTTCTCTAGCTCGAGAATGTCTTTACCGAACCGTTTGGTAATTCCGCATACCGGTCGAAGGCGATTCCGACGGACTGCCGACGAACTGTCGGAAGAGTAATGCATCGCTCCCGCCGGCATTGCAACAACTGGCACGAAAGTGTGCCACATGCTGTCGGGGGTTCCCAGTTCCGTCGAAGGTCTTGAACAGAGGTGGTACGAAGCCTTTCGGGTATTGGACAGCGTCGAATTCTTCGGGGTAAGGTCTACCCGTCCGAATGGATGTTCCGCTCTTTGATTGTGCTAAGGCTTCTCGCACCTGCTGTTCTACCAAGTTCTTGATATCCTTTTCAGGAATCATACTTTGTGTTGTATCCTTTTTGCTGATCATCCCCATTGACGGATGTAATCTCCTTTCCTCCGTCTACAATGTGAATGACCTCTGGGGGTGTCTCTCTATGTGGTTGTACTTGACTCTGGAGAGTGGCCAGAGCTACGGCCATCTCTTCCATCCTCTTCGCCATTTGAGCGATCGTATCATCTTTCTCTTGAAGCTGCTTCCTCATCAGTTCTGGCTCCTCTCTTTCTGCGGCTGCAGGAGCACCTTGCGAAGCTGATGAAGCTCGTGTCTCAACCATGTTGATTTCTGCGTATTCGTCGTCCATGAATTCCGATGAATCAATCTCGTCTCCGAACTTTTCCTCTCTTTCTTTTGCCAACCGTCGGATATCGGTTCTCAACTTTTCCATGGCATCTTCTAGCGGGGCTTTCGTGTGTCTTCGTGGTTGTCGTGCGATAGCTGCCGGGTCCCCTTCTCACGAGTCCCCTTCATCGCGGTAGCACTTTCTTCGCATTCAAGTCTCACGGCGAGACTTTCTTTCTCGAGCTGCTTGTTTCAATCTCAGCTGCCCAAGTAGTGGGACGCCATACCATCCTTCGCGGCGGAAGGTCTAGGACCGAGATGGTCCGTCGGCCAAATGCTTGGAAGGTGGTATCCTCCCTAATTTGTAATCACGAGACGACAACGGGCGGACTAGCCTTCATTCTTTTACTTGGCTTTTCTGTCATGATGGCGGGTTCTACTCGGGGCCCAAGACGGGATTTAACTGGCACCCGCCCTATCCTTCGTAGAATTTCTGACACGGGGCAGTTTTCCTTCTTTGCTAACTTTTCTACCAAAGTTTGCAGTCGAGCAAACGGCGTAGTTCTAGTTCTTTTCTTGCGGCTATCATTGTAATATGCGGGCTGTGGTAATGTGGCGACAATCTTGCGAATGTTTTCTTCATCTTCCGCGGCGGAGAGGGATGAAACCTGCTTCCTCCCAAGAGTGGTATGTATTCAGCAAGCGGTGTATATTCCGCGAGTTACGGAATTTCCTCTAGGAAAGCAATTTCAGCGGCTACGGCTTCTTTAGCGATCCTTCATTTCGTTTCTTCTTTGGGTCTTCGTCGGTGACGGAATCTTCGAACTCGGACCCGATTTCGAAAACGGAAGGTCTTACGAGAAAATCTGTACCCTCCACGGTAACAGGTCCATCATAATTCTGGATTTCTTTCCCCTTTGATTTAGCAAAAGTCGGGGTAGGTGCAGAAACAACTAGACCAGTGGGGGTAGAGATAACGGTCCTTCTATGGACATCGGTACTCCTCTTGGTCGGGATCCTTTGCAGAGGAGGGAATTCTTGGGTTGACCTAAGGTTAAACTCAAGCAGCGGCTCTTCAGCTTCGGATACCTTGTTCATCGGTGCAAAGAGGGAGACGTCGGTGATCTTGACGTTCGTGTTTTCAAATCCTTGTCCAAATCGGATGATTCCATTGTCGGGCGGCTCATCCTTATAGACGGCGAGGTCCAATCCGTTGGTGAAGGAGAAAATCGGTTTCGGGGCTTCCATTTGCGGGGTAGATTCCGGTTGTCGATCCCGAGTTATGCTTCTTTTCTTTAGGACGAAAAGAAAGGAATTGAAAAGAGTCCGAACTCATTCATGTTCATGTATTTATAAGAAGGAATCACTTATTAAAAGAGTCACTTATTAGAGGGTTTGTTTATTCGGAGTGTTCAAAGGTGTAGAGAAGGTAAGGAATCTGAATCGGAGTTGGAAAGAAAAAAGAGAGTCTTAAGCAAGACTTCTCGACTCGAAGGATCACTCCTAAACTAACACCTATTGAGGGTCCACCCCACCTCAGAAATGAGGTAAAAGGATCTCGGAACCTCTCTGTTTAGGGGTGTCTAAACAGGTGGCTCCTAAATCCAAGAGAATATTGGTTATACTTGTTCAAGGTAGGAATGAACATAGTATCCCAACGGAAAGAAGGGTAGTTTGATCCATAAGGGACATGGATGCACTACCGATTTTTGAAAGCAGAATTGTCTGATTAGAATGGAGAGAGGAATTTTCCCCAGCGGAGTCGCCAGAAATATGTCGGCGTTATTTTTAGGTTGTGTGATATTTTAAAAAGGGGTCGCCTAACAGAAGTTGTCGGCGAATTTTAAATTTAAATATAGATATAATTTAGAAAGTAATATTTGATTTTGAAAATAATTTTAAATTTGAAGATTTTAAGATATGAAATCAAACCGATCTCACATCCCAAATAGTTTATACAAACGAGCACCGCACCGCAAACCGTGTATCTATCCCTAAGGATAAACACACTCGCTTGATGGTGGGGCTCGGTTAAATAAACTAGAAGATTTGTGACATCCGTTTGGTCCGCGAACCAATTTTATAAGCCGACAAATTCCCCAGCTTAATATGAAAACATTAAACAGGGGTTTATATTACACAGGTTCTTTAAAATTCCTATAAGGGCAAGCCCCTATAGTTAATTACATCTTAAGTGACGGGAATCACCTAAGAAAACTCTCGATAATAATCGATAATTCGCTCTCAAGAATTTCAAAGTTTAAGTTTTCGAGGGATTGAATTTTGGAATTTCAATAGGGAATGGATCAAATTTGGAACATTTTATTTTAGGAATTCAAAGGAAGAAAAGTAGGAGAAATTACGGATTCGAAGTGAACTTCGATAATCTCCCGACTATCCTATTGTTTGGCTTGGATTTAGGAAAGTCCTAATGTTTATTTAATGTTTTAATCTTGCCAATTTTAGTTAATTAGGGCTTATATTTATATGACAGAATCATACAAATTGCTTGGAAGATATGAGGGTTTATGTCGTATCGGACAACTACCTCGGAATCCTAAGACTCGATTAGGGCTTAATTTGCAATGCAAATGCCTAACGAAGAGTTGAGGATTTATGTTGCACTAGGCAAGCTACCTCGAAGTCCTATGGTTTTCTTTGTTTAATTCTAGGAAAGTTTTCTTGAAGTAGATTCAAGTTTCTTGTCGACGACGATGGCCGTGCTTGCCACCATGCTCCGAGCTCCTTGTTGTTGCGAGAGATTTAGTTTTAGAAATCATAAATCAGGGGATGAGAAAAGTGTTTTGGTTTAGAGAAGTCTTAATTTCCAAGTATTTTTTGTGTTTTAATTAAAACAAATCTTAAAGTTGATTATAACGACACCGGTTAAGATCCCACGGTTCCATCCTTCCGGCATCATTATTTTTATCGGATTCACTTAGTCCAGATGAATTTGCTAAACTCAACTGAATGAGTTCCACACTTTCATTTAGACCGTGGGAAATCCCGTTAGCAACACGTATGTTACATCATCCGAGGTATTCCCGATCATCCAACGGGACGTTTTAATTTAGTTGTAATTGTAGTTTTATCGTTACGTTTGTGATTAAATTTTGAGTTGTCTTATATTTTGAAATGTTGTGGAGGTGAATTTTATCTTGTAGTGTCTTTTAATTTAGTTATGGGTTTCGGTTTTGGTTTACGTCCTAAAGGTGTAGGTTTTCATGCAACTGTTGTTTTATCATGCAAGAAAAATAAGTGCGATGCAATTAAATAAATTGCCATAAAGTAAATCGCAATAAAATAAAAGCGTACCTGGAGGGTCTTCCCGTCATCCCAAGCTGCACTTAAAACACAGTTAGAATATTTAAGCAAGTTCCTAGGTAAAGCTAAGGTAAGGGTTATGGTTTTCTACCATGTTCCTAATCCTATAGCTAGTCATTTCCTATGACGTCTAGGTTCTTTGTGTTTTTGGTTTGAGGACGATTTTCTTCATCAAAGAATAACTAAGTTCAATTGTTCTTATAAATATCCTAACATATTGAGGAAGTGCTTAAGAAGAATCTTAAACATCTTTTCAATATTTCTAGGATTGTTTTAAGTCCAAATAAATTTAATTGTGTAAATGAATCGATCGTCCGAGGTTTTCAAGTTTTGTTAACTTGCTCAGTGAACTAGGACATTTGAATGTCCTATAAGTGAAGTAACATTTCATTTAATATTACACGTTTAGGAGTTATGATAACTAAAGCTCCTAAAGGCAAAATGATATTTAATGATTTGTGATTCAAATTTAAGTTCAAATTAATGATTTAAGTTTGGAATAGTGTTCAAGTTATTTTAGATTTATTTTGAGTTCCTTATGTCTTAGGTGATGTTATTTAATTCAACTTAATTTATTTTAATTTATTTTGATTTAATTTATTTCAATTTAATTCAATTTGATTTGATTTAATTTAATTCAATTTAGCTTGATTTGATTTAATTTTTAATTTAATTTAATTTAATTTAATTTAATTTAGTTTAGTTTATTTAATTTAATTTATTTATTTAATTTAATTTAATTTAATTTAATTTAATTTAATTTAATTTATTTAATTTAATTTAATTTAATTTAATTTAATTCAACTTTTAATCTTAATTTAATTTAATATAATTTTAATTTAATTTACTTAATTTAATTTGATTTTTAATTTAATTTAATTTAATTTTAATTGGAATTTTTGAAAGAGTTTAATGATTTAATTTTAGTTTAATGATTAAGTCTTTTAATATTTTAAGTTTGAGTTATCATTTTAATTAAGAGTTGAATATTAATGAGATGATTAATTTAGGGATTTTTAAATTAAAGAATAAATCTCTTCCTAATAATATCCCTATTTTAATAATTCCAATTTTGTTATTCTTCCAAATTTAATCAATTATTTAATTAAAGTTTAATCATTTTAAATTGCTTAATGGGTTTCTACCCTTTAATTATTTAAATTTCAATCATCCAAATCAGATTAGGATCAAATATTTTACTTGTTAATTTTTTATTAAACCTAAAGTTTTAATTAAGGGTTAAAATTTTAATTACCATTTTGCCCTTTAAGCCTAATAATTTTATAACTCACTAAATTGAACTCAAATGAACTTGAAATTTTTATGTGACTTCACTCATATGTCAATAAAGACAGGAGAGGAGAAAATATGATTTTTCTGTATTTAATTTATTTATATAATTATTTTTAGTAGAAAATAGAGATTTTCAAGGAAAATTTGATAACATGACCAAGGGTAAGTTTCTGTCCTTAAGAAAATTAGGGGACATTCCTAATGACCAGAGGACCACTTGGACCAAAATTTGTGATTTTTGAATTATATTTTATTTATTAGAATTATTTTAAGTTCTGAAGTATTAATTAATTTAAAAATAGAATACAAGTTGAAAAATGAATTTTATAATTTTTAAAATTCTCTCTGATATCAAGGATTCCAGAGAACCAAACTTTACAATTTTTTTATTTTTCTATGATTTATTACAATTATTTTAGTGAAAATGCTAGAAAATACATTTTTTAATTTTAAAATTACCCTAGAGCTTTAAAATTTAATATCTCACTAAATAGACCTAGGAAAAATATGGAGTTTGTTCCTAAGTGATTAAAATTCAAAATGTGACATTTTAGTGAATTTTATTATTTTTGTAATTTTTATTATTTTTTAATTATTAAAAATATTAAAATAATATTAAAAATCAACTTTTTTAGAAAATTGAAATTTTAATTTTCTTAAACTCCCCTGATATCAGAGAGGCTCCAAAACCAATTTGGTGAATTTTTGAAAGGTATTTTGAAAGTTATGAATTTTTAAAGTTTAAAATGACTAAGTGGCTTAATCAACCCAATTAGTGGGGCTAAACAAGTCCAATTGACCTCAAATTTTTATGGTGGGTTCCTCTGATCCTAAAGGTCAGTGGAGAATTGATTTCAAGTCAATTTGATCTATGGTTAACTCTAATTAATTAGAGACCTATTTTGGGTGTTTAAGCCGATTAGGGTTAATTTGAGTGAATTAACTCAAATCCTATTTTTCCTAGGGTTCTCTGGTCATAAGGAACATCACCAAATTTTCCTAGAATTTATTACACAACATGCTATTTATTGGAATTAAAACACTCAAAACAGTGGCATGAATTTGAAAAATCAATAACTCTTCATAGGGGTGGCCTCTGACCTTGGAAAATTCAGGGAATGTCCCTAAGTTCAGAGGCTTCAAAAGCCCTATAGTCTCATGCCATGGTGAATTGTGTGAATGCATGTAGAATTGAAACAATGCAGAGAGTAAATAATTAATTAAAAATAAAATACTTGGACAAAATTAATTAATTTCTTTTCCACATTATTCTCCTCTCGTTCACTCGAGCGAGAGGGTATTTTTATTTTATTTTTAGGATTTTTCTACACAAAGATATGAATTTTCCAAGTTTAGGGAATTAAATAAATTAGAAAATACCCTATTTTTCTATTTATCCGAGTCGGCGCCGCGTCAACCTTAGCCTCTCCGAAGCGGTACGTGTCGCGCTGTGATTGGGCGCCGCCATCTGAGTCAGCCGTCCGGGACCCGCGGTTCATGTAACATTCTCACGGTCGGCGCAATCGATCCGTCCGCTCGATACACGCGCGATCCAACGGCTCCCGGTCATCGTCTACGGCGGGTGTGCACCCGTGACTGTCGACCTTCTAACCCTAATTTCTCACTCGATTCTCGATGGATTTTCGTGTTCTTATGCTCTATGGATTCGTCTTGAAGAGACGAACACATCCATACGGTAAACATGCATTGAAATTTACTCAAATGAAATGGAGAATCTCTGTAAGCTCGGGAAGAAGAATGAGTTCATACCTTTGCTCAGAGAAGTGAAGCTTCGATCTGAGAGTTGTTGCACCTTCGATTGGATCCTAGCGAGCTCCGGACGAAGTCTCTGGTCGCAGTGAATTGTCTAGGTTGGACTTCGACCACGGCCCGATCACAAAGCTTGGAGTCCGGAGCAAGCGGGTGGCTCGGAGATGGGGCTTTTGCTTGGTGGACACCTTCCCTTGGTACGGTGAAGGTGTAGGACCAATCAATTTGGGGATTGGTTCACTCCGGAGAAGTGTCCTGGTTTTGGGTGGAATTTCGACTGCGAAATTGAGCTCACAGAGAAGAAATGGCAGGGGGATCTCACTGGGGATCAAGTGCTCTGTGTATGGGGAGGAGTCTGGAACAATTTTGGCAGAGTTTTGGCAAGGTTTGTGCAACTCTCTCTCTATGGCCGAGAGGGGGTGGTGTTTAAATAGGCATGGTCGGAGGCTCTCCCGGGGGGTTTAATGGTTGGGATCAGCTGCTTAGGTCGAGGAAGAACGAGCCATGCTATCCATTTGGGTTGGGACAAGTCGGCGATGGAGAATTTCAATGTTGGCTCACATGTGAGCTTTCGGCCATGGTGTTTTCCGGCGGTCGGGGTGGCTGGCCGGCAGGCGAGGGTCACCCTCGGGGTCGGGTGGGTCGGTGGCTGGGTGTTTGTGCAAGCAATTGGCAATGGCCGAGTGTAAAGGAGATGGCTTGGAATGGAATGGGGAAGAGGTCATTTTGGCTAGGTTTGGGTCAACCCATCCTTTTTGGGCTAGGTGCACCACCCAAGGTCTGGTCTTGGGCTGAAAAGAGTCACTTGGGTCAGCTGCCATGTAGTGGTGAAGTCTCCATCCATGGTGAGGTGGCTAAGCATGGTTTAGTGTGTGACATGCTTAAGGTAAAAAAAGGTTTAAGAAGGATTAGGAAAGGGCCCCCTCTTCTTGCCATAAATGGACTAATGACAAGTCAAAGCCCTCATGGCTTCATGTGGCTTGAGGATGGCTTGTTCATGGCTCCATTTGGCTTGGGAAAAGGGTTGACTTGTTTCATGAAAAGAGTTTTAGGAATTTTTTGGTAATTTGATGGAAATTTGTATGGAACTTGATTTGGAATGATTTGATGATGGATTTAGGACTTAGGTATTGAGTTTAATTGAAAGTATGATGAGGGGAAATGTCATATGGGCTTTGGGACCAATTTTGGGCCTTTGGATGTGGTAAAGGATGGGCTTTTAAAATGGTTTAGGAAAGTGGGCTTTTGAATTTTAAAATGGATTTTGGGATGAAATTTTGGTAAAGGCTTGGGCCAAATAATTGTTTAGTTTGGTTTAGGGATGCTTCATGAGTGGTTTGAAACAAGTTTGAGGTGATTTGGGTTTGAATTGGGTTGGATATGGGCCTTTTTGGTAAAGAGGCTAAGGTGGGCCAAAATGGGTTACCATGGGCCAAAGTTGGGCTAGAGTTGAAATTGATGTAAAATTAATGTTGGGAAATGTTTATGGGAGTGTTTCAAAGAGGTTTTGGCTTTGGTTAGGTTTTGATTTTGGGATTTGGGCTCATTTGGGCTAGGTTTAGGTTTAGGTCAAAATTGGGCTTTTTGATTTTGGGTTGAATTTGAGTGGGGTTTGGGTCTAAATTTTGGGCAAATCATGTTAGTGTTTTGTTTATGGGGATGTTAAGGAAGGTTTGGAAAAGATTTGGGGTTAATTGGAGTTGAATTGGGTGAGTTTGGGTTAGGTTTGGGTCATAGGTCCAAATTGGGCTTTAAGGCCAAAAGTGAAATTGGATCCCAATGCCACTCAAATTGGGCTTGGATTGGGTCTAGATTGGTGTTGGGGATGTTGAATTGAAGTTTATAATTGAATTGGACCAGAATTTGGGTCAATTGGGTGGGTTAGGTTTGACATTGGGTTTACTTTGGGTTAAAATGGGTCAAATTGGGGGTTTTGATAAAAGTGGGGTAAATTGACAAAATTGGCCCATGGTGTAGTTGAACAAAATGAAATTGGGAATATTTGGGATTTTCTGGAATTTTCTGGGAATTTTCTGAATTTTTGGATTTTTGGGTCAAGAGGGGTATTTTGGGTATTTGGAGGGTATTGGGGGGTATTTTGGAATTTTTGGCATTTTTGGGTATGGATGATCAATTTAAGTGGTGTGGAGATGTTTGGGATTGATTTTGGAGAGTTTTGGGTAATTTGGAAATTTTTGAGAAATTTGGGTAGTTTCAAGGGTTTTGGGTAGGTTAGGCGGGGTGTAGGGTCCCGGGGGTCAAAAATTGAAAATTTGGAAAATTGAAGATTGGGTGGATGTAAGTGGAATAAAATCATTTTTGTTGAGCCATGAAGCCATATCAAGCCCACATGAGCCATGAAGGGACTCATCTGAGGCATTCACTATGTTGTTCCTAACCCTCTTAGCGAGGCTTAGGGGTTAAGGACCATCCATGTGAATCACCTACATGAGTCAGGAGGTCAAGTTAGGTATAGGTGTGGTTTTAGGAGGTGTATGGAAGTGTAGTGTATGAGTGTAGTGTGTGTGTAAGTCAGCCCCCTCACCAGACTAGGCCACCCAGGGCAATCCTAAGGCCAAAGAGTCCTATAGGAACTCATCCTTTAAACTTCCACACTTGATTTCAACCCTCTAGGTGATTAGGGGTCTACAATCAAGTTTGTGGAGTTTGCAGGGAGTTAAGAAGTGGTTTGAATTTCTAAGTGGTGGATCCCAATTCTAGTCCTCTAAGATAGTCAAAGGAAAAGCCTAAGGCTAGATCCTAAGTACTAAAGAGAAGAAGAGAAGACCTCATCAAAAATGAGGTCAACACACCACTTAGTGAGAACGTGGGTAACTTCCTATTTGCACCAAATTCAATTCAAAATACTCTTGAATGGATGCATCTTTTAGAAGATACATTGAATCTAGACACATTTTGGAGAGATATGAAGACACCTTTTGGAGAATTATAAAAAGAGGACTTGAAGATCAAAAAAAGGGTTTTTGTTGGAGGGTGTGGTTTGTGTTTAAGAGTGAGTTTTATGTTATAGAGTTATTTTAAAAAAGGCCTCTCCACTTCACCATCTTTACTTCATTTTATATAGTTTGTATTAGGAGTAGAATTAAGATTCAGAGTCCACAGAGTTGGGCACCAATCTCTAAAGAGTATTGTAAGAAAAAGCAAAGTTTTCAAAGAAACTTCAAGAGTTTTGTGGAGTGAAATTACAGATAAGTCTTTATCTTTGTCTTACATTTTGTTTTTAATTAAGACTTATGTTTTCACTATGATTTCTACTTTTAAACCAAGTTGTGATTGCATTTTCTCCATGAATTTTGAGTAGTTTTTTTTATCTTTTTCCTTAAGTGATGAAGTAATTAAGTTATGGAAGTATGTTGTGTGAAGTATAGGATTTAAATGTTAGAAGAAAATGTGATGATTCAAAATCTTGATTTGGCCAATTAAGATGTTAAAATTTGTTGTGAGAACATGTAAGATCCAGTGCGTTATTGTGTCAGTAAACAATTGTAAAGAATCACATGAGATTGTATGGGTGAGAATGTAATCCATACGATTGAGTGCGAATAAATAGGGAGATATACTTTTATGGGTGTAGAATTAGAGGACTTTAGAGTGGCAGGCTAAAGCCCCCAATTTGATTTATCGCTTTATGTTTTCATACGAGATGTTAGCTCTCGGGTGGAAGGAATTGAGGAAACTCTATAGTGAGAGCTGTATCTTTTCTGCCTAACCCGTATTCAAGATTTTTAAAACAGTAAATTAATTTATGTTCTTTATAGTATCTCTAGTAAGGGTAAAGAATATAATTTCTCATATTTGTCACAACACACTTTAGATACTTCCACAACAAATATTCTTTATAACTTGTTACTGATTCATAAAAAGGAAAATGATACTTCATTTGCATAAATTTTCATCTTACAAAAGAGTTAAAGTAGTTGCTTACTTTCATTTCAACTTATAAAATTAACAAAAAGAATTGAATTATATTTCCTAAAATATTATCTTTAGTTTGAGTAAAATCTTTTCTAAAAGTAAAAAAGTTAATTTTTTTTCCTTTCTAAATCAGAAGATATTTTCTATATTAATCACTTACCCTATGGGTTCAATATCTCGAGGCTTAATCAGAAAGTCATATATTACTTGATAAACGATACGTATACTTGCATACTATCTATATTATAAAATCATTAAAAGGAATATTAATATATATATATATATATATATATATATATATATAACGTAAGCATAATTATCGATGGATAATGTTTTTGGAATTGTTGCCGGGAAAAGAAATGAATAAAGAAAACTTAATTTTTACTTGTTATGTCTTATTTAAACTTGTTTTAAACTTGTCAGATTTATTTTAGGAAGTTGTTGTTTTTGTTGTGTAATTTTATTTTATTGTGTTTTATAATTGTGTATCCGTAGTTCAGGTTCTGAAGGACTTGTGACTTACCATTATGAATTAGAAAGAACTATAAGAAAAATCAAAAAATTAAATATATAGAAAAAGATAAAAATATTCAAGAAATGACAAATCAAAATAATCAAAAAGTTGAAATCCATCAAGAATTTAGACCTTAAAGAGATTATGCTAACCCTACAGTAGATGAATTTCATGATAGTATTCAAAATCCTATTGTAGTGGCTAATTCATTTGAACTTAAACCTGCTATTATCCAAGTGGTATCTAATAATCAGTTTGAGGGAGCACCAACTGAAGATCCAAATTTCCAGTTTGCTATTTTCTAGAATTGTGCGGTACATTTAAATATGATGATATTTCTGATGATGCTATTAGACTTAAACTTTTTTCTTATTCTTTAAGAGATAAAGCTAAGATCTGTTTAAATTCCTTAGCACTTTGATATATCAGAACTTGAGGTGATTTAGCGCAAAAATTTCTTGCTAAATATTTTCCACCATCAAAGACTGCTAAGCTTAGAACTGACATTACATCTTTTTGCCAGTTTGAAGGGGAACTTATTTATGAAGCATGGGAATGATTTAAATATCTCTTAAGAAAGTGTCCACATCATTTGATACTAGATTGGTTAATAATTCAAATATTTTATAATAGATTAATTAGATCTCTTAGATCTAATATCGATGCTGCTGCTGGTGGTTCATTGATACCTAAACAGTTAATGATGCTTATGCTTTAATTAAAAAAATGGTTACAAATAATTTTTAATGGCCTTCTTAGAGGGTAAATCCTAAAAAGGTAACCAATATTCATGAATTTGATGCTTTTGCAATGCTAGCAAATCAAGTGGTTGCAATATCAAGGAAGACAGAGCAATTTAGAATGAATTTTTTGTAACCAATTTCAATGATTAAAGAAAATTCATTAGGCCAAATTGTAGATTCTCAAACATCTTTAGAAACTATGAATTCCATAAACAAGCCTAGAAAACCCATATTCCAATTATTATAACCCAGGTTGGAAGAATCATATAAACTTTAATTGGAATACCAATAATTAAGGTGGTAGTACTCAATATTGTGGAAACAATCAAATAATCTCATTGGAGAATTGGAACAACCAAGGGAATAATAATTATAGACCTACATATCCTCTAGGTTTTAACAGTGCTTCACAATATAAGGAGAAGAAGTTTTCTATAGAAGAAGTGGTGTTATAAATGGGAAATTAATTGTAAAGTCAAGGAGCTACAATTAAAAATATTGAGAATTAATTGAGACAAATAGTCAATTCATTAAATAATAGATCTCAAGGAATGCTTCCTAGTAATACTAAGATAAATCCAAGAGACAAAAATAAAGAGCAAGTAACAGCTATTCAATTGAGAAGTGGAAGAGAGTTGGACGGTAGAGTACAAAAAGAGATTGAAGTAGAGAAAGAAGAGATTGAGAACCAAAAGAGGACGCTCATAAGGGTTTTGAAGACCTATTTCTCCACCTAAAATTGATTTAGAAAAGCCACCACCACCATTTCCTCAGAGACTTCAACAAGACAAGTTGGATAAGCAATTTTCAAAGTTCTTGGAGATTTTTAAGAAACATATAATTAAAATTCCATTTGCTGAAACCTTAGAACAAATGTCAAGCTATGTGAAGTTTATGAAGAATATTCTAAACAGAAAAAAGAAAGTTTGAAGATAATGAGGTTGTTGCACTTAGTGAAGAATGCAGTGCAATAATTCAGAAGAAGCTTCTTGAAAGCTTAATTATCCTGGTAGCTTCACAATTCAATGTGCAATCAGAGACAGAATTTATGGAAAAGCTTTATGTGATTTAGGTGCAAGCATTAATCTTATGCCATTATCTACATTTAAAAGATTGAGATTTGAAGAAATAACCCCTATTATTGTAACTCTGCAGTTAACAGATTGTTTGATCACATATCCTAAAAGTGTTATAGAAGATGTTTTAGTAAAAGTTTATCATTTTATCTTTCCTGTTGATTTCATTGTACTTGATATAGAGGAAGATAAAGAAATACCTATTATTTTAGGAAGACCTTTCCTAGCTGCAGGAAGAGCAATAATAGATGTGCATAAAGGGGAATTAACTATGCGTGTCAATGATCAAATTGTTACATTTAATATTTTGAAATCAATGAAATATCTTTCTAGAGGTAAAGATGATGAATGTTTCAGGATGGATGTTATAAGATATTTGAGTAAATGTCATTTCAAAACAACATATGAAGAGAAATCTGAAAGTAAACAATTGGAACATGAACAAGAAGAGCAAGCACATTATTTGGATGATCTTATTGAGGAAGACTTAAATTATATTCAAGAAAGTTTGAAGTTTAGGACATGACAAAGAAAGATGAGTCTTTTTTTCCATCAATTGAAACCTTTTGAACTTGAATTGAAGTTACTTCCTGAACATTTAAAATATGTCTTTTTAGGTGATTCCTCAACTTTCCATGTTATAATTTCCTCGAAATTAACTACAGAAGAAGAAGAGAGTTTGCTTGAAATTCTAAAGAAATATAAGAAAGCCTTTGGATGGACCATAGCTGATATTAAAGGAATCAATCCTTCAATTTGTATGCACAGAATCCTTATGGAAGAAAACTGCAAACCCAAGGCTGATCCTCAAAGGAGATTAAATCCTATTATGAAAGAAGTTGTTAAGAAAGAAATTTTAAAGTGGTTAGATGCTGGAATTATCTACCATATTTCAGATAGTGCATGAGTTAGTCCTATTCACTGTGTTCCTAAGAAAGGAGGAGCAACTGTAACTGTTAATGAGAAGAATGAATTAATACTAACGAGGCAAGTTACAGGATGGCGAATTAGTATTGATTATAGAAAATTAAATCTTGACACCAGGAAAGATCAATTTCCACTTTCCTTTCTTGATCAAATGTTGGATAGACTAGCTGGGCATAAAAATTCTTTTGTTTTCTGGATGTATATATTGGTTATCACCAAATACAAATTACTCCTGAGGATCAAGAGAAAACAACGTTTACCAGTCCATATGGTACATTTTCTTTTAGAAGAATGCTCTTTTGTTTATTTAATGCCTCTGTTACATTTCAAAGATGTATGATGGTAATTTTATGTGATTTAATTGAAAAAGGAATTGAAATATTTATGGACAAATTTTCAGTGTTTGGAATTCCATTTGAATCATGTTTAGAACATTTATCTAAGGTTCTTAAACACTGAGAAGAAAAAAAATCTAGTCCTTAATTAATAAAAATGTCATTTATGGTAGTAGAAGGATATGTTTTGGGACATCAAATTTCAAAAAAATATATGGAAGTATACCCTACAAAAATTCAAGTGATCGCTAATTTACCTTGCCCAACAAATGTAAGGGAGATTAGGAGTTTTTTGGGGCATGCTGGATTCTACAGGCGTTATATTAAAGAATTTTCAAAAATTTCTAAGCATCTATGCCAGTTATTGGAAAAAGATGCCATTTCTAATTTTAATCAAGACTGCCTAAAAGGTTTTGAATAATTGAAAGAAAAATTAATCATCGCACCAGCTATTGTTTCACCAGATCAGGAAAAACCTTTTGAATTAATGTGTAATGCAAGTGATTATGCAATTGGAGCTGTTTAAGGACCAAAATGTGATAAAATTTTAAAAGTAATCTACAATGCTAGTAGAACTCTGAATGAAGCTCAAATCAATTATACCACAACTAAAAAAGAGTTGCTAGCTATAGTATATGCCTTGGATAAATTTAGATCATATTTAATTAGGACTAATGTGTGGTGAATACTGACCATTCTGCTATTAAATATTTAATGAAAAAGAAGGATGCAAAACCAAGATTGATAAGATGGATTCTTCTTTTACAAGAATTTAATTTTGAGATAGTAGATAGGAAGGGTGCTAATAATTAAATTGTTGATCATCTGTCCAGACTTGATAATGAAAACTCTCTTTTCTGATGAAGAAATTAATGAACATTTTCTTGATGAAAAACTATTCACTATTAATGAGTTGTGTTTTCCATGGTATGCAGACATTATGAACTTTATTGTTAGTGACATATTACCCTATGAATTGACATACCAACAGAGGAAGAAATTTTTATCTGAAGCTAAGACTTATTTTTGGGACGACCCATTTTTATATAAACAAGGAAATGATCTTATTATTCGAAAATGTGTGCCTTTAGAAGAAACTTATGAAATTATTCAAAAATTTCATGATTTTGATTTTGGGGGATATTTTGGTGTTGATAAAACAGCATATAAAATTCTACAATCTATATTCTATTGGTCTACAATTTCTTTTTAGGATGTTAATGCTTATATTAAAAATTGTGATCGATGTCAGTGTATAGGAAATATTTCTAGAAGGAATGAGATGCCCCTCAATTACATGTTAGAAGTTGAAATATTTGACATTTGGAGATTATATTTCATGGGACCATTTATACCATCTTTCAAAAATTTATACATTTTGTTAGCAGTAGTCTATGTATCTAAATGGATAGAAGTTGTTGCTTTACCTTGATGTGATGCTCAAAGTGTTGCAAAGTTTTTAAGAAAGAATATATTTTGTAGATGTGAAATGCCAAGAGTAATCATAACTGATGGGGGAAGTCATTTTAAAAATGCAATTATGGAGAAATTAGTAAGAAAATATCATATCATCCATAAAATTGCTACTGCTTATCATCCTCAGAGAAGCAGTTTGGTTGAATTATCCAATCATGAAATTAGAAAGAATTTTAGAAATATTTGTTAATCCAAACAAAAAGGATTTGTCAATCAATCTGGATTTTGCTTTATGGGCTTATAGGACTGCTTATAGGACTCCAATAGGAATGTCCCTATATATATTGATTTTTGGGAAAGCTTGTCATTTACCGGTTGAACATATGCATAAAGCATATTGGGCTATTAAAGAGTTCAATTATAATTTGAAGAATGCTGTTTAGAAAAAATTATTGCAATTAAATGAGCTTGAAGAGATAAGGAATGAATCATATTAAAGTGTTAAGATATATAAAGACAAGATGAAGATGTTGCATGATCGTAAGATTTTGAATAAAAATATTGAACTATGACAAAAAGTTTTGCTATATTATGCCAGATTGAGATTCTTTGCTGGAAAACTTAAGTACGGATTGATGGTCCTTTTTATTGTAATAAAAGTTTATCCCTATGGAACTGTGGACATTAAAGATCCTAAAACTGAGAAAATATGTAAAGTAAATGGTCATCGACTGAAACCTTATTTCTTAATAGATGAATTTAAACCTGATGAGAATTTGATGATGGTCCAATTAAATTATGTATTAGGAATGTTGGGCTGACGACGTTAAACCAAGTGCTTTGTGGGAGGAACCATAGTTATCGTTGTGCATTACTTTAAGTTTGTTTCGTGTGTTTTATTTGGTCTGATATAAGAGTAATATGGTAATATTTTGCTTATATTATGTTAATGAAGATTAATAAGACCTTATTTGACTATTTGGATGAGTTAAAATGAGTTTTCAGACGTTTAGCAGACCTATGCAAAGATGAGCACTGGCGACTAAGCGCCAGCACTTGAAGCTTAGGCGCCGGAGTTATGCAAAACGTGAAAAATGAGTTTCTAGAATCCATTATCATATGGAAGTTGCATGGCATGTTATTTGGTGGTTTGTGAACGTGGGAGGATAGTTTTAAGCCATCTAAAATCTATAACTAGAGACCAAATTAAAGGAAATTCATTCCATTCTAGATTTCTATCCTAAGTGCCTTACAAAATAGTTTAAGAGTTGAAAATGTCTTCTTGGGAGAATGAATTTAAGAAGAGGGAGGAGCTAACAAGATGAAGTTTGTTAGTGAGAGTGCGCAAGAGTTATATAATGGATTTCTGACCGTTAGTATTCAAGGAATAGCTGAGAAGAGCTTAAAAATCGAGGCTAATGTTGCATCAATTGAAGCAAAGATAAATGAAACTATTAAAAATGCAATTTGGTTATATAAGTTATGTTGAAGAAGTAGAAAAGGCGATGTATTTGAAAAACAAGTGGATTGAAGAAGATTATATCATATGTCTTTGATCTAAGAAAAAAATACCTATTTTTATGCCTTGATTTTTATTAAATTTTAAGGATATTATGCTTTAATGAAAGATATTTTTGTGTTTTTGGATGTAAGTGATGAAAAAATGTTCAAGAAGGAGAAAAATATGAAAAAGGAGCAAAAAGGAGAAAAAAGGAGCAAAAATAGAGCCAAAATGCAAAATTGTCGAAATTATTGGCCTGACACCTAGGCGTCAGAGTCCGGCGCATAAGCGCCAGCTCGATACAGAAAACTGTTAAGTTTTGACAACTTTTGGGCTGTTATTTTGACGGTGTGAGCGGTTATTGGACCTTCTAGAAGACTGGCAGTTGTTCCTGGTTTATAGGACATGTGATACAATGTATTTGGATGCTTCAAAACGGTTTTAATCGCGAAGAGGTGCGATCCAAAGTGAAGAGGTGCGAAGAACTGGACGTGGTGTACGGCGCCTAGGCGCCAGATTCCGGATTTAATGTGGACATATTTTGAAGAGGTGCCTTGAGGACAACCCTTGAAGCCTATAAATAGGAGGGTATTCCTTCAGAGAAAAACGCCCCATCTACCCTCCCTATCTAGAGTCCAATCTAGAGAGATAATTAGAGAGATCATATTAGGGCAACCTTTTTTACTTTCCTTCATAAATTGGTGAGTTTATTTTAGAGTTTGTATTTAGAGTTTGAAAGAGTTGGTGCATCTATAGTTCATTACGCTGTGGAGTCAGTAGGAATCAAAAGTTCAGTAGGAGAAAGATCTAAGATAAGTATTTTTATTTTGATTCAAAGTTTACTTATTATGTTTTGTTATTTAATTTCAATGTGTTATGAGTAGTTACTTTACTTTTTCCTTTCAATTATGAAAAGATAAATAAGATAATACAAAATTCGTTGGAGAATTAAAAATCATATATTTTCAAAACATTGTGATGATATTAATACAGGTTCTTAGTTTACTATTTAAATTGGCCATTTAAATTGTTAAAACCTGTTGAAGAGTTTTGAGACCTAGAAGGAGATAAATTCTTAACTTGTACATATCACATGAATCCTTGGGTATTCGAAGGCCTTGTGCGGGTTGTTCAAGGTGAAGTGCAAATAAATAGGAAGATGTTATATATTGGGCGTAGAATTGATAAGTTTTTAGAGTGACAGACTAAAGTCTTATGATTTGGTTTATAGAAAAGGAAAGGGTCACTAGTAGGGCCGACCATAACCACCCTTGGACATCTAAGTAGTGTGAGCCTAGATTAACCCATTCTACTAACAATACATCCGGACTTGATCTATAAAGCTAGCCAATGTTCTTTGCATCTGGATCAAAGGGTAAAGAATATGAATGCTTCTATTTGGCACAATACCATAAATTTATATTCTCCACAAATATTATCATTATCTTAGAAAATCTTGGATTAATTGAAAGGGAGAAAGTTGCTTTCTTATTGCTATTTACATCAATTATTTTATTTCAGCTTTATTATTGCATCTAGTAAATTAAAGATATTTTATTTTTAATTATAAAAGAAATACTTTAAAATAAAAATATTTAAAGATCTATAACTCTCTCCCCGTGGGAACGATACTGGGGTCTTTGTTTCAAAGCCCTATATTACTTGATACGATACGTATACTTGCGTAGAACCCCTAGTGTGTAAAATATTTTTCATAAAATTATATTTATATACACTAGTCACTATTATTATTTATAACATATATTTTTGAAAGCATTAATTAGTACGTTGATCTTCAGAGGACTACGGGTCAAGTTTTTGGCACCGTTGTCGGGGAAGAAGATTTTAGTACGCTTATATTTATATCGGGTCAAGTTTTTGGCGCCGTTGCCGAGGAGAGCAGAGGCAAACTTTTAGATTTTAAGTATTTTTATTTTATTCATTTTTCTTTATTATAAAAAAAAAACATATATATAATAATATTTATCTTAATTCTTGCTAATTGACTTTTTATGCGTAGTTCTGAATCTGAAGGATTATTACCTTTAGATTCTGAATTAGAAAGAACTAATAGAAGAATTAAAAAAGGAAAACAAATTCAAAAATTTCAAGAAATGACTAATTTGCATAACAATTTACAAAATCCAATTGAAATTAATGATCAAAATGTTTATAAACCATTTAGGGTTTATGCTAACCCTACAGTTGATGAACTTCATAGTAGTATTCAAATACCCACTGTAGATGCTAATTCTTTTGAGCTTAAATCGTCTATTATTCAAATGGTTCAAAACAATCAATTTAGTGGAACACCAAATGAGGATCCAAATTTACACCTTGCTAGTTTTTTAGAACTTTGTGCTACCTTTAAATATAACAATATTTCTGATGATGCTATTAGGCTTAGACTCTTTCCTTTTTCTTTAAGAGATAAAGAAAAGATGTGGTCGAACTCATTAGCAACAGGTTCTATTAAAACATGGGCTGAAATGGCACAAAAATTCCTTGCTAAATATTTTCCTCCTTCTAAAACTGCTAAATTAAGAAATGATATTACTTCATTTAGTCAATTTGACAGGGAGACAATTTATGAGCTTGAGAAAGATTTAAAGAACTATTAAGAAAATGTCCTCATCATGCTTTACCTGATTGGTTAATTATTCAAATATTTTATAATGGATTAATTGGATCTTTAAAATCAATTATTGATGTTGCTGCTGGAGGTTCTTTAATGTCTAAATCATTTTAAGAAGCTTACACTTTAATTGAAGAAATGGCTAACAATAATTTTCAATGGCCTTCTGAAAGGATTAATCCTAAAAGAATGGCAAGTATTCATGATAATGAAGCCTTTTCTATTTTAGCTTCACAAGTAGCAGCAATGTCTAAGAAATTAGATAGTTTTGCTATTAATATATCACATAATAACTCTGCTAATATTGAAGATTCTCAAACTATTGAAACTTTACAAGCTATTGCTAGTAAAAATAATCCTTATTCAAATTATTATAATCCCGGATGGAAAAATCATCCTAATTTTAACTGGAATAATTCACAACAATGGGGTAATAATCAATCTCATCCCACTGGAAATTGGAATAATCAAGTTAATTCAAACTATAAATCACCTGGATTTAATAATCAACAAAAAAAGTTATATATAGAAGAATTAATTTTACAACTAAGTAATCATTTACAAAATCAAAATTCTACTATTCGTAATATTGAGAATCAAATGGGACAAATCGCTAATTTAATTAATTATAGACCCCCAGGAACACTTCCTAGTAATGTTGAAATTAATCCAAAAGAAACTGGAAAAGAACATGAACATGTTAAAGCTGTACAACTTAGAAGTGGAAAGGAATTAAAAGAAAGAATGCTTAATGAAATTGAAAATGAGATTGAGGTTGAAGAGATTGAAAAAACTAAAGAAACTTCTTCTCCTAATAAAGATCAAACTGATATTTCTATTAATATGGAAGTTGAAAAACCACCACCACCTTTTCCTCAAAGACTTAAACAACAGAAGCTTGATCATCAATTTTCTAAGTTCTTTGAAATTTTTAAGAAACTTACTATAAATATACCTTTTGTTGAAGCTTTGGAACAGATGCCAACTTATGCAAAATTTATGAAGGATATTTTAAGTAAGAAACGAAAATTTGAAGCTTTTGAAACTGTTGCATTAAGTGAAGAATGTAGTGCAATAATTCAAAAGAAATTACCTCAAAAACTTAAAGATCCTAGAAGTTTTACTATACCTTGTGCTATAGGGGAAAAGTTTTGTGGAAAGGCTTTATGCGATTTAGGAGCAAGTATTAATCTCATGACATTTTCTATTTTTCGAAGGTTGAATTTAGGAGAGATTACTCCCACCACTGTAACCCTTCAGTTAGCTGATAGATCTATCACTTACCCTAAAGGACTTATAGAGGATTTTCTTGTTAAAGTAGATAAATTTATCTTCCCTATAGATTTCATGGTACTTGATATGGAAGAAGATAAAGAAATACCTATTATTTTAGGGAGACCTTTTCTAGCGACCGGACGAGCTATGATTGATGTGCAAAAAGGAGAATTAACCATGAGAGTTAATGATCAACACTGACAAAGAAAAATGTTATCGAATGGATATAATTGATTATTTAATTGAGAAACATTATCAAGAAAAATGTAAAGTAATTTCTGAAGAAAAATTTGAATTATTAACCGATGAAGATGAAGAACTAAAAGAAGAAGAAACTCGTTATACTAAAGATAATTGGGAAACTTTGGACATAACTCAAAATGATATACTTTTACCCTCAATTAAAAAAGCCCCTGAACTGGAATTAAAAATGTTACCTTCACATTTAAAGTATGCATTTCTGGGAAATTCATTAACTTTATCTGTTATTATTTCTTCTGAGCTAAGTAAAGATCAAGAAGAAAAACTAATAAGAGTGTTAAAGAATTATAAAAAAGCTTTTGGTTGGACTATTGCTGACATAAGAGGAATAAGCCCGTCCATTTGTATGCATAGAATTTTAATGGAAGAAAATTTTAAACCTACTATTGAACCACAAAGAAGATTAAATCCTATCATGAAAGAGGTTGTTAAAAAAGAAAATTTTAAATGGTTAGATGCTGGTATTATTTATCCTATTTCAGATAGTCAATGGGTAAGTCCTATTCATTGTGTTCCAAAGAAAGGAGGAGTAACTGTCATTGTCAATGATAAAACTGAACTAATTCCTACAAGACAAGTTACTGGATGACGAATTTGCATTGATTATAGAAAATTAAATGATGCCACTAGAAAGGATCATTTTTACCTTTCTTGGATCAAATGCTTGATAAATTAGGTGGACACTCATATTTCTGTTTTCCGGATGGATATTCTGGTTATCATCAATTACCTGTAGCTCCTGAGGACCAAGAGAAAACAACATTTACAAGTCCTTATGGAACATTTGTCTTTAGAAGTATGCCTTTTGGTTTATGTAATGCACTTGCAACTTTTCAAAGATGTATGATGTCAATATTTTGTGATTTGATTGACAAAGGAATTGAAATATTCATGGACAATTTTTCAGTTTTTGGAACTTCTTTTGAATCTTGTTTGGAAAATATTTCTAAAGTTCTGAAAAGATGTGAAGAAACAAAGTTAGTTGTTAACTGGGAAAAATGTCAATTTATGGTCACAGAAGGCATTGTACTTGGTCACAAGATTTCACAAAAAGGGATGGAAGTAGATTAAGCAAAAGTGAAAATTATTGTTGAATTATAACCACCTACAACTGTTACTGTTGTGAGACGTTTTCTAGGTCATGCTGGATTTTATAGAAGATATATAAAGGATTTTTCTAAAATTGCTAAACCTCTTTGTCATTTATTGGAAAAAGATGCTAAATTTGAATTTAACAAAGACTCGTGTAAATGTTTTTAATATTTTAAAAGAAAAATTAATAATCTACCTATCATTGTTGCACCTAATTGGAATAAATCTTTTGAATTAATGTACGATGCAAGTGATTTTGCAATTGGAGCTGTATTGGGACAAAAATATGAAAAAAATTTCAAAGTTATATATTATGCTAGTAAAACCGTTACTGAAACTCAAAGAAATTACACTACTACTGAGAAAGAGCTTCTAGCTATAGTATATGCCTTTGATAAATTTAGACCTTATCTTCTTGGTACTAAATGCATAGTTCGTACTGATCATTCCACTATTAAATATCTAATGTCAAAAAAGGATGCTAAACATAGACTGATAAGATGGGTTTTACTTCTACAAGAATTTGATTTTCAAATAGTGGATAGAAAAGGAACGGACAACCAAATTGTTGATCATTTATCTAGAATTAAGAATGATGTTATTATCGAAGAAAACATAAATGAGAAATTTTCTGATGAACATTTATATGTTATTCAAGGATACCAAACACCTTGGTATGCAAATATAGTTAACTATTTAGTTAGCAATATTCTACCTTATGGATTGGATGAAAAATTTATTAAGAAATTTAAAAATGATGCTAAATATTATATTTGGGAAGATCCTCATTTATTTAAATTAGGAAGAGATTCTATAATTTGAAGATGCGTACCTTATGAAGAAACTTATGCTATTATTCAAAAATGTCATGATTCTGATTTTGGAGGACACTTTGGAGTAGATAAAACTTCATTTAAAATTTTAAATTCAGGATTTTATTGGCCTACTTTATTCAAAGATGTGAGACATTATGTTAAAACATGTGATCGATGTCAAAGAATGGGAAATATATCTAAGAAAGATGAAATGCCTTTATACTATATATTGGAAGTTGAAATTTTTGATATATGGGGTTTAGACTTTATGAGACCATTTGTACCATCATCTGGAAAGATTTATATTTTATTAGCGGTTGATTACGTTTCAAAGTGGATTGAAGCCATAGCTTTACCTAGCTGTGACTCCAAAAGTGTATCTAAATTTTCAAAGAAGATGATTTTTTCAAGATTTGGAATGCCTAAGGTAATTATCACAGATGGTGGAAGTCATTTTAGAAATATAAGAATTCAATCATTACTGTAAAAATTTGGAATCAAACATAAAATTGCAACCGCATATCACCCACAAACAAGTGGAATGGTTGAAGTATCAAACGAGAGAAATTAAAAGAATTTTAGAGAAGACCATCAATCCTAAAAGAACCGATTGGGTTTATAGACTTGATTCTGCATTATAGGCTTATAGAACAGCTTATAAGACACCAATCAGAATGTCACCTTACCGGTTAGTTTTTTGGAAAACACTGTCACTTACCTGTTGAACTTGAACATAAAGCTTATTGGGCGATAAAGGAGTTTAATTCTAATTTGAATATTGCAGGAGAAAAACGATTATTGCAATTAAATGAGATGGATGAAATAAGAAATGAATCATATGATAATGCAAAAATTTATAAAGAGAAAATAAAGGTATAACATGATAAAAAGATTTCAGGAAAAATATTTGAGCCTGGACAAGAAGTATTACTATTTAATACTCATTTAAGACTTTTTCCTGAAAAATTGAGATCAAAATGGATAGAACCATATATAATTGAAAAAGTATACCAATATGGAGCTGTGGATATTAAAGACCCCAAAACAGGAAATTTTTTTAAAGTTAATGGATTAAGATTAAAGCCTTATTTGGGAGACATTAAAAAGATTTATAAAGAGGCCTATAATTAAGTAAACCTGATTTAAGAATTACTTAGGTCGAGCTGACGAAGTTAAACCAAGCGCTTAATGGGTGGCAACCCATATATTTTATTTTTAGTGTGCTTTTACATTTTTAATGTATGGTTATGCCTCGTTCTTGACTAATTTTATATAACTTCAGAAAATTAAAAATTATCTTGAAGTATATAAAGTTTGGACTTTGGATCACTCCATTTCATATGTGAGTAAAAAGGAGATCAAGTTAACCTTCATTGAAATTATGTATAATTGTGTTATTGAGATTGTTCTGATCTTATCACTATAATTTACCTATTTTTGGAGAACAAAACTTTACGTTAGGCGAAACGGAGTCGAAAATGGTTCTGGCGCCTAGGCACCAGAATTCAGTGCCTAAGCTCCAGAATAAGCTGTGTGTCGATGGGTCCGGCGCCTAGGCGCCAGATTTGGCGCCTAAGTGCCACGGTTACTGGGTCGTGTAAAAACCGAAAAATTTCAGTTTTTCACACGATTTTCACCTTTAAATTAACCCATCTTCGTCCCTAATCCCTGTGCAATCATTATTTCGACCCATACACTCCATTCTTGAGAGATTAGAGAGGATTTTTGAAGAAATGGAGAGGAGAAATCTTGGAGAAGAGGCTAGTGACAAAGGTCCAAAAGATCCTCAACCCCACTTCAATGGTTTCATCGTTGTAAGTTTGGAGAAAATTTTTAGTAGTCTAGATAAATTTGAAGCTGACTTCAAGAGTATTGGAGATCGGCTTCATGAGATCTATCATCAGATTGAACAACTGGAATGACAAGTGAAACTTCAATTTGATCATCTAGCAGCTTATCAAGATGCTCAAGTGGAGATGTATGCGAAGAACAATTGGATCGACGAGAAAACGGCTACAGATTTTCCAAGAGCATTAGTGTTCTTCCCAAGTGGGCTGAATAGTTTTCCTTGCCAAGATAATGGAAATTAGATAGTGATTTGATGAGATCGTGATTTATCTAGTGAGTCGTTGTATCGATTTAGTGAATCGATTGTGTTTGTTTGTGTATTTGCTTTCATGTTCAATGTGTGTTGTATTTGTTTTCAAATTGTGTTGTTTGATTGTGTGTTAGGACTTGAATCATTATATTATACTTACTGAAGTGTATTGAGCCAATATTGAAGATTATAAATTGAAACTAGAGGAGTTTGATTTAAACCTTGTGTTTGATTGGTGGATTTAATATTTAATTTTTAAAAATTTTTGGAAAATGTTTTGGAAGTTAGAAACTGAAGCCCTACTCTAATATGAGTAATTGGAAGTTGAATTTATGAATTTTGGTAGAAAATAAAATTTTTAAAGTGATTTTTGTGAAAGACGAGTCTGGCGCCTAGGCGCCAGAATTCGGCGCCTAAGCGTCGGTTCGACCTGCTTACCCAAAAAACATCATATAAATCGCATTAGCCATGGATGACACCTAAGCTTCATCTCCTTCCCCATTTTCACGAAAATACACCTCTTAGATCCATTTTAAGATCAGAACATCAAGTATTTGGGCACGAAATCACTTGATTTCTTCGTCTCGAGGTCAGATCTACAATGTAATCCATTTATTTTCGATTTTCACCATAGTTTTTCCTATGTTTTGCTAAAAACCAAAATTTTGAGAAAAATTTTGATTTTTAGGTATTCTATTTGGATTTTTAAACTTATTTTAAGTTTCTTAAACTTAAAAAGAGTTTAAATATTTGATTCCTAAATTTGTTCTTGTTTTCTTTCACGTTTAGATGACACCGAAATCTAAGCGAGGGAAGGGATGAGAAAATTTTGACAGTAGTAAGTTTGCGACTGCGGCAGCGCATTTTCGATATTACGAATTTGTGACGTCGAGAAAGTTTATCTTGGAGCGAAGCTTTTACAATCCGGGTGAAATGATCGAGAACACAATCGTTGCGCACAACTGACAACGATCTCGTTATTTCACCGCCGTTGCCGTTATTCCGGTCGTTCGTGAATTTTATGCTAACTTTTTAGATGCAGAAGACTACGAAGTCTTCGTCAGAGGTATTGGACTAGGATTTACTCCGGAGAGGATCAATGTGTTTTATGAACTACCACCTACCATCGAGTGCCACTATTATGGATTATCTCCATCTGAGGGAGATCTTGAGATGATTATTGCTTATTTAACTGACGACACTGGAGCCTGGAAGATCTGGAATGAAAAACGGGTAAACTTCAAATCTTCTAAGCTAAATGGTGTTTCAAAGGCTTGGCATTATTTTATTTCTGCTATACTTCTACCTTCCAACCACCTGAGTGAAGTTACCAGAGAAAGAGCTATCTTGAACTATTGCATTCAGAAGAGGAAACTGATAGATTTCAGCAGTATTATTTATGATTCTGTGGAGTCTATTGCAAGATCCAGCACTTCTGTGGGACAGGGATTCCCATCTTTGGTCTATTCTTTATGTGTTAGCAATGGAGTCACTGCTGATATTTCTGAGGAGAAGCTGAAGTTTACCAAGCCAATTGAGCAAGAGAGTGTTAGTATCTATGATCGTCTTCGTGGGAAGAGATCGACTGCTCCATTTACTTCTGCACACACTTCAAGTAGACCTTCCACTTCCAGACCTTCTACTTCTACTGCTGAGCCACCATCTAGTTTTTGGGAATCGATGCATGATCAGTTTATAGAGCAACAGCATGAGTTATTTCAAACTGACTACGCAGTTGATTCTATTGATAAAAAATTGATCATTTATCCGAGTATACCCGGAGGAAGAGTAGTTACGATGCCGAGTATGATGAAGCTCTCGTTAGATTCCCGAAGGGAGAGCATGATGTTCGACTTCCTACCGTCCTAGATTTTCACCATATGTTGATCTTAAGGATGTTGAGTTTTCTTTTGGTGATGATGACGATAATGAGGCTACAGACAGTGATTAGTGGCCTGATTTACCTCTGAATTGTGCTAAGTCTGTTGATAAATTTAGTTTGTTTGCTAGTATTGATTGTTGTTTGTTGTTTGCTAGTTTAGATTTGTTTATGTACTTTGTGTGGATTGTTGGGTGTTGAGACTGTTGTTAGAGTATTTTTAATGTATTGTGGTTAAGATTGAAATTTGGATAAATTTATGTTTATTTCTGTTTCGACCTTACTGTTTAGTAGTTAGTATTGTTGTTCTATTTCTGTTATTATAAGTAGTATAGTCATTTAATTTAATTACTAATGAGCCTGCTTACTTTTATACCTGCTTCATTATTTCAATATTATTCATAAAAGCATGTGTAGAAGTAAATTTTTCTTTCTAGAATATTTTTTTTTACATACTTATAAAAATTCCATTTAAAAATTATGTTTTTCTTTCTCTCATACTTAAAAAAAAAAAAATTCATGATAGACCAAAACTTAAGTTTGGGGGAAAGGGAAAATACATTCAAATTTAAATTGTATTTGTCTTTTAAGAACTAATATTTTTTTAAAAATAAAATTTTTTTTAACATAACATGAGGAATGAAGAATCTATTTAAGATCACTTAAATTTTTAAAATTATAAATAATTTAGTGGACTTAATAAAAAATTTTAATAACTTTGATTGATTTTAAGAATAGAATTATTCAACTTAAAGAAGAATAAGATTAAAAAAATTTTCTATTCATAGCAGAGATAATTGAATTTTAGAAGTATTAAGAAATCAAAAATTATAACTCAAAAATGAATAGATTGAAATTCTTTTTGAAATCTATGTATGTTATAATAATTAAGTGAAAATGTATAAGTTTGAAAATATAAGTTAAGGATAGTGAAGTTCAAAACGTTTAACAGGCTATCCAGATACAGTAATCATCTATTTAAAAAAAAGGGATAAAAGAAAAAAAAAGAGAAAAATAGAGGAGAAGCTTGAGTAAAGGCCTAATCAAAAATTGGTTTCACTTGAATTAACTTATAAAAAGAAAACTGATTACATATATTACTTAATTTTTATGCATGTATTTTTATTAGAAAAGAATTTCATGAAGATCTAATAAACTACAATTATTTTCGAAGTGAATGAAAAATTTTTGAAGTCTTATGATTTGGTAGTTAGAAAATTCTTTAAATTCTTAAAATTAAACTTAGTTAGTGAAATTTGGTTAATGATTTACTAAAGCCTTTAAAAATAAAAAATCATAAGGAGTCTTAAATATTTACCTTTTTATTCCAAATGTTATACATTTTTTATAGTAAAAATGGTTACTTGAGGACAAGTAACGTTTAAGTTTGGGGGATTTTGATCCAAGAAAAAAATACCTATTTTTATGCCTTGATTTTTCATAAATTTTAAGGATATTATGCTTTAATGAAAGGTATTTTTGTTTTTTTGAATGTAGGTGATGCAAAAATGTTCAAAAAGGAGAAAAATATGAAAAAGGAGCAAAAAGGAGCAAAAATAGAGCCAAAATACAAAATTGTAGAAATTATTGGTCCTGCGCCTAAGCGCCAGAGTCCGGCGCCCAAGCGCCAGCTCGATACAGAAACCTGTTAAGTTTTTGACGACTTTTGGGCGGTTATTTTGACGGTGTGAGCGGTTATTGGACCTTCTAGAAGACTGACAGTTGTTCCTGGTTTATAGGAAATGTGGTACAATGTATTTAGACGCTTTAAAATGGTTTTAATCGAGAAGAGGTGTGATCTAAAGTGAAGAGGTGTGAAGAACTGGACGCGGTGTCCGGCGCCTAGGCGCCAGATTCCGGGGCCTAGGCGCCAGACACACCTTCTAGAAGATTTAATGAATGTGGACATATTTTGAAGAGGTGCCTTGAGACAACCCTTGAAGCCTATAAATAGGAGGGTATTCCTTCAGAGAAAAACACCCCATCTACCCTCCCTATCTAGAGTCCAATCTAGAGAGAGAATTAGAGAGATCATATTAGGGCCACCTTTTTACTTTCCTTCATAAATTAGTGAGTTTATTTTAGAGTTTGTATTTAGAGTTTGAAAGAGTTGGTGCATCTGTAGTTCATTACGCTGTGGAGTCAGTAAAATCAGAAGTTCAGTAGGAGAAACATCTAAGATAAGTTTTTTTTATTTTGATTCAAAGTTTATTTATTATGTTTTGTTATTTAATTTCAATGTGTTCTGAGTAGTTACTTTACTTTCTCCTTTCAATTATGAAAAGATAAATAAGATAATACAAAATTCGTCGGAGAATTAAAAATCATATATTTTCAAAACATTGTGATGATATTAATACGGGTTCTTAATTTACTATTTAAATTGGCCATTTAAATTGTTAAAACCTGTTGAAGAGTTTTGAGATCTAGAAGGAGATAAATTCTTAACTTGTAGATATCACATGAATCCTTGGGTAATTGAAGGCCTTGTGCGGGTTATTCAAGGTGAAGTGCAAATAAATAGGATGATGTTATATATTGGGCATAGAATTGATAAGTTTTTAGAGTGACAGACTAAAATCTTATGATTTGGTTTATAGAAAAGGAAAGGGTCACTAGTAGGGCCGATCATAGCCACCCTTGGACATTTAGCAGTGTGAGCCTAGATTAACCCATTCTACTAACAATACATCCGGACCTCATCTATAGGCTAGCCAATGTTCTTTGCACCTGGATCAAAGGGTAAAGAATATGAGTGTTTCTATTTGGCACAATACCATAAATTTATATTCTCCAATAATATTATCATTATCTTAGAAAATCTTGGATTAATTGAAAGGGAGAATGTTGCTTTCTTATTGCTATTTACATCAATTATTTTATTTATGCTTTATTATTGCATCTAGTAAATTAAAGATATTTTATTTTTAATTATAAAAGAAATACTTTAAAATAAAAATATTTAAAGATCTATAACTCTCTCCTCGTGGGAACGATACTGGGGTCTTTATTTCAAAGCCCTATATAACTTGATACGATACGTATACTTGCGTAGAACCCCTAGTGTGTAAAATATTTTCCATGAAATTATATTTATTTATACTAGTCGCTATTATTATTTATAATATATATTTTTGAAAGCATTAATTAGTATGTTGATCTTTAGAGGATTACGGGTCAAGTTTTTGGCACCGTTGCCGGGGAAGAAGATTTTAGTACGCATATATTTATATCGAGTCAGTTTTCATCATCGTCCATTCTATCAAATCTATATACCAAATGGTTCAGATGGAACTAATGGAGGTCGTGGATATGTTCCACCTAATGGATACTGGAATTAAGTTATATAGTGTGTTAAGTGTTAGTTATTTGTGTTTTGAGTCTAATTAATTGTGCTAAGTGTTTGATGTTTATGTATTTTGTGTGCTATTAGTTTTATGTTTTATGTTAGTTTTTAGCATTTTGTTTGAGTGTTTTATGGTGAATAGGAAAGATGAGATCTTATCCAAGTATCTTGAATTAAAGACTTGTGGTTTATACTTGTACTTTATATGAGTTTAATTAAGTAAAAGATTTTGTTTGGGTAAAATTTGTGTTGAACTTTTTTAATCTAAAAGAAGTATAATTCTGGAGATAAGAAAATTATAAGGTGATGAGATACTTATTAAAACAATTTAGGGTTGATTAAAGGAGCGAGAATATTTATTTAATGAAAAAATTGAAAACAGTGAGTTGGCGGCTATGCACTGAGACCCCGCACTTACGCGCCAGAGCTCCGCGGATAAGCGTCATACTTTCGTGCTTAGGCACCGGTTCACGAAAATTGATTTTTCAGTTTAAAAACTTGAAAATTGCCATTTATACACGTCGCCAACATCTTTTTCCTTCAGATTTTGCAATTTTGGAGGCTAGGGCATCACTACATTTGCGAATCTTGAGTCGTTTCAAGTTAAAATTGTTAGATTCGATCTTCTTGAGGTAAGACCACTACTTCTAAGTAAAAATTTTTTATTTTCACCATATATTTTGAGTGTATTTTGTAGAAATCCAAAAATTATTATTTATGGTGAAAATTAAAAAAAAAACTTGAGAAATTACTTAGATTTAGTATCTTAAGCCTTTAGGAGTTAAGTATAGTGATTTTAAGTTGAATGTGGAATTTGTAATGATTTTTATGCAAATTTTAGAAATAGCACCAAAGAGGAGCAAAACAAGAGCCACGTTCGATTCTGACAAGTTTGTTAGTTTGAAAGCTCAAGATTGTTATGTGCAAGCATTACAGTCATGTAAATTGATCCATGAGTGAGGATTCGATAAACCAGGTGGAGAAATTGAAGACATGATTGTGAATCGGCTCTGGGATAAATTATGTTGTTTTACTGTTGTAGCCATTACTTATATTGTTCGGGAGTTATAAGCAAATCTTTTGGAGTTAGATGATAACTTTGTTTTCGTGCGAGGATAGCAGATACATTTTACTCTTAAGGTAATTAACGGATTTTACCTACTGCCGCCTAGTATGCTTTGTTTTTATTCAAATTACAATCCTACTGAGGAAGACTTGGAAGAGATTATCTCTACTTTGACTGATGGGAGGGGGTTATGAAAAATTACAAATGAAAGAAGTGTTAACTTCCCTGCAGCAATAATGAATGCCAACTCCAAAGCATAGAATTATTACATAACATACAAGCTACTTCCTATAAATCATCTAAGTAAAGTGACTAGAGAAAGAGCCACTTTGAACTACTGTATTCAGCAGAGGAAGTCGATAGACATTGGAAAGATTATTTATGATTGTATCTAGAGTACTGCCAGATCTGCCACCATTGCAGGTATGGGCTTTGCTTCCCTTATTCATTCATTGTGTGGGCTGGTGTTAGATCTAAAAATTGGGAAGAGGTTCTTCAGCCTCTTAAGCCTATTACAATTTCAAACTTGAAGACTTATGCTGAGCATTCAATTTTTTGCTGGAGAGGAGAATATTCTAGGGGTTCCTGTGCATCTGCTTCTGCTACATCTGCATCTCGTGCTTCCACATCCCAGGCATCTTTAGGTCAGTTTTCCGATTTGTAGACTGAGCTTTTGAATAAAATAAGAGATAATGTTAACTATACTGCGGATCGAGTGCATGATTTAGAGGGGAAAGTAGACCATATGGGGGAATATCTTCAGAAACATAGTTAGTATGAGGGGAATTATCATAATTATATAGATAGATTGATTAGAGGTGATTTTAATGTTGTGCTACCTACTCATCCACATTACAGCCCATATGTGTCTACCCATACCTGGAACGAAGGAGATGATGAGGAAGAGGAAGAAGATTATTGGGATTGATATTTTATTTTGAGTTATGTTTTGTGATCTGATATGTGGTGGACTATTTCTATTTTTATTGTTGTTGTGTGGTTTATTATCATCTGAGGTTGTTAAAGAGGACTACTCTATGTCTTTCATTTTGTTGTAATTGTTGTTGAACCACCTCAGTTTGTGTTTATTTTAGTTAGGATGTTGTGTGTTTGTGATGTATGATATGAATGTTTGTGGTAATAAATGTATTAGTGATTTGTTAGTATATTTTGTTTATTAGTTTAGAACTATTTCCAGAAACTATTTAGGAAGGTTTTAAAATGCTATTAAAATCCACTAATTAAAATTTCATACCTAACTTTTCAATTTACTCCTATATTTATGTCTTAATTATGAATTTATGTTTAAGTGTGAATTTACTTTTATGTCCTCCACAACTTTAAAAGTCTTTTGATTTTTTTTATATAAATTGAAAAACATTTAAAATTTAAATCTAGTCATTTTCATTCATATTTTTAATACTTGCATATTTAGGATACTAGAAATTCCTACATGTTTAATATTCATAGTTTTATGTGCCTACCCATGTATTTTGTTACAATACTTAAATGTTTCATTATAATGAAAACTTAAAGTTTGGGGGGGAATGAGAAACAGTTTTATAAAAAAATTTAAAATTTTATTTGTGCTTAACTGTACTACAAATTTAATTTTGAATGAAAAATAATTATGTGTTTGAAGTTATATTAACGAAATAAAATTTTGAATATAGAAATGAGTAAGAGAATTTAGTTAAAATCTATAGTAAGGATGAAAATTTTAAAGTTAAAAATTACTTAGTAAAGAAATGAGGAATATTTTATAACTATCTTTAGTAGGAAAAGTTATATTTTTGAAAAATTAGAATGACTAGACTTTTATTTTTAATACTTAAGTTTCTGTTATTAAAAATAATTTTCAAAACTTTCATTATATTTTCAAGTCAAAGATATATATTAATCTACCTTATGCTTTAGGAAAGGAAGGGCATAATTCAAAATCATTAAAGGCCTATCCAGATACAGTAATCCTTGTCTTATAAAAAGAAGAAAAAGAAAAGAAAAGAAAAGAAGAAAAAGAAAAGAAAAAGAAATGAAAAACAAAGAAAATTAAAAAATAAAAGAGTATGTGAAAAGGAATATGAAGCTTGAGGATTTAAAGGCCTAATCAAAAATTGGTTCCACACCTGATCTTTTTAGAATATAAGATTTGAAGAAAATCTTGAAGCTTATAAATATAATATAGTGAGTATAATTATTTTTAGTAAAGATTTTTAAGTAAAGAAAATAAAATGTCTATGCCCTATATTTTGAAGAAACTATAAATATTTCTGAATAAGATGGGAACTAATATTTTTTATTAACTTTTACCTAAGAGATTTCTAAACTTTAAATTGGTCTCATTTTCAAAAAAAATTTCTAAATTGGACTACTACATTTCTAGAAAAAAATTTAAAAAACTCTTAATAAAACTCATCACATAATTTATTTGTATAATTTTTATATGATTAAAGTGTCACTTTAGGACAAGTAACATTTCATGGTTGGGTGATTTGGATACACCTAAAATATATAGTATTTTTATACACATTTTTATACCTATTGTTAATGATATTGCACTTTAATGGAAGGCATTTTGTGTGTTTTTCTTACAGGTATGATTAAATAGATGATTGTGATGAAAAAAGTGAAAAATGATCAAATTTGGCGCAAAAATGAAGAAAATTTAAAATGTGATGTGTGGCGGCTAAGCGCCAGAACCCGCGCTTACGCGCCAAGGCTCTGCGGCTATGCGCCCAGATCTGGAGCTTATGCGCCCAGATCTGGAGCTTATACGCCAACAAGATTGTGACTAAGCGCCGGTACCAAGCGTTTATGTGCGGTAGTTAAAAAAGACGATTTATTTTAATTTAGGTGTCATTTTAAGAGGTTTTCGAAGCACCTCTTGGTGTGAACAGGGGTAACTTTCTATTGACGACAAATTCAATTCAAAATACTCTTGAATGGAAGCATCTCTTGGAAGATATTTTGAATCTAGACACAATTTAAAGAGATACAAAGACACCTTTTGGAGAATTACAAAAAGATGAGTTGAAGATGAGAAAAATGGTTGTTGTTGGAGGGTGTGGTTTGTGTTTAAGAGTAAAGTTTATGTTATAGATTTATTTTAGAACACACCTCTCCACTTCACCATCTTTACTTCATTTTATATAGTTTGTATTAGGAGTAGAGTTGAGATTTGGAGTCCACAGAGTTGGGCGCCAACCTCTAAAGTGTATTGTAAGGGAAAGTAAATATTTCAAAGGAACTTCAAGAGCTTTGTGGAGAGGTGATCACAGAAAAATATATTAAGAAATTCATACCCATTTTTTATGAAATTGCACTTTAAAGAAAGGTATTTTCTTTATTTTATTGCATGAATGAAGATTTATAAGTGATGAAAGAAAAAAGCATGAAATGGAGTAAATTTGGATCAAAAAAGGAAGAAATTCATGCAAAATGAACTAAGTCGCTGACGGCGAGATCGAGCCCGCCGACGGCGAGATCATGAGGAAAATTTTTGAAGGATTTGCAACTACCTCGCCAACAACAATCCCGAGCCCGCCGACGGTGAGATCGTGCAGTTTGGAGACCTTCTAGAAACCCCGCCGACGGCGAGGTCGTTTCCCGCTGACGGCGAGACAGTTCAAAATGCTAGATACATTGAACCTGGACGCTTTTTGAAGAGGTGCTTAAGTACCCCTTGGACCTTTGTCTACCTCTATAAATAGAGGACGAATTTTAGTATGTGGTGTCTATTGTGTGTCTTCTGTGTGTCTATTTTGGAGAGTCTTAGTTTCTACTTGGTGTCTAGTTTTAGTTTTAGTAAGTGTAATTAGTGAGTTTAGAAGTGTGATGTACTAGAAGGAAAAGTCAAAGGAACTTCAAGGAGTCTGCTTGGGGAGGAAATCGAGATAAGTATCTTTGTTTATTGTTGTTAACTTTAAATGAAATCCATGCTTTGTTTAATTCCCATGCATTCTGAGTAGTTTTCTTAGTATTTCTCCTTGTTTATGAAATTATGTGAATTGATGAAATTAAATAGAAGTGCCTAATATATTAAAATAAATTGTGATAATCTTTTACTTAAAACTTAATTTACTTTCAATCTGGCCAATTGAATTGTTAAAATATGTTGAATCATCAACTATAGTAAAGATTACATCCAATATTCAGGGAAGTCAAAAGCCTTAGAAGGAGGATGCAAATAAATAGGGAAATATTATTTATCGGACGTAGAATTGGACATTTTAGTGTGACAGACTAAAATATTCAATTTGGTCCTATTGTTTCGAGAGCCGAAGTGTAGATGTTAGCCCTCGAGTGAGGGGAACGTGGGAGCTCATGAAGTGGCAACCGGTATCCTCCTCGACTTAACTGTTGCATTCAGCAATCAGCATAGGATTAGTCAATGTTCTTTGCACCTAGACCAAAGGGTAAAGAATAGGAATGCTCCTATTTGTCACAATACAATAAAAAATCTATTTGAATTCATCATTCACATAATTTTCTAAAAATATGGAGAAGGATACTTTTTCTGAAATCTTTAAATCAACTTTATTTTAGTTCGCTTTGGTTAAGTATTCTAAATTTTCGTATACTATATTAGTAAGTAAATACTTTTAAATTTAGCTGTTACAAATCTTTTAAAACTTCCCTGTGGGATCGATAACCATGACTCCACTAGAGCCCTGTATTACTTGATACGATACGTATACTTGCGTAGAATCCACATTATACATTACATCATAAAATCAAATATATATATATATTAAAGCGGGATCAAGTTTTTGGTGCTGTTGTTATTGACATAATTGGCAAACATTAAAAAGTGGGTCAAGAGGAATTACAGATAAGTCTTTATCTTTGTATTACATTTATTTTTAATTAAGACTTCTTGTGTTTTCACTATGATTTATACTTTTAAACCAAGTTGTGATTGCATTTTCTCTATGAATTCTTAGTAGTTTTCTTTATCTTTTTCCTTAAGTGATGAAGTTATTAAGTTAGAAAAGTATGTTGTGTGAAGTATAGGATTTAAATGTTGGAAGAAGTTGTGATGATTCAAAACCTTGCACTTTATTTACTTCTTGATTTGGCCAATTAAGATGTTAAAATTTGTTGTGAGAACACGTAAGATCCAGTGCGGTATTGTCTCAGTCAACAATTGAAAAGAATCACATGAGATTGTATGGGTGAGAATGTAATGCATATGGTTGAGTGCAAATAAATAGGGAGATATACTTTGATTGATGTAGAATTAGAGGACTTTAGAGTGACAGGATAAAGCCCCCAATTTGATTTATTATTTTATGTTTTGATACGAGTTGTTAGCCCCTAGGTGGAGGGAATCGAGGAAACTCTAGAGTGAGAGCTAGTATCTTTCCTGCCAAAACCGTCTTCAAGATTTTTAAAACCGTGAATAAACCTGTGTTTCTTATAACATCTCTAATAAGGGTAAAGAATATAATTTCTCTTATTTGGCACAACACATTTTAGATACTTTCACAACAAATATTCTCCATAACTTATTACTGATTCATAAAAATAAAAAAAAAATCATTTGCATAAGTTTTCATCTTACAAAAGTTTAGTTAAGGTAGTTGCTTACTTTCATTTCAAATTATAAAATTAACAAAAAGAATCAAATTATATTTCCTAAAATATTATCTTAGTTTGCGATCTTTTCTAAAAGTAAAATGTTATTTTTTTGTTTCTAAATTAGAAGATATTTTCTATATTAATCACTTTCCCTGTGGGTTCGATGTCTCAGGGCTTAATCAGAAAGTCTTATATTACTTGATAAACGATACGTTCACTTGCATAGTATCTACCTTATAAAATCATTAAAAGTTTTATTAATATATATATATATATATATGTCGTAAGCATAATTATCGGTGGATCACTAGGTCGGCAACATATCCCAAAAAAGATAATGGTGGTAAGTACACACTTGGTCCCAATTCTACATATCAAGGAGACTTAGAATTAAGGCATGGGACATAAGCAAACAACTCCTGATCTCTGTCACATGGTTAAGTTCGTCTGATGCATCATAACCCTTGCATGTTCCTTATTTCTAATAGAAGACTCTCCTAAGGACTATAAAAAGTACATAAGAAAAGTTATAAAAAAATTAACCTCATGAAAACAAAGTTAGTAGAAAGAGGTATCCACATACAACTCAAATGAGTCATGCCTGATGGAAAGAGTTGGGCAACACTTAGAGAAAAGAGTTAGTCCTTCAAATCATTACTTTCTCCTCCTTGTTACACGCGGGTGAGTGTGTGTTTTATGCATGGCTCCTTACAAAAATATTGTTCCTAACATGCTAGTGTGCATGGTTAACGTTCAGTAAACACACAAAGAAACACAATAGGTGATGTCTGTTAGGGCAACTATACCAGCAGAGAACTATAGCTAGGATATCTTAAAAGATTACCTAGCATCCTAGTCATTAGCCTAATACACTATCTAACATATTGTAACCTATCACAGCTACTAAGCCAATACAAGGTTAAGTTAGAAGGCTGGCGTATGTTTTAACAAGGTCACCATCACCAGTCCCATCCTAAGGATCCTAGGATTTTGAGAGATACCACTATATGCAGGTGTTGAAAAACTTTAGTTCTAAAATTCTGACCTTACATATGGCCTAAGGTAGCGATGCATGTAATTTCAAAGTAGATTTTGAAAACATGATGCGTATAAGTAATAAAAATATAGATTTTTATACTTTAAAATAGGTCCTAAAAAAGAAAAAAAATGGGTTGGTGACACTTATTAAACCACTTGGAACCTTAACACAATATTCACATGCTAGTCTCGGTGTGATAGCTAGTATTACCCACCGAGACATCCTCACAGGCAATATCAGTTATCGCATCATGACTAATAGGGAGTCACTCAGTTAACGATTCTAGGTTTTCATCGAGAGGATCACGAATGCACATGGAGTTGCAAAGTGATCCAATGCGCGGTTATAGCTTCATTGAGGCTATAAAGATCACAAGATAACAGTATCTGTCATAAGTATATGGTGGCGTATACTAGGGAAAAATATGTCGACAGTATAGAGAGGCACATGCAAGGCATAACGCAAAAATGAGATTGTGCTTGGCCACCTAAAGTATAGGATGCCACTATGGAGAATTACACCTTTCCCCAATAGCGACCAAACACACATCTAATTGACAAACACATACAAGATATGGTAGAATATGCAAGAAGAGAAGAAAACACATGCCTCATGCTAGGAATGTGTTCATGACAATGTGAGGTGATGTCACAAGGAAGGTGGGCAACATGGCTCATGTGTTGGATGGGTTCAGAGGCTGAACCTAGCCTGAGCTTAGTGAGAGTTGTATACTTGAAAGGTTGCCTACAACAATCTGAAGCAAAACCGTAGGAGGTGAAAGAGTGTGCGATGAATAGTGTCTCAAAGGGTCAGTGTGTCTAGGGGCAATCACTTGGATGTAAGTGTGCTGATGAGGCAGTGACTCGAGGCGGGGAGGGTGAGTGTGTCGAGGATGTAGTGACTCAAGGGTTGAGTGTGTCAAAGAGGCAGTGACTCGGGAGTGAGTGAGCTGAGGAAGTAGTGACTCAGAAGGGATCCCTATGGCAGTCTGGCGACATGTCGTGGAGAGAATTGTACACTGGAAGGTCTTGCTAGCAAGCCAACCACCCACATTATACATAAAGATGTGAGACAGATGTGTAAATGCACAAATTCAAATACATACAATAAGCAAACATTCAAGGCGTTATGCAAGAAAACACATAAGAGTGCATAGGTGTAAGAGCACAAGCATATAGGATGCGGTGCACCATGACGTAGAGATGTCATGAGATAGGCGTGAATGGTTGTGCCAAAGAGGAGAATAACTGCCCACCACGAGCATATGGGGCATATGCTCAGGGAGGTGCAATTGAGTGCGTGGTAAGAATGTGTTCATGCAAGAAATATGAGACAGCCATGTAATGATGTCACATTCAAGAATAATCGATTGACCATTTAGACCAAAGGAGGTTGATTGGTTGAGCCGACGAAAAGGGGTACATTGATTTGATCCAGTAGGCAGCGATTGATCAGTCGAGCCGATGGAAGTAATCGATCATACCGACATGGGTGACCGATCATAGATAAGGGTTCGGACGAATCAATCTGACCGGTAGAGATCAATCAGTCGAGCAGATGGAAGTGGTCGATTGTGCCTTCATGGGAATCTAATTGTCGAGAAAATATCGGTTAGAATGATCAAACGGGTGACGGTGGATTGATCGAGTAGATGAAGGTGGTCAATTAAGCTAGTTTTGGCGGCCGATTGATGCGAAAGGGTTGGTCGAACTGACCAAACCGGTGGCAGTCGATTGGTCGAGTCAATGAAGACATGCAAAAAATTTATATTTTCAATTAAAAATTTAAAATTCATGCCAAACACACCACTGTTTATGCAAATAAATGCATGAAATAAAAATTCAATTCATTTGACAAAGAATCTAATCTCCTCTTAACCATCTCACGAGATCCTAGGGGTGAAAAATGAAGTCGTAGATGTCAGGCTGATACTCAATAATAGAGGGCTTACCTCTAGCCAATCAGTAAGAATGGAAGACTGAGAGAATCTTCACAGAAAAGAAGGATTTCTCCTAAGGACTTAGCATTCATCATATTGGGAACGAGGATAGAAAAAAATTCCTTGTTCTCTTGCTCAAGTTGGTTTCATCACATTCATCAAATGATGAAACCACCGAATTGCCACATGGTTGCTAGTCTCCCAGATAATTGGGCGGTGTTCTAGTAAAACTGTAGGTTCACTCTTTGGATTCGTAGAGATCTCAAAGCACCAAACTTATGAGGTTTCTTCTAGGCACAAAACAAAAACCTAACCTAAATCCTTTCATCTAAACCTAGGATCTCAAGGAAAGAATTTGCAAGAGTTTACAAGTTATCTCACCATTGAAAAGGTTGAGAAATTGTTCTCTTTGTTTGTCCAAGCTTCAGTGAGATTTTAGCAAAGCTCCAGCGAGGTTTGTTCCATTCCTTCTTCAAAGTTCAAAGAAGCTCTTCTCTAAAATGCGAGTTCTGTCAGGTTCTAGTGGAGTTTGGAGCTCCGGCGAAGCTCCGATGATACTTTCCCAAAATGTGAAGAAGCTCTCTTTCGTCGTAAGAGATTTGATGCCTTGCTTCTTCAATGGCGTAGTTCCTCCTCAAGAAAATCTCCTCATACACTCAAGGAAAGTGGTGGAAGAGTATGTAGGAGATGAGGAAAAAGAAGTTTTCTTGTGGAAAATGAAAAAGAAGAAGAAGAAGAAGAGGATGAGGATGACGATGATGATGATGATGATGATGAAGGTTTTAGGAAGCCAAGCCTTCTTCCTACCTTTCTTCCAAGCTCTTCACCCCAAGGCCTTCAAATGAAAACTCTAGCTTTTTTGTCTAGCAAGTATAAGGAGAGGAAACAGTTCCAAGCCCTCTCTAGGATGCCAAAATGCTAAAGAATGGTGGGGGAGATAAGCCAACCTTAGCCTAAATTTTCCCTATCTTTTTGCCCAAATAGGTTGGCTACCTCATCTTATACCCTTCCAAAAAGTGTTTAATCAGATTTTTCATCTCCCCCTAAGAAAATAACGCAAGAATAAAAAATTATGTTATTTTAGCTCCCTAAGGAGGTAGGCTGGGTTCAAAATGGTGAAATTCATGGGATAAAATTGGGGGCGGAAAATAACCAACTGCCTGGGCGCGACCCTGGTGCTTAGGCGCCAGTTGGCTGGTCCCTACTTTCACAAAGCTTGGGTTGGAGCTATGGTTTTAGGGCTAGATCGGGTGCCAAGGTACTAGTGGTTGGGCTGTTGACTACTTTCCAGCCCCTCATGTTAAAAGAAGCATTTTTTTGTAGAATTAGGCACCCTTGTCCTGGTACCTACGTGCCAGGATCTGGCACGTACTTTTTGTTTTATCTATTTTAGGTCCCATGGGGGCTGTTTTAGGCGCCAAGGTGTCATTCTAGCCCCGAAGACCCTGGTTTCCACCGGAAACATCCGACGAGGATTAAATATAGTCCAAAAAATAAAAATATGATTATAATTAAAATGCAGTAAAAAAAATCCATAAATGAATATTTTTATTAGTCATTCATCATGAAAATTATTTTCTATGGTTCCTTGGACCACAATGCTAGTAGGGCATTCGATACACCAATTTTTCCGCAGTTCGCGTAGAAGGGTTCTGCGACTTCTTTTGACCACGGGAGGTTCCAATTGGACTCTTCATGGTATCTAAACACCAAAATGAATTCCAAACAAGTCCCATATCCTAAAAAATCCAATCCAATGATGGATTCTTTCAGCTAGGGTCAAATCATCAGGTAACCTAGCTTCATGTTCTACATACTTGTTAGGATGTCTCAAGTGGAAATCTGGAGCTACGGGATGCTATGAAAGAACAATAGATAATTTCGAGTCATTTAGATAGACACGCTATCAGTGTGACATTAAAATTTGATGCGAACAAAGACCCCCAACATGTTTTTTGAACCATTAAGACATAGTGCACTTGTAGGAAGCAGCTCAATTTTTTATTAAGTCAAAATTAGTCATGCAACTAACATAACCTGAGTGACAGAAAGAGCTAAGTGCCCTAGGAAGGAATACATTGAGATTAATTCCCGATCCTAGAATATGAGAAGGAATGCTCACATGATTTACATCTAACTCGAAAGGTGGCTCCGGAAGCTCCAAAGGCATGACCATGAAAAGTGTGTCCAGAGGCCACAGAGGCATGACCACAAATGTAAGTCCAGAGGTCATAGAGGTGTGACCCAAAGTGTGGATCTTGTGGTATGATCCCTATTCCCTTTACTTCCTTATAAAAACTGATTAAATTTATGCTTTTGTTAATCAAATTAAACTTATATTTTTGATATAAAATATTCTTTTACAAAAGCGCCAAAAACATTATTCTTATGTAAATGAGAATACAACAGTGATATTTTAATTTAGGGATTCTACGCGAGTATGCATATCGTTATCAAGTAATATAAGATTTTTTGATTAAGCCTCGAAATATCGATCCCAAGGGGAAAATTTATGGATATTGAACATATAAAAATGTATTTAGAACACAATTCTATTTAGAAAAAGACACTTACTTAAACAGTTTCAGATAACAACAAACTTTTAAAATATGATTCTTTTTTTGTTATTTCGTAAATTATAAGATAAATGGAACAATTATCTAACTATAGCAATATTTTTTGTAAGCTTTAAAGAAGTATAAATGAAAATATCTTTTTACTTATCATGAATTAGTAATAATTAAAGGAATTATGTTGTGTCAAATAGGAGCAATTTTATTCTTTACCTTTACTAGAGATGTTATAAAGAACATTGACTAGTTTAAAGTTATAGTTCTGAAGACGGGTTAGGCAGGAAAGATACTAGCTCTCACTCTAGAGTTCCCTCCTTTCCCTCCACCTGGAGGCTAACTCTCACATCAAAACCTAAAACAATAAACAAAATTAGGGGCTTTATTCTGTCACCCTAAAGTCTCTAATTCTACACCTATCAAAGTATATTTCTTTATTTATTTGTACAAGATTATATGAATTAATTTCTCATCCAAACAATCCCATGTGATTCTTATCTATAGTTGATTGAGACAATATCTACTAAGATCTTACATGTTCATACAACAAATGTTAATATAATGATTGGCCAAATCAAGAAGTAAATGAAGTGCAAGGATTTAATCAACACAACTTCTTCCAACATTAAAAATCAATACTTCCACAACTTTCATCCAACACTTAATTACTTTTCATTTTAAGGAAAAAAATTAAGAAGACTACTCAGAATACATGGAGAAAAAACAACCACAAATAGTTTTAAAAGTAGAAACCATGTAGAAAACACAAGAAGTCTCAATTAAAATAAAATGAAGCACAAAGATAAAAACTTATCTCAAGTTGCTCTCCACCAAACTCTTGAAGTTCTTTTGAATCTCTTCCTTTCCTTTGCAAGCCTCCTTTGGACTAGTCACCCAACCCAAGAGGGTTTAAATTTCTCTACACAGTATATTTTTACTTTGGAATCCCTAGTCACCCTCACTTTCACTACGAAGGAGAAAAGTGTGAAGAAACTCTAAGTAAGAATCCTACAAATTCTTACTTAAAAGCACTCTCTACAAAATCTAATTTTCATCTCTCTAAAAGAACTCAACACACCACCTTTTTACACACTTTAAGTCCTTCTTTTATACTTTCTCCAAAAGGTGTCTGGTGTCACTTCAAAATGTGTTTATATTCAATGAATCTATCCAAAAGATGCATCCTTTCAAGTGAAATTTGAATGTCTTTTGGCGCCCTTGATTAGTTACCCACATTTGTACCAAAGGATGCCTCAAACACCTATTCAAAATATGCAAAAAATTCTTTAAAATTGCAAAGTAACTGTCTGGCGCTTAAGCGCGGCCCTCTCTGTCTGATGGCGTTTAGGCGCCAGATCTGGGCGCTTAGGCCTCCCAGTTCATTTTAAAACCTTTTTCATTTTTTCTCCAAATTTAATCCTTTTTCACTCATTTTGACATATTTTGTCCATTCAAGTGTACTTGAAAGAAAAACACACAAATACCTTCCATTAAAGTGCAATATCATCAAAAATAGGTATAAAAATGTGCATAAAACTATAATATATTTTAGGTATATCAAAGTCATGAAGGTGTGACTCCAAGGATGGGTTTAGAGGCTGTAGATGTATCGCTCGAAGGGTGGTTCTAGAGGTCGTAGTGGCATGACCCGAAGGGCGGATCCCGAGGATGTAGAGGCGTAACTTGAAGGATGGATCCATAGGCCATGAAGGCATGACCCAAAATGAGTTCATAAGCCAAAGGGGCATGACTTAAGGGAGTTCAGAGACCATAGGGCATAACCTAAAGGGTGGGTCCAAAGGCTATAAAGCATGCCACAAAGATGACAAAGGTACGAGGCCTGAAGTGCCTATGTTGCATTGATGAGGATGTCAAGGACCTTACATTGCTCTTTGAGAGGTGGGTAGGTTGGCTAGAAAGGCGCCTGCTCCTTCAATGAGAAATGTCATGGGAGCCTTACATCACTCATTCAGAGTTAGACAAGTTGACAAGATTGATAAAGAAAATCAAGAGACTTTTATCACTTCTGAGTGCTAATCAGAATAATCTACTTAGGGAGGGGAGACAAGGGGCTCAAGACCATTCTGCAAATTGATCGAGGCATGGAACCTCAAATACTCATCACATTAGAGAGGAACGCCAAAGGACTCATATCAGTATTTGGAAGTGAACGGACTGACTAAGAAACTAGTAGCTATGAAGCTAGAGGCGTTGTAAGGCGAGATGTTCTCATGAAAGAACTGACTGAGAAGTCATATGGTTCGAGAATCATCAAATTCTAGATGAGTGGATCAATCTAGCAATCTAGAATGCATCAACAATAAGTGAGCTAAGTGGTTCCTAATAAATGTAGCGTTACGGCATCATTGGATATTAAGATTTCGCAAGCGGACACAAACCAATTAGATAGTTGTGATGGTCTTAACTGATGCGGCATGTGTGCAAGTGCTAAAGAGGTAGAACGACCCAAGTGATCTTACCAAATAAGATTTTCTAAGTAGAAATTTGTGTATTCTATCTTTATTTATTTTGTTATTCACCACATTAATTCTATAAAATGATTATTATTAATTTTTAAAAAATCAAATGCAAATTTAACCATAGATTTATAACCCAAAAGTGTGTATAAATGTAAATATTAAAATTTTAGTACTAAATATATAAATATATAAGAATTATTCAACATGCACGCAATTTTTTCCAATAAATAAACAAATAATTAAGGAAAAATACGGTTGAGCTGTCTCAAAACTGTTACAGAAAATAATGAATACACCCAAAGAAATGATAACCAAATCATGAAAGTATCCGTGCAGCCAATAATAGATAACTCCTGACCAGAAAATTTTATTAAATTTTATAAAATTCTAAATCTCAATTAATTTTGAAGTATAAACTATACTGTTTCACTAATGACAATTTAAAGCGTGATGGGATTTTGTTTCCTTCGGGCGAAATTCAATATTTCTTAATACAAATAAATCTATCAAAGATTAGTTTCCAACTTATTTTCTTATGCAAATGGATTTTGTTTTTACTCAATAAATCTAAATAAAGTATATTTTCTGATTGAAAATCGAATAAATTATTTATTTTATGCATGATTTTTTTAGAATTTTTGAAGGCATTATATATTTTATTTTGTCTTGTTTGTCGCATATTTTGTCATTTTGCTTCTGCTGTTGAAACATGATAAAAATATTATTCTTCATTTTTTTCATTATTTCAAACTTTTAAATATTTGATATTGGAAGAAGAAAATATAGTACTCAGACAGCTTTGATTAACACGAACAATAATTTTTTTTGGACGAGCTCAATACGAGACGAGTCTGGGCTCGCTCAAACTTGACTCGTTTACACCCCTAATTATAAGCATTATTAAACTTAAATAGAGCAAATATTTTTACATGAATTTTCCCATTTATTTACAATGTAACAGAAAATCTTGCACTTACAATAGTGTTTGATGTCGTTTTCACATTTTTCTATACTAAAAAGACAATCTAAATTTTAAATAATATTCTTGAAAAGACAATCTAATTCCTTCCATAAAAAGAATGATTCGATTTTTTATTTAATTTCAAATAAAAATTTCTATTAATTTTTTCTTGCATGATTAAAATTGAATAATTCTTGCTGGTAGAAACAACTGATTTTGTTGATACAATACAGTGCGGAAATCTGTGCTTCAGTGATTGAGGAGAGCTTTGAATATCTTGATGCACCAGTTGAAAGGATTGCTGGGGCTGATGTTCCAATGCCTTATGCTCCTAATCTTGAAAGGCTTGCTGTGCCACAGGTTGAGGATATTGTTCGAGCTGCAAAGAGGGCCTGCTATCGCGTGGTGCCAAATTCTGCAGCAGCTTAGCTGCATCTCAATCTGCACATTTTCAGAATAGGCTTTGAAATTTAAATGTGACAGACTGACATATAGTAAGCCTGCTTAAATAACAAATAACATGAGCTATATTTATATGTTTTTTTGCTAGAAAGCTCTTGATATAGATCAGAAAATATAAATATAGCACTGCATTGGCATATCATAAACAACATCTTAGCAAATATCACAGGCTTATCAGAAAATATAAATATAACACTGCATTGGCATATCATAAACAACATCTTAGCAAATTTAAATGTTACAGGCTTTGAAATTTAAATGTCACCTAAGAAAGCTTTTGATATAGATCATAAAATATTATACTCATGATTTCCAAAGGATAGGTTTCTTCAAGAAAATGAGGTAATAGGAAATCAAATAAGTGAATGGCTCAAATTTTAGAATAATTCTTGTAGGAATCCAAAGGAAAGAGAGACTAGAAGAAAGACATAGATCCAAGAGGGCTCTTGGTGTTTTTCTCAAACTATCCTATGGTTTGACTTTAATTTAAGATAATTATTTGGTGTTTCATTCTGCCAATTTTATTATTTAGGGCTTACATTTACTTGATACCAATCGTGTGAATAGCCTGGAAGATATGAGGATTCATGTCATAACGGATGACAATCTCGGAACCTATGACGAGTTAGGATTTATATTGCACAAAGTGCAAAAGCCTAAAGGGATAAAGTGAGGATTTATGCTGCACTAGGCAAACCACCTCGAAGTCCTATGGCTTGTTGTTTTAATTTCTAAGGAGTTTTGTTGTTAAAGATGGCCTTGCTGCCCATTGTGTATGCTCCAAGCTCTTCGTCGTAGCAGGTTTAGTTTAAAGAAGTGTCGATTGAAGAGAGAAGAGAAGTTTCATGTTTTAGAATTTTTCAATTTGAGTTGTCTTAATGTCTTTTTATGGGACAATGTTTAAGTTGATTAAGTGGAACCGGTTAAGATCTCACGGTTCCATCATCCCAGCACCACTATTTTCTTCGGATTCACTTAGTCGAGATGAATTTACTAAACTCAACTTAATGAGTTCCATACTTTCATTCCGACCGTGGGAAATCCTGTTAACAACCTCAGGTTGTATCCTCCGAGGTATTCCTGATCATCCGACAGAGACGTTTTAATTTAATTGCAATTATGATCTTGTTTTGTTTTTTTTTTAATTTTGAGTTGTTTTACATTTTTACTATAGTGGCGGTGAATTTTATCTTATTTTGATTTTTAATTTTGATTTTAGTTTTGGTTTTGTGGCTATCCTAGAAGTTTTAGTTTTCATTCAGGGTGACAACGTTGTTTAACATGCAAGCTTGTAAGCAAGAAAAGTAAGGAAAGTGCAGGAGAAGAAAGCGTTACAAATTATAAAAGCGTACCTGGCGAGTCTTCTCGTTCCTCCACCTGAAACTTTAGTAACTTTTGCAATAAATATTTATATTTTGTGGGAATGTAAAAGCCTATCGATAGGTTCGTCACAGGCTTACCAAACTCTATGTCATAACTTGGTGGGTCATATTCATCCATTTAAGAGATCTCTTCATTTAATAAATATGATAGACCTAGCTGTCCTACAAGGTGTCCAAAAGATTTGTGAAATGGGCCTAGGAGGTACCTATAAATTTCACTATTCTTTTGAGATTCCTTGAGGTCATTTTGGACTTATCATAATTATTAAATGACTTATCTATTTTATACCCTTATACTTAGTGAATTAATGTTTTCATCATCCCAAAAGGTGGGGTAATTATCATTTGATATTTTACTTAAGAATTTAGTAAATGGGGCCTTTAGAGGCAAACTTAATTTATGGAAGAATTTAATCAAATTTTGATAGCATATAGTGTTTCAAAAGTGGTTTAAGATTAACTGTGTTTCCTTTTCTTATCCTTATTAGTGAATTTTTCAATTAAGCCAAGTCTCGCTACCAAGCCCTTAAGATTTCAGTGTGTATGTTTTGTAATATTAGAAAGGTTTAGCTGTATGAACATGATTCTTATCAAATCAAAGAGCTTTTATTAAACATCAAATAAGAGGGTGTTGGATTAGTGGGTTATCATATGGGGTAAGTCTCCTCTGTCCCGTGTTCGAATTCATTTGTGTCGAATTAGCACATATGTGGTAGATAGACACATGTTGAAGTCCACCTTAAAAAATATATATATATATATATATATATATATATATATATATATATATATATATATATATATTATTTTGTCGTTAGAATCACTATTAATAGTATTTAAAATTTATTTGTGATCATCTCCTATATATTCCTCAGCAGAACCATTAATTTCTTTTTGTGCAATTGACATTAATATTGAATAAGCTTATTATTGGTTCAACATTATCAATCATAAGTAAAAAATATACGTCTTTTATTTCTATTGAGTGAAAACAATTAGATTTACAGATATGTTTGATTTTGTCATGCTGAATAACAATCATTTTACTTTATCTCTTACATAGAGTTGTCGGCCGTTAAATTTCGTTGTGGAGATTTGAAACTTTTGGAAAGTGTAAATGTAGTTTTATAAAATAGGGTTTTGATTTAATTTAATATATAAGGTTTTTTGAAAATAATATTTTAAATTTGAAAAATATGAAATCAAACCGATCTCATATAAAGGATAGATTAAACAATCAAGCACTTCACCACAAGACATATATCTATTTTGATGAATAGATATATTACTTGGTAGTGAGGCTCAATCAAATAAATTAAAGAGTTCATGCCATCTGTTTGGTCTTCCAACTATTGTTGACCTACAATTTCCCCTATCTAATATTAAGAAATCATATAGGGTTTATATTAATTTGGGGTATTTAACGTTCCTATGAAAGTAAGCCCCTATAGTTAATTACATCTTACATAACTAAAGTCACCTAAGAAAGCTCTTGGTATAGATTAGGTATATTGTACTCATGATTTCCAAAGGATAGGTTTCTTCAAGAAAATGTGGTAATAGGAAATCCAATAAGTGAATGGCTCAAATTTTAGAATAATTCTTTTAGGAATCCAAAGGAAAGAGAGACTAGGAGAAAGACATAGATCTAAGAGAGCTCTTGGTGTTTTTCTCAAACTATCCTATGGTTTGGTTTTAATTTAAGATAATTATTTGGTGTTTTATCCTATCAATTTATTATTTAGGGCTTACATTCACTTGATACCAATCGTATGAATAGCCTGGAAGATAGGAGGATTTAGGTCATAACTGATGACAACCTCGGAACTTATGACGAGTTAGGACTTATATTGCATAAAGTGCAAAAGCCTAAAGGGATAAAGTGAGGATTTATGCTGCACTAGGCAAACTACCTGGAGGTCTTATGGCTTGTTATTTTAATTTCTAAGGAGTTTTGTTTTTAAAGATGGCCTTGCTGCCCATTGCGTATGCTCCAAGCTACTCGTTGTAGTAGGTTTAATTTAAAGAAGTGTCGAATGAAGAGAGAAGATAAGTGTCATGTTTTAGAATTTTTCAATTTAAGTTGTCTTAATGACTTTTTATGGGTCAATGTTTAAGTTGATTAAGGGGAACCGGTTAAGATCTCACGATTCCATCATCCCGACACCACTATTTTCTTCGGATTCACTTAGTCCAGATGAATTTATTAAACTCAACTTAATGAGTTCCATAATTTCATTCAGACCATGGGAAATCCCGTTAACAAGCACAGGTTCTATCCTCCGAGGTTTTCCTGATCATCCGACAGAGACATTTTAATTTAATTGCAATTATGATCTTGTTTTGTTTTTTATTAAATTTTGAGTTGTTTTATCTTTTGACTGTTGTGGCGGTGAATTTTATCTTATTTTTATTTTTAATTTTGATTTTAGTTTTGATTTTGTAGCTATCCTAGAAGTTTTAGTATTCATGATGGGTGACATCGTTGTTTAACATGCAAGCTTGTAAGTAAGAAAAAGTAAGAAAAGTGCAGGAGAAGAAAGCGTTGTAAACTATAAAAGCATACCTGGCGAGCCTTCTCATTCCTCCACCTGAAACTTTAGTATCTTTTGCAATAAACATTTTTAATTTGTGGGAATGTAAAATAATATTACTGAACTCTATGTCAAACTTGGAGGGTCATATTCATCCATTTAAGAGATCTCTTTATTTAGATAGACCTAGCTGTCCTACAAGGTGCCCGAAAGATTTGTGAAACGGGTCTAGGAGGTACCTATAAATTTCACAATTCTTTTGAGCTTCCTTTAGTTCATTTTGGACTTATCATAATTATTAAATGACTTATTTGTTTTATACCCTTATACTTAGTGAATTTATTTTGATCATCCCGAAAGGTGGGGTAGTTATCATTTGATATTTTACTTAAGAATTAAGTAAATGGGGTCTTTAGAGGCAAAATTAATTTATGGTAGAATTTAATCAAATTTTGATGGCTTGTATTGTTTCAAAAGTGGTTTAAGATTAACTGTGTTTCCTTTTCTTATCCTTATTAGTCAATTTTTTAATTAAGCATAGTCTCGCTACTAAGCCCTTAAGATTTCAGTGGGTATGTTTTGTAATGTTTAGAAATGTTTAGCTGTATGAACATGATTCTTATCAAATCAAATAGCTATTTTTAAACATCAAATAAGAGGGTGTTGGATTAGTGGGTTATCATCTTCCAAAACCAACCCCTAACCTTAAGGATTATTTAATTTAATTTTCCTCCAAGATATAATGATTAATTAAATCATAAACTTTATCTTTTTAATATACAAAAATGAGATTTGTTTCTACCATTTATCCCTTAATGTTTCAATCATTCAAGCATAATAATTAAGATCATTCATTGCCCATTTCCCACTTTAATTAAGCCTAAATATTGATTAAGGCTAAATTCTTCAAAATTACACTTTTACCCCTAAAGGCCTCTATCACTTCATAATTTATTAAGATTAACTCAAATGACTTTGAAATTTTTATTCTAACCCTCCCATGGGTTAATTAAAACATTAAAGGAGAAAAATGTAATTTTTCAAGAATTAATTTAATTTATATAATTATTTTAATGCAAAAATAAGAATTTTTAATGAAAATTCAATAACCTGACCAAAACAATACTTTTGGCTTTGAAATTTTTATTGGAGGTAGACCTAGACAAGAGGACCACTTGGACCAAATTTCATTATTATTTGAGCTTTAATTTAATTAATATATAGTTATTTTAATTTATGGAGTATTAATTAATTATAAAATGTTTTGGAGGTTAAAAATTAAGTTTTATATTTTTCTTAATTCCCTCTAAGATCTAGGAACCCAGAGAAACAAATTTCATATTTTTTTTTATTTTTTATTTATCAAAATTATTTTAGTAAGAAATTAAAGAAATTCCATTTTTAGCCTTTAAAAATAATTTTAACCCTTTAAAATTTAATATCTTCATTTATAGAGTTAGGAAAATTACCCCAATTATTCCCAAATGATTAGGAGATAATTTGGAACATTTCTTATAATTTTATTAATTTTTAATTATTTAAATATTAAAATAATACTTAAAAATGAAAATCTTATTTTAATTATAATTTTTTTATTCAGAGACTCCTCCGATCACAGAGGACTCCCAAAATTAATTTGATAATTTTTTGAAGTGTATTTTAATTATTATAATTATATAATTGCCACAAATGTGATTTAACTTGAAAAATTCATTTAAGCTTTTAAATTAACGTCATTTGGCTTGAAATTTTTATGGGGAGTTTCAGTGAACTTAAATGGCAGTGGAGAATTATTCTTGGCTTATGTACATTTATATTTAATCCAATTCATTTTCATTTGAGTTTTAGGTCTTAATTACCATTAGGGTTATACTTAATGAGTTAGACCAAGTTTACATTTTTCCTAGGGTCCTCTAGTCATAAGTAACCTACTAAAATTTACTTTGTATTTTTCTGATTATTATTTTAGTTATAACAATTATTATACCAAAATGGACATAATAATTTAAAAAATAGAGACATCTGTCTAGAGATCTCCTGACTTTGGAAAAATCAAGGAAGATTCCCAAAGACAGAGTGATTAAACCCCTAAATTTCATGGCATGGTGAAATTTCTAAGCCAATGGAGAATTAAAATACTCCAGATTGTATTTAATTAATTAAAAATAAAGCATTCATCAAATAAACTTCAAATCATTTCCACATTGTTCTCCTCTGTTCACTTAGCATTAGGATATTTTTCTTTTATTTTTATGATTTTTCTATACCAAGTTATGGATTTGAAACTTAACTGAATTTAAATAAATGAAAATATCCTCAATTTCCTACTTAAACCACGCGATGCCACCTCATCATCGGCAGCTCCGAAGCACTACGTGTCGCTCCGCAATTTGACACCGCCTTCTAACTCAGATGCTACGTAGCCGCGCTTTATGTTAAGATCTCTCTTTTGGTGAAATCTTAGCCCTCCATTCGATACACGCGCAATCGAACAACTACGGGTCATCGTCTTCACTTGGTTCTTCCCGTGAGCCCTCCATCTTCTGGACTTAAGAACTGAAGCTAGACTCAACCAAATCACATAGAGTTTGTTCTTAGAGATTCATCTAACCTAGACGAACCTATCCATACGGCTAACTTAGCCTAAAATTGACCCAACATGTATGGAGAATCGAAATAAGATCGGGAGCAAGGTGAGGTTCAATGCCATTGTCAGAGAGAAGAGGCCTCAATCAGATTGTTGTGGCAGCTTCGATTGGTCCCAACGAACCTCCAGATGAAGCCTTTTGTTGTGGTGAAATGTCTAGACATGAATTTGACCAAGGCTGATTTTGTTGATCAAAGTCTGGTGCAGAGGCTCTCGGTGATGGGGCTTTGATGGGGGGTCCTCTTCTTTCAGTGCTGTGAAGGTGTGGGTGTATTTAATTTGAGTTTGGTGCACTGTGGAGCTGTGCTGAAATGTGTCCTGGTTTCAGCTGGAATTTCAGTGGGGAAATTGGCTCTAGACAGTGGGGCTCAATGGCTGAGGATGGTGGGCTTGCACTCAAGAGGTCACAGTGAAGCTCTGGTGAGGTTTCGGTAAAGTTTCCTTGAGAAAATTTCAGCACCCCCTCTTGGCCGTAAAGGATGAATTTTATAGTCATGGCCAATGGGTGGAGCTCGGGGCTTTAATTTGGGTGCTTTATGGAGAGAGCTGAGCAGAGCCATTGATCAATGAGGTGATTCCTCACTGACAAGGCTCAATTTGAGTTTAAAGGGGTATGGGGGCGCTTGGGCTCAGCTGTTCCGGTGGCTAGGGCTGCCGGGAAGGACAAACAAGATGGCAGGCAGGCTGATAGGAGGTAAGAGGGGTTTAAATGCTGCTTAATAGGCTGCCATGATGATTAGTTTGCTTGGATTAATGGTTTAGCCAAAAATTGAGCAAGTGTTGACATAATTGAAGGACCTTTGGTCCATGGTTCAATTGGCTTGGGTGGTTTTGGCTGATCCCTGTGGTCCCAAGGTAGGCTGTGGTGGAGCCAATTTGGTAAATTTGGTTCAATTTAGGTAACATTAGGTCATGAGTTTAATTTAGGTCATTTTGGGTTTAGAATGGGCTATGTTTAGTTTGAGCTTGGATTAAACCCATTTGATTGAGCAATTTGGTGAAAATGATTGTCACAAAAGGTTTGGGAAGGGACTGAAGTGTTATTTAATTGGTTTGTGGTTCAATTTGGTTTAATTTGGGTATTTGGACAATTTTGGGCAAGTTGGCCTAGCTTGAGTTTATGTTAGGCTAGGGTTGGGTCTAAGGCCAATTTAAGGTTCCAAATGGTCCATGGGGATGTTTGGAAAAGTTCTTGATATTAATTGGATGGAAATTTTAGGGTTAGGGTATTCAATTTGGTGACATTTGGCCCATGCTCAATTTGGGTCAAAATTGGGGGTTTTGGAATTTAAGTGAAGTTGAGCTCAAATGTGGGTCAAATTGGGTTTGGATTTTGTTTTTATTGAGGCTAGAGATGTTGAATTAAAGTTTGGAATTGAAACTGGGCAAGATTGGGGTCAATTGGATGGACATTGGGTTTAATTTGGGCATTTTTTGGGTTAAAGGAGTCAAATTGGGGCTTTTGGTTAAATTACGCTAAATTGGTCCAACTAGGTCATGTGGTAGTTGAGGGAAATAAAATTGGAAATATTTTGGAGGTTTTGGGAGTTTTTAGGAATTTTTGGAATTTTTAGATTTTTGAGCTAGGAGGTGTATTTTGGTAAATTTGGGTAATTTTGGTCAATTTGAGTGGCGGGGAATACTTTGAAATAATTTTTGGAGAGAAATGGGTAATTTGGGTAATTGTGGGTAAAATTGAGATTTAGGGGTATTTTGTGTAGATTTAGGGGCAAGGGGGTCAAAAATTGAAATTTTGGAAAAATTGAGATTGATGAGGGGTGAGTAGTATGGGATTGTTTAGATTGAGCCACGGATCAAAGGGAAACCCTCATTTGGTCCTCTATGTGTTGGTACTATTCAAACATTTAGCTCGAGGCTAAGAGCTTGGGAAAACCATGCACATGAGTGTAAATTGTGTGTATAGTGCAAGCTCTAGACCTCCCAGGGTAAATCGTAAGGCTTGACCACCTATAAGAGACTTCCCATGGGCTTCCTTATGCTTGGTCTCTTCCTCCCAAAAGCTGGAGGTTAGTTCTTAAACATATGAAAACTCCCAGTGAAGTAAAAAAAGTTTGAATTTCTAAGGGGGGGGGGGTTCTAAGACTAGTATTCTAAGAAAGTTACCAGGAGAGTCCAATGGCTAGACGCTAGGCTATTCTAAAGAGAGACTAGACCTCGACCAAAATTGAGGTCAACAAGAGTATGCATTACATTTTGTAATCTTTTTTTAATTTAAGCACCCTTGTGTCCTGGTTATAAGCAATATCAAAGCATTTGAAATTGAACAAGAACAATCATATCTCACATTGTGTAGGATATTATAATTACTTCATTATATGGAGTAGTCATGATGGTTTCTCTCATTTTTCATATGTATTTCCTTCAAAACACACTCTAAAATACTTTAGCTATCTATCTGCTTTTGCATCTTGAGTTAATGTTGAACTTAAATTCATTTATTAAAAAATTTTCCATGTTTTATATGCTCTTTTTGATACTTAAGCAAAGTCAAACAATTCTTGATTCTTAATTATATTTTTTTGGAACTTTAATCTATCAAGTTTTCCTTTAAAATTCTATAAATTTTTAATAAATGAAATAGTTATTTTGAGTTGAATTGTCTTTACATATATTTTAAAATATGTTAGAAATTCATATAAAATCCTTTTTCAATAATAACAGATTAACTTGTTTTCTAGGGCTCTCAAGTAATGAACATTTAAATTATATTTTATTACAAAGTTAGACAACTAATGAATTTTGTTTACTTTAACTAATAACATATATATGAGCAAATGAAGAATAGTTAAGATGCCTTCTAGTTTATATAATGCTATTTGGCTTTTCTTTATCATTTAAATATCTTTAATGCATTTACCTAATATTTTACCAACCATTTGAAACATAAATACTGATAATTGTATTTTCGCCCCATCATCAACACTAGCCTATTGACTATACCTTTGGCTAAAATAATATGAATAGAATTATTATGTATTCTAAATTACCATCAATGGAGCCTTTTTAACGTGCTTTATTTTTTGCTACCGCCTTGATTTTATCAAAATATTTCCAATTGCACAACTAATTTAGTCTGAGTTAACATATTATAATTTATTTGACTAGCATATTTTTAGTTTCATTGAGGACAACACAGAGTTTGAATATGTTTATTTTTTATAGTGATTAAATATGGTATTGAGAGTAATATATTATTCTGAATGATAGAAATACTGCTCTATAATAGGCTCAATCACTTAAATAAATACTTTTATTTAAATTTAATGGATCTACATTAACTAATATATCTTTTCCTTATATACTCAAAAGTTTCTATAAGGCAAGCTCTCATAGATAATAACATCTTAGGTAAGTGAATCTCTTAAGAATACTCTCAAAAAAGGCTGTAGTCAAGTCTCCAAAAACATCAAATTTAAGTTTTCAGTATTGTAATTTAAAATTTCAAAATAAGATAGTTCTATTTGGAACAGTTATTTTAGAGTCTAGAGGAGAAAAAGTAGGAAGCATTTGGGTAATGAAAAACACAGTAGCACTTCTACTATCTTAAGATTGGGGTTTAATAAACTTTAAATTGAGAGAATTATTTTTTTTAGTCGAACGTTTGATTAAAAAGTTAGGATTCTTATCTCATTGATCTCATATCATGAGAACACTTAAGAGGTGAGGATTAATATCATAGGAAGATGAAAATCCTCAGAACCTAAGACTAAAGTAGAGATTTATTAACTAAGTTAAACAACGAATCTACTCTAACAATAAACAAGAAATGGACTTATAACTCAATCCCACAAAGACCTGAATCAAACCTAACACTCTAGGACTTATAATCTTAACAGAAAATGTCTGTCAACTAAATTCTCTTATCAAGTCAAAATCATGAAGTCCATCATATAAAAGGCAGGATAAGATGGGTTATTATTGATTAGATAGAGGAGATTTATCTTATGAATTAATTATAAATAGCAAGTAGCCTAAGTGTGCCTCGAATACAATGCATCTAACCAATGAAAAATATTTTATATTTTAAACTTTAAAATATTTATTATATATTTTTAGCCTATTTTGAACATTGAATTAATTAGATTTTTTTTAATGATATGTGTCATGCTCATAAGGCTATGCAAATGGGTTATGCAATCCTTAATCACTACAGAAAAAACTATTCAAAATCGATAGAATAACTGACGATTATTTTTTCATTCAAAAATATCATGCTAATTTCTGATGACATAGCAATGGTATATCAATTATATAACTTACGATGGTATAACTACATAATTCATCGCATTTCTACAAGAACAATATTTTGACGAGTTGTTTGGAGTTTCCAACTTTATGTACCATCTGTTCTAATTAATTATTAACTGGCAGTCATAGTTTGTCAGTTATTAATGAAACTGCCATTTGATGAGGTTGAAAATGATGTTTTTTTTTATTAATAAACGATGAATTTGGCAGTCGATTTTATGTTACAAACTGATGGATAGTAAGCCATTTAGAAGTCGTTAGTTTTTAACCTAGTTATACGCTCTCCGACCAATCCCTCTTCTCTTTCTCATATTCCCCGTCCTGCTCAAGGTTTCCCCCAAAACCCTTCATCCTCCCTTCTTGAAACCCTCGTATTCCCACTCTCTCAGTTTTGTCCAATATCATCATCTTCGTGACCGAATGATCCACCTAATATTTATACTTACAAATATGATATGAAAATTGGCAACGACACCAAAAACTTGATCCCGCCGGATATATATATATATGCTGATGATTTTGATTTATAATGTGGATACTGCACAAGCATACGTATCGTTTATCAAGTAATATAGGACTTTCTGATTAAGCCCCGAGATATCGAACCCACAGGGAAAATATGAAAATCTTTAAAGGAATCAGAAAATTATCTTTTTACTTTTTTTTAATGGCTTTTGAAAGTATGTCTTGATTTTGAAAAATTTTGAAAGTTGATTTGTCTTTTGAAATTTCCTTAATAAAATGTTAAGCAAGAAATTAAAATTATAATAACTAATAACATTGTATGTAAAACACTAGTAACTAGAATATCTTTTTCTTTCCTTTTATGAAGTAGTAATATATATTAAAGTATTGTTGTGGAAGTATTTAAATTTGTTCTGACAGATAGAAGCAAATGTGTTCTTTACCCTTACTTGGTTCTATAAAGAACATAGGTTAATTTGAAATTTTTATCATTTTGAACATGGTTAGGTAGGGAAGATACCGAGTTTCTCACTCTAGAGTTCCCTCGATTCCCACCAACTCGAGGCTAACTTCTCATAACAAAACTTAAAACTTCAAACCAAATTAGGGGTTTTATCCCGTCACTCTAAAATCCTCTAATTTTACTCCTTCAATAAAAATATCTTCTAATATTACATTCAATTATATGGACTACAATTCTCACTCATATAATTGCATGTGATTCTTACTAACTTTTATGAGACAATACCGCATTGGATCTTACATAATCTCAAGAAACTCTACAACTTAACAGGCTAAATTAATAAGTAAATAAAGTTTTCAGAATCAATCTTCACAACTTCTTCCAACTTTAAACACTTATACTTTCCACAACAATTCTCCATAAACTAATTACTTCTCCATTTAAGAAAGAAAAAGATAAAGTAAACTACTCAGAATGCATTGAGAAAATACAAAAACACATTGATTTAAAATTAAAAACCATAAGAAAAACAACAAACAAAAACAAGTATTAATTAAAAAACTAATGGTAAGAACAAAAGTAAACACTTATCTGAAAATTCTCTCCACAAGACTCAGGAAGTTCCTATAAAAGTTTAACTCTTCACTAAACTACTCCTCATAGTAGATCTCCCAACTCCGATGACTCAGAATAAACTTCAGACTTCAATAGAAACTAAACTAAAAGAAAGAAAAGAAGTGGGAAGAAGAAGACTTCAGTCCGACCCTTTTCTCCTTTCTACTCTCTACACACACTCTTAATAAAAACTCTCACAAAATAAAAGTAAAATACTGTAAAAACTATCTTCAAAATGCAAGTGGAAGAGCACTTAGTCATTCCTAAGACTCTCTTTAAAAATTAAAGCAAAAGGTGCCTTGGTGTCTCTTCAAATGTATCCAGATTCAATGTATCCACCAAAAAATGCACCCCTTCATTCAAACTTGCCGCCCAAAGGAAGTTACCACCAAGAGTTGCACCCCATCCCCTTTGAAATTGGCACCAAATTCCTTTAAATTTCAGTTTTTAACTGTGGCGGCTAAGCGTCGGCCCAGCGGCGCTTAGCGGCCAATGCTTAAATTTTCATTTTTCATTTTTTTTGCTCCAAATTTGTTCCAATTTTGCTCCTTTCATCATGACCATCCATTTTCATCATACCTGCAAGAAAAACACAAAATAACTTCCATTAAAGTGCAATATCATTAAAAATAGGTATAAAAATGTGCATAAAAATACTATATATTTTAGGTGTATCAAAATCCCCCAAACTTAAAATGTTACTTGTCCTCAAGTGAGAGTTAATCTCATATAACATTTTAGCATGCAAATTATGTAATGAATTTCTTAGGAAGATAACAAAATTTTGTTCTAGAAATGGAATAGTTCAATTTAGAAAAAATTTCAGTAATTAAAACCAACTTAAAGTTTAAAAAGTTCTTAAGTAAAGGAAAATGACAAATATAAGTTTCTATCTAATTCAGAAATATTTGTAGATTCTTCAAAATATATGACTCAAACACTTATTTTTCTCACTTAAAAGTCTTTATTTGAAAATAAATTTACTTACTATATTATAATCTTAAGCTTTAGATTTTCTCTGAACTTATATCTTAAACTTTAGGTATGAAACCAATTTTTGATTAGACCCTTAAATCCTCAAGCTTCTCCTCCCTTTTCATATACTATTTTTCACATTTTCTTTTCTTTTTCTTTTTTTTCTCTCTCTCTTTTTTTTATAAGGCAAGGATTACTATATCTGGATATGCCTTTAATGATTTTGAATTCCACCATTCCATTTAAAACAAAGGTCATATATACATCTTTCACTTAAAAATCATAATAATAATATTTGAAAATTACTCTTCAATAAAAGAAATTTAAGCATTGAAGAATGAAAGTCAAATCTTCTATTTATCCAAAAATACAAAACTTCTTACTAAAGATAGTTTAACTTTATTTAACACCTCTTCATTAAGAAAATTTTAACCTTAAGTTTTTCTATGATTACTATAAATTTTAACTAAATTCTTTTATTCATTTCTATATTCAAAATTTTTGTTCCCCTAATATAACTTCATGTACATAATTGTTCTCAATCAAAAATAAGATTTATTTTAAGTATTTTTTAGAATCAAATAAAATTTTAGGTTTTTGAAAATCTTTGTTTTTAAAATCCCCCCCCCCCAAACTTTAATTTTTAGTTAAGATAAAACATTTAAGCATAAGAAATGATACATGGGTGAGAAATAAAAACTGACATATCATGCTTGCAGGAATTTTTAATATCTTAATATGCAAGTATAACAATTTAAATAACAGGAGTAAAACAAAATCAAATTTAAATTTTCAAAACAATTTTTATAAAAAGAAAAGTAAAAATTTCAAAAAGACTTCTATAGTAGTGGAGGTTTTCAAAGCAAATACACACCAACTTAAATAACACACTGATACAGATAACAGATGATAGTGGAATTTGAAAAATTTTAAACATATAGTTTCCTAAGTAGAAGTTCCCAATAGTGGTTTATAATCTCTTAACAGTTTTTGAATTAAAGTACACACTACTAAAAACTCTGACATAACATTCACTACCACAAAGCAATATATAAAACATCAATACAACAACAACAATACATCTGGATATGCATAACAGAAAAATAATACAAACTACAGGCTTGCATACTATCAAGGTTCACATCACAACACAATGATCAAACTAAATACTAAACAAAACACACATAAGTACATCAATAACAACACCACAACGAAAACAAATAACATAAATCTACTCATCATCTTCATCATCGTCATCATCCTGCTCGTTCCAATCCCTAGATGGCACATAAGGTATGTAGAATGGATGAGGGGGCATGTCAGCACTCTGATCACCTCTAATCAGTCTATCCAAATATTGTTGATAACTCTCCTCATACTCATCAAGTTTCACAATATATCTTTCCACATTATCCACTTTACCATCAATATCTCTAACATGCTCATGACAAATATAAGTTTCTATCTAATTCAGAAATATTTGTAGATTCTTCAAAATATAGGACTCAAACACTTATTTTTCTCACTTAAAAGTCTTTATTTGAAAATAAATTTACTTACTATATTATAATCTTAAGCTTTAGATTTTCTCTGAACTTATATCTTAAACTTTAGGTATGAAACCAATTTTTGATTAGACCCTTAAATCCTCAAGCTTCTCCTCCCTTTTCATATACTATTTTTCACATTTTCTTTTCTTTTTCTTTTTTTTCTCTCTCTCTTTTTTTTTATAAGGCAAGGATTACTATATCTGGATATGCCTTTAATGATTTTGAATTCCACCATTCCATTTAAAACAAAGGTCATATATACATCTTTCACTTAAAAATCATAATAATAATATTTGAAAATTACTCTTCAATAAAAGAAATTTAAGCATTGAAGAATGAAAGTCAAATCTTCTATTTATCCAAAAATACAAAACTTCTTACTAAAGATAGTTTAACTTTATTTAACACCTCTTCATTAAGAAAATTTTAACCTTAAGTTTTTCTATGATTACTATAAATTTTAACTAAATTCTTTTATTCATTTCTATATTCAAAATTCTTGTTCCCCTAATATAACTTCATGTACATAATTGTTCTCAATCAAAAATAAGATTTATTTTAAGTATTTTTTAGAATCAAATAAAATTTTAGGTTTTTGAAAATCTTTGTTTTTAAAATCCCCCCCCAAAACTTTAATTTTTAGTTAAGATAAAACATTTAAGCATAAGAAATGATACATGGGTGAGAAATAAAAACTGACATATCATGCTTGCAGGAAATTTTAATATCTTAATATGCAAGTATAACAATTTAAATAACAGGAGTAAAACAAAATCAAATTTAATTTTTCAAAACAATTTTTATAAAAAGAAAAGTAAAAATTTCAAAAAGACTTCTATAGTAGTGGAGGTTTTCAAAGCAAATACACACCAACTTAAATAACACACCGATACGTGATAACGGATGATAGTGGAATTTGAAAAATTTTAAACATATAGTTTCCTAAGTAGAAGTTCCCAATAGTGGTTTATAATCTCTTAACGAGTTTTTGAATTAAAGTACACACTACTAAAAACTCTGACATAACATTCACTACCACAAAGCAATATATAAAACATCAATACAACAACAACAATACATCTGGATATGCATAACAGAAAAATAATACAAACTACAGTTTGCATACTATCAAGGTTCACATCACAACACAATGATCAAACTAAATACTAAACAAAACACACATAAGTACATCAATAACAACACCACAACGAAAACAAATAACTTAAATCTACTCATCATCTTCATCATCATCATCATCCTGCTCGTTCCAATCCCTAGATGGCACATAAGGTATGTAGAATGGATGAGGGGGCATGTCAGCACTCTGATCACCTCTAATCAGTCTATCCAAATATTGTTGATAACTCTCCTCATACTCATCAAGTTTCACAATATATCTTTCCACATTATCCACTTTACCATCAATATCTCTAACATGCTCATGAGTAAAACTCACTTTCTTCAAAATCTTTCTTAACAAACTAGTCTGTGAATCTGTAGATGATGAAGCACGTGAATTTGTAGCACGAGAAGTAGATGCAGCATAAGCAGAAGCAGTAGAAGCCCTACCAAATCCTCCTCTCCAACTAAACTCTGAATGTACACTGTAAGCACCAACGTTGACACTGGTAATTGGTTTCAATGGCTGAAGTACCTCTTCCAGGTTTCAAACTTCACTCCAGATCGTTCACATAATGAATGAATCAAGGAAGGAAATCCCATACCTGCAATAGTGGTTGATCTAGCACAGTTTAAAACATAATCATAAAATTATACCTCCAATGTCAATAGGCTTCCCTTATTGAATGCAATGGTTCAACACAGCTCCTTCTCTCGTTACTTCACTAGTATGACTCGAAGGTAACAATTTAGATGAGATAAAATAATGCCATGCCTTAGAAGTGGCATTCAATTTGGAAGCAGGAAAGTTCACTCTTCTATCATTTATTATTTTCTATAATCCTCTTCCATCAGTCAGAAATTCCATGATCTCATCTAAGTCTCCTTCCGTATGATGATAGTTAGAATAAAAACAGAACATGTCAGGAGGTAGTCCATAAAAAGTGTTGATTGCCCCAAAAGAAAAGTTGACCTCATGCCTCCTAACCATCACTTGATTCTCTTCTGCAGCAGGCAAATTTGCATAAAATTCTTTGACCACAGAAACAACAGCAACTGCGGAGAAGCAACAGTAATTCTCTTAGTTCCTTCTAGCAATCATATCTTTAATCACCTCTCCTGATTTACTAAACACAAGCTCGGGAATCAACTTACGTGGCTACAATGCATCGACGTATCGTTCCTCAGCCCTCGTACTAACAAATTTATCAGAATCAAATCTTGTCTTTTCTCGTGCACGCTTTGACTTTGGAGCCATCTCTAAAAATTCATGAAAAATTCACCATAAATTCCAAAATCAAACTAACCTTGCTAAATTATCTTCCAAAAGATATTTTCACTAAATCCAAGCAATTTCTCAAGTTTTTCCTCAAATTTTCACCATGAATAGTGATTTTAAGATTTTCCAAAATGTACTCAAAATACATGGTGAAAATAATAATAATAAAAATTTACTTAGGAGTAGTGCTCTTACCTTAAGGAATCCAAATTTAATAATTTTTGTTGATATCGGCTCTTAAATGATCCACAATATTATGCCCTAGGCTCCTCTTTCGCGATAAACCGAAGGTTGAAGATGATGGGGTGGTTTAAAAATGGAAATTTTCAGTTTTTTAACTGCTGGGAACCAATTTTCGCGAACTGGCGCCTAAGCGCGAATCCCTCGGTGCTTAGCCGCGAAATCTGGCGCTTAAGCACCGGCACTCTGACGCTTAGCGGCCAGTACCCAGATTTTCACAATTAAGGTATATGCACTAAATCACTTTGTTAATCACCCTTAATTACTCCAGAATAATTATTTCTCCCCACATAAATCTTCCAATATTCCAAATCAAAATTTAGTATCCATTGATTCCACACAAATTTCACACAAACACAAACTTATATTAAAACAAACATAACACTTACTACAATTCTATAATTTCTATCCACACATAAAGGATGAAATTCTCTAAATACAAGAGACTTTAATCTCAAACTGATAAGTATACATCTCTAGGATGTAACCATCACATCATCAGGCTTAGTTAATACATAAATATAAACACTAAACACACCAAACTTAACACACATGAACACTAAACATAACACATAAGAACACTAAACAAATAAGAACAAAGCACTCTTAATTCCATTCTCCATTAAGCAGATTATATCCCGAACCATTATGATTCTCATTTGACCCTTCTGGAATATAAATTTGATAAAACAGGAGATAATTGTTCATCCTTAAATCATCTTCTTCAATCCATTTGTTCTTTAGAAATATCGCCTTATCCGCTTCTTCCACGTACCTTGAATGATTGAATTGCATCTCGAGTTGCCATCCCATGTGCTCCAAATGTAGGTTACTTTCATGGATTATTGCTTCCATTGAAGTCACTCGAGCTTCAATTTTTGCAATTATTTCAGCAATCCCTTGAATATGAACAACGAGATATCCATTGATTAACTCTTTAGCACTGTCACTAACAAACTTACTCTTGTCAGAATCTTGCTTTTTCTTAATCTCATTCTCCCAGGAAGACATGTTGCACTGAAAACTCTCTTCTTAAGACTCAAAAATGAAAATAGGACTTGGGGCAAGTGATTCTCTTAAATCAGGTCCTTTTTATAGACTTCGGAAGTGCTAAAACTGCCCCAAGACGATTTAAAACTCTAAAACAACTTCCAAAACCACTCCCCCACGATCTAGGCTTCTAGAACCTCATTTTTCACATTTTTTATAACTGCGACGCCTAAGCGCCAACTAGTCGGCGCTTAGCCGCCAGTGCTCAATTTAGCACAGGTCTGCTAAGTGTCCAAATTTTCATTCTGACTTCTCTAAATCATCAATTAAGGTCAAATAAACTCTACTATAATTTAAAAACTCCAAATTCCTACCACTAAAAACATAAAAACAAACCAAACCAAGCAAACAAAACACACTAAACAAACATAAAGCAAAGCATTATACAGTAAAACTTTTTGTCCTGGTACAAGTTTTTTAGTAAGAATCTTCCGATCATGCCATAACTTCATCTTTTCCTTATAAATCTTAGCAATTTCATAAGATTCATTCCTTATTTCTTCAAGCTCATTCAATTACAATAATCTCTTTTCAGCAGCATCTTTCAAATTATAATTGAACTCTTTGATAGTCCAATTTGCTTTATGCTCATGTTCAAAAGCTAAATGACAAGCTTTTCCAAAAATCAGCCTATATGGGGACATTCCTATAGGTGTTCTGTAAGCAGTCCTATAAGCCCACAAAGCATAATCCAGTTTAATTGACCAATCCTTTCTATTTGGATTAATAGTTTTTTCCAATATTCTTTTAATTTCAAGATTGGATAATTCAACCAAACCACTTGTCTGCGGATGATAAGTAGTAGCAATGCGATGATTAATATGATATTTCTTTGCTAACTTCCCAATAATCGCATTTCTAAAATGACTTCCCCCATCAGTTATGGTTACTCTTGGTATTCTAAATCTGTAAAATATATTCTTTTCTAAAAACTTTGCAACACTTTGAGCATCACATCGAGGTAAAGCAATAGCTTCAATCCATTTGGAAACATAGTCTACTGCTATCAATATATAAATATTTCTGAAAGATTGTGTAAATGGTCCCATAAAATCTAGTCCCCAAACATCAAATATTTCAACTTCCAACATATAATTGAGGGGCATCTCATTTCTTCTAGAAATATTGCCTACACGCTGACATTTATCACAATTTTTAATATAAAGATTCACATCCTTAAAAATTGTAGGCCAATAAAATCTTGATTGTAATATTCTATATGCAGTTTTATCACTTCCAAAATGTCCTCCATAATCAGAATCATGAAATTTTTGAATAATTTCATAAGTCTCTTCCAAAGGTACACATCTTAAAATTATAAGATTCCTTCCTTGTTTATATAAAAATGGGTCATCGCAAAAATAAGTCTTAACATCAGACAGAAATTTCTTCTTTACTTGGTATGTCAAACCATAGGGTATAATATTACTAACAATAAAGTTTACTATGTCTGCATACCACGGAAACGCCATTCTTTAACAGTGAACAGTTTTTCATCAGGAAAATGTTCATTAATTTCTTCAATATCACATAGAGATTTTTCAATTTCAAGCTTGGACAAATGATCGGCAATTTGATTATCAGAACCCTTCCTATCTACTATCTCAAAATCAAATTCTTGCAAAAGAAGAATCCATCTTATTAGTCTCAGTTTTGCATCATTTTTCTACATTAAGTATTTAATAGCAGAATGATCAATATGCACCACACATTTAGTTCCAATTAAATATGATCAAAATTTATCAAAGGCAAATATTATAGCTAATAACTCTTTCTCAGTAGTGGTATAACTAATTTGAGCTTCATTAAGAGTTTTACTGACATAATAAATTACTTTGAAAATTTTATCACATTTCTGACCTAAAACACTACCAATAGCATAATCACTAGCATCACACATTAATTCAAAAGGTTTTTCCCAATTAGGTGAAATTATTATAGGTGCAGTGATTAATTTTTCTTTTAATGTTTCAAAGGCTTTACAGCAGTCATCAGTAAAATTAAAAATTGCATCCTTTTCCAGTAAACGACATAAAGGTTTTGTAATCTTTGAAAAGTCTTTGATGTAACGCCTGTAGAAGTCAGCATGTCCTAGAAAACTTCTAATTCCCCTTACATTGGTTAGGCAAGGTAAATTAGATATAACTTGAATTTTTGCAGGATCTACCTCCAAACATTTTTTCTGAAATCTGATGTCCCAAAAAATTCTTCCTGCTACCATAAATTAGCATTTTTCCTAATTAAGGACCAAATTAGTTTCTTCACAGTGTTTTAGAACTTTAGATAGATGTTCTAAACATGATTCAAACGAAATTCTAAATACTGAAATGTCATCCATAAAAACTTCAATCCATTTTTCAATCAAATCACAAAAAATAGCCATCATACATGTCTAAAATGTAGCAGGGGTCTTACATAAACCAAAGGGCATTTTTCTAAAAGAAAACATATCATAAGGACTGGTAAACGTAGTTTTCTCTTAATCCTCAGGAGCAGTTTGAATTTGGTGGTAACCAGAATATCGATCCAGAAAACAAAAGTATTTATGCCCAACCAGTTTATCCAACATTTGATCTAGAAAAGGGAGTGGAAAATGATCTTTCCTTGTGGCAAGGTTTAATTTTTTATAATCAATGCATATTCGCCACCCTGTAACTTGTCTTGTTGGTATCATTTCATTTTTTTCATTAACAGTCACAGTTACTCCTCCTTTCTTAGGAACACAGTGAATAGGACTAACCCATGCACTAGCTGAAGTAAAGTAGATAATTCCAGCATCCAACCATTTTAACATTTCTTTCTTAACAACATTTTTCATGATAGGATTTAATCTCCTTTGGGGATCAGCCCGCGGTTTACAATTATCTTCCATAACAATTTTGTGCATACAAATTTAAGGACCGATTTCTTTAATATCAACAATTGTCCATCCAAAGGCTTTCTTGTGCTTCTTCAAAATTTTCAAGCAAACTCTCTTCCTCTTTTTCATTTAATTGAAAGGAAATTATAACAGGCAAGGTTGAGGATTCACCTAGAAAAACATACTTCAAATGATTAGGAAGCATTTTTAGCTCAAGTTCAGGAGGTTTTTCAATTGATGGACCATAAGATTCATCTTTTTCAGTCATATCCAACAATTCAAAACTTTCATGAACATACATTAAATCTTCTTCTTGAAAATCTTCAGAATCAAGTAACTCCTCTTCTTGCTTATATTCCCATTCTTATCTTTCAGATTTCTCTTCATAAGTTGATTTGAAATGATATTCATTTAAATATTCAATAACATCCATCCTATAAAACACATCTTCTTTACCTCTAGCAGGATATTTCATCGATTTTGAAATATTAAATGTAACAGTCTGATCATTAACCCTCATAGTTAATTCCCCTTTTTGCACATCTATCATGACTCTGCCTGTAGCTAGAAAAGGACTCCCCAAATTATGGGTATCTCTTTATCTTCCTCCATATCTAACACAATGAAATCCACAGGAAAAATAAATTGATCCACTTTTACCAAAACATCTTCTATAACTCCTTTAGGATATGTGATCGAACGATCTGCTAATTGCAAAGTTACGATAGTTGGGGTTATTTCTCCTAGTCCCGATCTTTTGAATATTGATAAAGGCATAAGGTTAATGCTTGCACCAAAATCACATAAAGCTTTTCCACAAAATCTTTCTCCGATCGCACATGGAATTGTGAAACTACCAGGATCTTTAAGTTTTTCAGGAAGCTTTTTTTGAATTATCGCACTGCACTCCTCACTAAGTGCAACAGTCTCATTTTATTCAAACTTCCTCTTTTTATTAAGAATATCCTTCATAAATTTCACATAGCTTGGCATTTTTTCTAGGGCTCAGCAAATGGAATATTAATAGTAAGCTTCTTTAATATCTCCAAGAACTTTGAAAATTTCTTATCCAACTTTTGTTGACGAAGTCTCTGAGGAAATGGAGATGGTGGTTTTTCTAAATCAACCTTAGGTTGAGAAATAGGTTTTTCTAAACCTTTTTAAGCGTCCTCTTTAGGTCTTTCAATCTCTTCTTTCTCTACTTCGATTTCTTTTTGAACTCTACCTTCCAATTCTTTTCCACTTCTCAGTTGAATTACTTTTACTTGTTCTATATTCTTTTCTCTTGGATTCACTTTAGTATTACTTGGAAGCATTCCTTGGAATCTATTACTTAAGGCATTTGCAATTTGTCCCAATTGATTTTCAATATTTCTGATGGTTGCTCCTTGAATGTGTAATTGATTTCCCATATGTGGTACTACTTCTTCCATAGACAACTTCTTCTCCTTATATTGTAAAGCATTGTTATAATTTGAAGGATAAGTTAATCTATTATTATTATTACCTTGGTTGTTCCAATTCCCCAATGAGTTTACTTGGTGGTTCCTCCATGTTGATTAATACCACCCTGATTATTGTTATTCCAGTTAAAATTTGGATGATTCTTCCAACCTGGGTTATAATAATTGGAATATGGGTTGTTAGGTTTGATTATAACATTCACAGTTTATGGTGAATAATAAGAATCAACCATTTGGCCTAATGAATTTTCTTCAATCATGAGATTTAGCTGAGAAAAATTCATCCCAAAGTGGTCTATCTTCATTGATACAGCAGCAACTTGATTTGCTAACATTGTAAAAGCATCATTTTCATAAACACTAGCTACCTTTTTAGGATTTAACCTTTCAGAAGGCCATTGAAAATTATTAGTATCCATTTCTTCAATTAAAGCATAAGCATCAAAAAATGGTTAGACATTAATGATCCACCAGCAGCAGCATCGATGATTAATCTAAGAGATCCAACTAATCCATTATAAAAAGTTTGAATTATTAATCAATCTGGTATCGCATGATGTGGACATTTCTTGAGAAGATCTTTAAATCTTTCTCATGCTTCATATATTGATTCCCCTTTAAACTGACAAAAAGATGTTATATCATTTCTCAACTTAGCAGTCTTAGATGGTGGACAATATTTAGCAAAGAATGTAACCATATTTTAGCTTTATCCCTTAGTGAAAAAGGAAAAAGTCTAAGTCTAATAGCATCATCCGAAACACCATCATATTTAAAAGTAGCACACAACCCTGGAAAATTAGCAAGATGCAAATTAGGATCTTGAGTTCTTGCTCCCCCAAACTGATTATTAGACACCATTTGGATAATAGCAGGTTTAAGCTAAAAAGAATTAGCAGCAACAGCAGGGTTTTGAGTACTACCACGAAGTTCATCTACTGTAGGGTTAATATAATCTCTTAAATGTCTTAATTCTTGAAGGATGCCTAGTTTTGATTTTGATGATTTGCCATTTCTTGAATATTTTTATCTTTTTCTGTATTTTTATTTTTTTTGATTTTTCTGATTGTTCTTTCTAATTCAGAATCATTAGGAACAAGTCCCTCAGAACCTGAACTACGCATACAACAATAAAACAAAACACAATACACTAACAAAAATAAAGAAAAGTAAAAATTTAAAATTTCTTAATTCTCTTTAAAATGCAATTTAATTATTTTCTCCGGCAACGGCGCCAAAAACTTGATCCACCTGATATTTATACTTACAAATATGATATGAAAATTGGCAACGACACAAAAAACTTGATCCCGCCGGATATATATATGCTGATGATTTTGATTTATAATGTGGATACTACGCAAGTATAAATATTATTTATCAAGTAATATAGAACTTTCTGATTAGGCCCTGAGATATCGAACCCACAGGGAAAATATGAAAATCTTTAAAGGAATCAAAAAATTATCTTTTTACTTTTTTTTTAATGGCTTTTGAAAGTATGTCTTGATTTTGAAAAGTTTTGAAATTTTATTTGTCTTTTGAAATTTCCTTAATAAAATGTTAAGCAAGAAAGTAAAATTATAATAACTAATAACACTAGAATATCTTTTTCTTTCCTTTTATGAAGTAGTAATAATTATTAAAGTATTATTGTAGAAGTATTTAAATTTGTTGTGACAGATAGAAGCAAATGTGTTCTTTACCCTTACTTGGTTCTATAAAGAACATATGTTAATTTGCAATTTTTATCATTTTGAACATGGTTAGGCAGGGAAGATACCAGTCTCTCACTTTAGAGTTCCCTCGATTCCCACCAACTGGGGGCTAACTTCTCATAACAAAACTCAAAACTTCAAACCAAATTAGGGGGTTTTAGCCCGTCACTCTAAAAACCTCTAGTTTTACTCCCTTCCATAAAAATATCTTTTAATATTACATTTAATTATATGGACTACAATTCTCACCCATATAATTGCATGTGATTCTTACTAACTTTTATGAGATAATACCGCATTGGATCTTACATAATCTCAAGAAATTCTACAACTTAACATGCCAAATTAAGAAGTAAACAAAGTTTTCAGAATCAATCTTCACAACTTCTTCCAACTTTAAACACTTATACTTTCCACAACAATTCTTCATAAACTAATTACTTCTCCATTTAAGAAAGAAAAAGATAAAGTAAACTACTTAGAATGCATTGAAAAAATTAAAAAACACATTGATTTGAAATTAAAAATTATAAGAAAAACAACAAACACAAACAAGTATTAATTAAAATACTAAATGTAAGAACAAAAGTAAACACTTAACTGAAAATTCTCTCCACAAGACTCAGGAAGTTCCTCTGAAACTTTAACTCTTTACTAAACTACTCCTAAGAGCGGATCTCCCAACTCCGATAACTCAGAATAAACTTCAAACTTCAATAGAAACTAAACTAAAATAAAGAAAAGAAGTGGGAAGAAGAAGAATTCACTCCGACCCTTTTCTCCTTTCTACTCTCTACTCCTACTCTTAATAAGAACTCTCGCAAAATAAAAGTAAAATACTATAAAAAATCTCTTCAAAATGCAAGTGGAAGAGCACTTAGTCATTCCTAAGACTCTCTTTAAAAATTAAACCAAAAGGTGCCTTGGTGTCTCTTCAAATGTGTCCAGATTCAATGTATCCACCAAAGAATGCGCCACTTCATTCAAACTTGCCGCCCAAAGGAAGTTATGGAAGTTACCACCAAGAGTTGCATCCCATCCCCTTTGAAATTGGCGCCAAATTCCTTTAGATTTCAATTTTTAACTGTGGCGGCTAAGCACCGGCCCAGCGGCGCTTAGCCGCCAGTGCCCAAATTTTCATTTTTCATTTTTTTTGCTCCAAATTTGATCCAATTTTGCTCCAAATTTGATCCAATTTTGCTCCTTTCATCATGACCATCCATTTTCATCATACTTGCAAGAAAAACACAACATACCTTCCATTAAAGTACAATATCATTAAAAATAGGTATAAAAATGTGCATAAAAATACTATATATTTTAGGTGTATCACCGAACCTCACCATATAGTAGCTATTAGTGCTAGTTGGGATGATGGTGGGTACTCAACAATGGGATCGTGACTTGTAGAGACCTAAAACTCCCATTCTTCTCCTCCTTCCATTTGTCTCCAACCTAAAATCTTTGACTAAGGTAACTTCAAATCAATTTTTTACGTGAAGCATCCATTCTATATTTACTAAATCCATCATTTCATATAAATCCAGGATTTTTTTTGCCTAAAACAGGGAAATCCAGATTATCAAATTGGAGGCTTTATATTGACCTAAATGACAGTCTAGCATGTTACCACCTCACTTTTATTGAGGTCTAGCCTTTCTTCCTCAAAATCCTAGGATCTAGCCATAGGACTTTCTTGTTGGCTAATCCTAGAGGACTAGTGATGGAACCCTACTCCATTAGAAATTCCAAACACCTCTTTACTTTTCTTGGAGTTCCACATGTGTGGTTTTGACCTCTAGTTGTTAGTGGGATGAAACCAACATGAGGGAGCTTAAGAGGAGTCCTCATAGGATTGACAGGCCTTAGGGTTAGCCCAGGGTGGTCTGGTCTTGGTCACACACTAGCACATAAAACCACTTGAACCTATCACATCCAAACCTAAAACCCTAAACCATTCTTGCTTAGCCTGGTTCCTCACTCTTTTGGGAATAATGTGGGTGGCTCCCTAAACCCTTGGCCTTTGGATAGGGTGGCTAGTACTAACACATGGAGGACACAATATGAGGATTTCTTTGGTCTCATCGCTCAATAAAGGGTAATCTTATGATTAGCATCTTCAATAAATTCCAATTTTACCAAAACTCCCAATTTTGACCTTGTACCCATAATCTTTTTTCAAAATTACCTAAATGCCCCTGAAACTGTAATTTTCCCAAAATTGACCAAAATCTCAAATTATCTTTCAAAATCATTTTAAACCATTACAAACCACTCAAATTACCCAGAATACCCATTTTCCTAAAAATTCTCAAATTGCCCACAAATTTGCCAAAATTACCAAAATACCCCACATGCTCCAACATTTTCCAAACTCTCCAAATTTAGTCTAAATGTCCCCAAAATTAATCCTAACCATCCAATGTTCACAATTGTGCCAAAATCCACCAAGATTGGCCAAAATGCCCAAATTACCCCTAAGTGCTTAAAGTCTCCAAATCACCCTCAATTTCCACTAAATTGATTTCAAACTCTATCAATCTTAAATCCAACTTATATTCCATCATGTCCAAACCCAATTTGAACCAAGTCCAATCCTAATTGAACCTAATTCCAAACCCTAATTTCAAGTCCAGTCCCATTAGCCCTAAATTGACCTAAAATCCAGAAGTCACCAAATTGATCTCCATAACCAATCCAATTTCTCAAATTTCAAATCCTAATTTACTCATCAAAATTTTCTAAACTAAATCGAGCCCTCACATGACTCGAATCCAAACCCAAGACAAACCCAAACCCAAGTCCAAGCCAAAACCCTAATTTTAAGCCCAAAACCAAAATTAACTTAACCCATTAGAATTAACCCATGACTAATTCTTTCCTGCCTTGGTTAACCTCATAGAGTTCTAATCAAACCGTCTAGCCAACCATAATTGAGCCATGGACCAAGGGTCCCTCAAATTGAGGAGACTCTTCCTAAATTTGGCTCAATTACCCAAGCTTCTCATCACAAGTAAAACTTCCCTGACCTTCCCTAAACTAGCTAGCTGCCACCCCAGCCCCGGCTAGCCGACCTAGTCGCTATAGAACCTAAAACCGAGAATTCCACCCATGGATTAAACCCAAATTTAACCTAATCCAATGTGGCTCACTCCCGTTGGCTAATTGCGTCGCTCAGCCCTCCACCTAAGCAACCTTTTCCCTGACCTTCATGAAAGTTTCCATCTTGCGTGGGTTTGAGATCCCTTCGAATATGCTTTAAACATTCTTATCTCCATCGCTTATTTGAGATTATCTTATGTTCCAGCAGTCAGTAAAAATATTATTGACATGTGATAATATATGGCCTTAAAAGTAATTAAAAGATGGAGCACATGACATTAAGGAACAATGCCGACAACTTACAATAGTTACGTTGAAATGTTCATCTAAAGCATGGATAAAAAATATAGAATTCCCACCCTTACAAAACATAAAACAGTTACGAAGAGAGAAATAACAAACTACTTTGAGTTTGGAATAGTGATTAAGATGTGCTCGGAATGTTAAAAAGAAAAATAAATAAATTTGCACCTTCTAAATAATTCTTAGATACTTACATTGTATACTCTTATATTGATATGCCCAACTCTCATATCTTTAAAATCATTTCAAAAATACCACTTGCTAAGTTTGTGACTTGAATTCTGTAAGTTCAGTTTATCATAAGAAAATTATGAGCACATTGACTGAAATCTCAGAAGAAACGTTTGAATGAAAGGTCTCTATAGTTGGATTAACTTTTTGATGATATTTAAATTTCAATATGCATGTTATTACTTTATCACCTCTCTTATATACTTTCTTGCAAGAGGTCTTGTAGAAGTTTATAATTATCTCCTTTGTTTGTATAAGTCACCTCCTCAGCTTACTTTTTATTTTGATTTTAAAAACTAAAAATCTACTCTCGTTATTTTTCTTTTGATTTTTTCTTATATAAGATTTTCTAAGTAGAAATTTGTGTATTCTATCTTTTATTTTTTTGTTATTCATCATAGTAATTCTATAAAATGATTATTATTAATATATTTAAAAATCAAATGCAATTTTTAGGCATAGATTTATTACACAAAAGTGCTTATAAATGTAAATATAAAATTCTTAGTGCTAAATATATAAATGTATAAGAATTATTCAACATGTATGCCAATTTTCTCAATAAATAAAATAATTCATGGAAAATACGGTTGAACTCTTTTCAAAAGTGCAACAGGAAATAATGAATCCAGCCAAAGAAACGATAACCAAATCATGTAAGTAACCGTGCAATCAATAATAGATAGCTCCAGAACAGAAAGTCTTATTAAATTCTATTAATTTTTAATGTCAATTAATTTCAATTTTTCTTAATAAAAATAAATCTATCAAATATTTGTTTCCAACTCATTTTCTTATGCTAATGGATTTTCTTGTAACTCAATAATTTTAAATAAAGTAATTTATTGAATGAAAATTGAATAAATTATTTATTCTATGCTTTAATTTTTGAGAAGAAAATACTCTTTTAGCACGAGATATTATAAGATTTTTATACTGCTCTATAGGTGCAGCTTATGTTGTTGCATGAACATGAGGTGAGCAGATGAGAACCTATTATTCTTATCAAGTTGGTACGAATTTGCCAATTTAACATGAATTAGCAGATGTTGTTGAGCTTCCAACTTGTGTGGCTTGAAATCCCTTCGAATATGCTTCATATATTTTTATCTCCATCACGTGTCTAAGACGTTGCTATGTTCTGTTGGTCCGTAAAAAATTAAAGATGTACAATATTATATGACCTTAAGATGATTTAAAAGATGAAGTGCATGATATCCAAGAAATATGTCGTAGCTTATAACAGTTCTGTTGAAATCTTCATCTAAAGCATGGAACAAAAATATGGAATTCGTACACTTACAAAGCATAAAGTAGTTCTAAAGAGAGAAATGAGATACTTTACTATGTTTATAAAAGCGATTCAAGTATGCTTGGAATTTGAATGAGAAAAATAAATAAATTTATACCTTTCAAATAATTCTTAGAAAATTACATATATGAATATCTAAATCTTTATATTTATATGCCCAACAATAACTCTATAACATCGCTTCAAAAGTTCCACTTGTTAATCTGAGACCTAAATACTATGACTCTGGTTCATCTCATAAGAAAATAATGAACAAATGGATTGAAGGTCTCTATAGTTAGATTAGTCTTTTAAATGCATTTAAAGTTTAATATGCAAATACTTTTCTTAATAGGGCCTTCTAGAAGTCTATAAATATTTCCTTTATTTTTATAAATCACTTACTCACTTTTCCTTTATTTTAATTTTATAGTAACCAATGCTTTACACTTGTACTTATTTGTTCTACATAGTGTTGAATCCAAAAGGTTTTATGTGGAATAGAGAGAAATAGAGAGAGTGAGTGAGTGAGAGAGAAGTAGAGTACATAATAACATAAGTTCTCTAAGAATGGATTCAATAGTCTATACTTGAAGAAATGATCCCCATATTTATAGATCATAGGTGTCTCTTGTCTGTTATATATTCCCTATTTTAATAGGAAAGTTACAATTAATTAATGCATTGTTACACTTTTACATAGGTATAACTGATTCCGATATCATTTCATATTCATAACCACCATTAATGCCATTTCATATTCATAACCATTAGAGAGAGGGCGTTAATGATCCACGAATTTTATCATTTGGGTAGCTGATGATCGTTTGGTCGACTGAAAAGGTCTTCAGTCAACTAGTAGGTTCTCAGTTGCCCTTCTCGAGAGAAAGCCTTATATAGACCTTTTTATTGCTAAGGTTAATCAGATGGTCATCGCTTCTTTGGATAAAAGGTCTTCAGAGTGGAATGTATGGGATGAATATTGACAATATTTGTGAAGAATTCCAGATCCATACAAGGAGTTTTCAACACCTGGTTGTCCCTCAGATCAGATGCTTAATGATTCTTCGTTATACTGAAATTTCCTTGGGTTGGCCCATGATTTCGATCGAATGAAATTATGCTTGACATATCGTCATTTGACCATTACATCGTTGTCCTTTGGTATCTTTTTAATGAAATTCATTGAATTTTCTTGAGATTCATGTGGTCATATTTGTGATGTACATATTTAGTTTCTTAATTTTGTTACTTATTGAAATGACAACTGCTATAATAATAAGAGAATTAAATGAAAATATTGACTTGTTTATCGTGTAATAAGTACTTCTAATAATTTAACTCCCTATAATTTTTTCCCACTCTTCAAATAAATAGGGCATTGTAAATCCTTTTGTGTCACCATTTCTAGATATAATCCCCTTTAATCGGTTTTTGAATGTGGGCAGTAATGACGAGAGACAAAAATTCTTCAATTGAAGAGGTTATGTTGAAGTTCTTTGGGCTTTGATTAACAAACTCTGCCCTTTCATAGGAAAGAAAAAAAAGGAGCTCGAGAGCACTCGCCCTGCTCCCAACAAGAAAATTACATATGAGAGTCGATCGACAGGAAAGAGGCTGGAAGGTGACAGATGTTCAACAAATTCAAAGAATTAGGGAGAAGGGATCCAAACAGAGGGAACCAAGCTAGTTAAGAAAGATGTGCTGAATATGAATAGAAGAGATGACTGAGTTGTTTGAATGTTTGTCACTCTGTGAGGTGGGGTAGGGCTGAGGTGTACACAACTAGAACACCGGTGCTCCAGATCTGGTCGGCTCATCATCTTAACAAGTACAGATGACCGCGATGACCAAAATATAGTCATGTGTAGGTTTGGTTCTCCCACCTTTGGCGGGTGAGAACAGGTAATTCGTCGTCTTACTACCTATTGGAGAGGGTCTCCTCACAAAGGAGATATAAAGATTAATATGTAAAGAAATTTCTTTCTTAAATTTCTGGCTCATTCCGAATCTAATTCCTATCATCTGTTTGTCGTTGCAAAGGAAGAAATATCATCGATTCCCCAACAATGGATGTTGGGAAAGCCCCGCTCCAGAGGTGGTCACGGGACTCCTACTTCAGATAGAGGTGCACCAGACCATCTACTAGTCTCAGAGATCACCTAGAGGGAGACAAACATTCAGCGGGATTCTAAATAATCATTGGCTCACTGTATTAATGCAATGATGAATTTGTTTTCTTGGGAGGTGCATCTCTAGTGGTAGACCACCATATTAAACCCGAAGGAAAAGCTGGCATTCCTCTATACTAATGTTTTAACCCTCCAAGCCAATGTGGCAACTCTCTGCACTGAGCTGGCAGAAGTCCAGACGATCAACTTAATATCTATGGTTCGAGCAGAATAAGAGTATATAGAAAAAAATTAAGTTTAGGGGGTATGTGTTGTATTCTAGTCTCAAGAGTCAGTGTTTGGTGCTGCACGAGGTAGCTGATGACCCCTCTGTAAAGTAATTTTTATCATAAGTGAAAATTAATTTTTTTAAAAATTTTAAATTTTTTCATTATGGTGTTTTCTCAATTTTTGTTTTCATTTGATGTAAATTTTTGAAGTCCTAAGTACGGATTCAAGGCATTTTGAATTCCCTATTTTCCATTCATTTTCTCTTTCTTTTTCTGAAGAAGTCTTCAGGCTTATCTATCATCGTATAATTTTTCTTCTCCCAGTAAATCTTTCTTCCATATCATTTAAATAATCTAGATAAGAGAGGAATCAGGAGATAAGGACATAGTACAATGAAGATAAATGAGAAAATTCATGTGGGGAACTTTCGTAAGGTAAACTCTACATGATGGCCCAAGAAGGTATGTCCTAAATAAGTTCTGGGCTAAAATGAATTGAAACATATATGCAAAGAAGAATTTATGAGAGCTACCCACAAAAAGAGATACAAGTGTGTGTACTTGTTCTGGGCTTAAGAGCAACACTAAAAGAGACATATCCCTTTGGTTAATTACATCTTGGTGGGTGCCAAGGAGAGTCTTCATTAAAGGAATTCTGTTTACACTTGTATAACAACTAGTAAAATGTATCATAAAGGACAGTTATCTCACAAGAGCATCCTGATGCCTTCAAAACTAGCGCTGATCCATATAGGTAGAGAGTAAATCTCTCACAATCCTATACAAATGGTAGCTTAACAGTGAGCAAGGCCTATGAAATAATCGGGTCATCCCATAGTGTCTACACTATGCTTTCAAGGCCAGACAAAGCCATAAGGGTAGATGGTGAATCACCGTATCTCAAATGGGTAGCAGTTTATCCACAATTAAGGCCTACAAGATGATGTTAGTGATGTGTCAAGTGGAGCAGTAAGACTCAAAAGGGATACAAAAAGGAAGGGTAGAGTAGTCATAATCGATTAATAATAGTTGGGTCAGGATAACATTGATTCAGTATCTTAAGCTATTATGACTCCGAGTCTACCTGGTCATGAAGGTATTTTCCCCAACACAATTGGAGAATCCTTGTCAATAATACGTGAATGCGTTGTCCAAGAGAACCTTGGTAACTCTAAGGTTAAGAAAAGGAAACCTTAATCCTATAACCCTATGTAAGTAGGAAGAGTAGAGATGGGACATATACATACCAAAGTGGAAAGGAAGCCACTAAAGTGGAAAGAGAAGGAGAAGTACCACTACATAACCAGAATGATCTCAAAAAGGACTTACTCCCTAATTTGGTCAGAGAACCTCTAACTCCCTATGCACACTAGACGACCACCTAAGTAGAAATCTATGTTGGGTCAGTCGGGTTACAGAAGCAAGCAGACTTCTCCTCGGGACATGCAAATGATGTAGTTATCTAGTCTTATACATGGAGGCCCTATTAATTATGTCTTGGGTGAAGATCATGCTATGCAACCAATTTAAAATCTAGTAAAAAATCCATGAAGAAAATTAAGTACATATTTCAAAAAAGTTTGAATATCTTAAACCAAAATTTTGATTGGCCATAAAATTTGACTATTAAACTTTTATATAAAGATTATAAAATTTTAGGTCCTAAAAGCCTAAGGGATCCACACGATTCCCAAAAAAAATTAAAAACAAAAAGGGATGAAACTAGCAATCAAATGTTAGGAAAACAGTAAAACAAACCAAATCAACAGAATAAGAAAAGCTCGGGTGTCGCTTGGTGATACACCTAAAATATATAGTATTTTTATACACATTTTTATACCTATTTTTGATTATATTGAGCTTTAATGGAAGGTATTTTGTGTGTTTTTCTTACACGTATGATTAAAGAGATGATTGTGATGAAAGAGGGAAAAATGATCAACTTTAGAGCAAAAATGAAGAAAATTAAAAAAGTGATGTGTGATGGCTAAGCGCCAGAACCCGCACTTACGAGACCCGCGACTATGCACCCAGATCTGGAGCTTACGCGCTAGCAGGTTCGCGGCTAAGCGCCGGTACCACGTGCTTACACGCGATAGTTAAAAAAGAGGAGTTATTTTAATTTAGGCGACATTTTGAATAGGTTTTTAAGCACCGCTTGGTGAGAACGTGGGTAACTTCCTATTTGCACCAAATTCAATTCAAAATACTCTTGAATGGATGCATCTCATAGAAGGTACATTGAGTCTAGACACATTTTGAAGAGATACGAAGACACCTTTTGGAGAAGTATAAAAAGAGGACTTGAAGATCAGAAAAATGGTTGTTGTTGGAGAGTGTGGTTTGTGTTTAGGAGTGAGTTTTATGTTATAGAGTTATTTTAGAAAACACCTCTCCGCTTCACCATCTTTACTTCATTTTATATAGTTAGTATTAGGAGTAGAATTAAGATTTGGAGTCCACAGAGTAGGGCGCCAACCTCAAAGAGTATTATAAGAAAAAGCAAAATTTTCAAAGGAATTTCAAGAGTTTTGTAGAGAGGAATTACATATAATTCTTTATCTTTGTATTACATTTAGTTTTTAATTAAGACTTCTTATGTTTTCACTATGATTTATACTTTTAAACCAAGTTGTGATTGCATTTTCTCCATGAATTTTGAGTAGTTTTCTTTATCTTTTTCCTTAAGTGATGAAGTAATTAAGTTATGAAAGTATGTTGTGTGAAGTATAGGATTTAAATGTTGGAAGAAAATGTGATGAATCAAAATCTTGCACTTGTTGACCTCATTTTTGATGAGGTCTTTTCTTCTTCTCTTTAGTACTTAGGATCTAGCCTTAGGCTTTTCCTTTGACTATCCTAGAGGATTAGAATTGAGACCCACCACTTAGAAATTCAAACCACTTCTTAACTCCCCGCAAACTCTACAAACTTGATTGTAGACCCCTAATCACCTAGAGGGTTGAAATCAAATGTGGAAGTTTAAAGGATGAGTTCCTATAGGACTCTTTGGCCTTAGGACCGCCTCGGGTGGCCCGGTGCAGTGAAGGGCTGACTTACACACACACTACACCTATACACTACACTTGCACACACCTCCTAAAAACACACCCACACCCAACTTGACCTCCTGACTCATGAAGGTGATTCACGTGGATGGTCCTTAACCCCTAAGCCCTTGGCTAAGAGGGTTAGGAACAACATAGTGGATGCCTCATATGAGTCCCTTTTATGGCTCATGTGGGCTTGATATGGCTTCATGGCTCAACCAAAAAGATTTCATTCCACTTACATTCACCCAATCTTCAATTTTACAAATTTTCAATTTTTGACCCCCGGGACCCTACACCCGCTAAACTTACCCAAAACCCTCGAAACCACCCAAAATTTGCAAAACCACCTAAATTACCCAAAATTCCTCAAAATCAATCCTAAACATTCCCACATTACTCAAATTGATCATCCATACCCAAAAATACCAAAAATTCCAAAAATACCTCCCAATACCCTCCAAATACCCTAAATACCCCTCTTAGCCAAAAAATCCAAAAATTCAAAAAATTCCCAGAAAATTCCGAAAAATCCCAAATATTCCCAATTTCATTTTGTCCAACTACACCATGGGCCAATTTTGTCAATTTACCCCACTTTTATCAAAACCCTCAATTTGACCCATTTTAACCCAAAATGAACCCAATGTCAAACCAAACCTACCCAATTGACTCAAATTCTGGTCCAATTCAATTTTAAACTTCAATTCAACATCCCCAACACCAATCTAGACCAAATAAAAGTCCAATTTGATTGACATTTGGATCCAATTTCACTTTTGGCCTTAAAGCCCAATTTGGACCCATGACCCAAACTTAGCCCAAACTCACCCAATTCAACTCCAATTAACCCCAAATCTTTTCTAAACCTTCCTTAACATCCCCATAAACAAAACACTAACATGATTTGCCCAAAATTTAGACCCAAACCCCACTCAAATTCAACCCAAAGCTAAAAGGCCCAATTTTGACCTAAACCTAAACCTAACCCAAATGAGCCCAAACCTCAAAATCAAAACCCAACCAAAGCCAAAACCTCTTTGAAACACTCCCATAAACATTTCCCAACATTTATTTTACATCAATTTCAACCATAGCCCAACATTGGCCCAAGTTAGCCCAATTTGACCTATATTGACCCATTCACCAAAGAAGCCCAAATTCAACCCAATTCAAACCCAAATCACTCCCAACTTGCTTCAAATCACTCATGACACATCTATGAGCTAAACCCAACATTTGTTTGGCCCAATCCTTCACAAAATTCCGATCCATAAATTTATTTTCAAATCTAAAAGCCCACTTCCCTAAACCATTTTAAAAGCCCATCTTCACAAAATTTTAAAGGCCCAAAATTCATACAAAGCCCATATGACACTCTTCTTCATCATGACTTCAATTAAAATCATCCCTAAGTTCAAATCAATCATCAAATGGTTCCAAATCAAGCCATATGCCAAATCCCATCAAATCACTCCTAAATTACCAAAATTCCTAAAAACCTCTTTCATGAAAGTTGACTTAGCTTTTTCCAAGCCAAAGGTGAGCCATGAGGTCATGCATGAGCCACATGTGAGCCATGAAAGCCTTGGACACTTCACCATACCCAAAATGGCAAGAAGAGGGTACCCTTTAATGATTCTCTTAAGAGTAATTAACCACTCCCATGTCTCCCCTAACTCTTGCTTAAGCTTAATTATACTTGGAATGTGACTTGACCCCACTAATCAAGCTGATCCAAGTGACTTTCCCTTCAGCCCAAATTGGCCTTGGAAGGGTGCACCAAGCCCAAAATGGTTGGTTGACCCAAATCAAGCCAAAATGGCCTCTTCCCCATTCCACTTTGAATCAACACCTTTACACATGGCTAATGCCAATTGACTGCACTAAACCCCAGCCCTGACCCACCTGGACCTGAGGGTGACCCATGCCTGCCGACCAGCCGCCTGGGTCACCGGAAAACTCCATGGCCGAGACATGGGGAGAAGCCAAACTTTGGAATTCCACCCTGCTGAGCTGCCCCATGCCCAATGGCCACCATGGCTGTTCTTCTCTTGCCAAGAGCAGCTGATCCCAAGCCCTAACTCCCCCGGGAGAGCCTCCGACCATGCCTATTTAAACACCACCCCTTCTCGGCCATGAGAGGTGCTCGAACCAAACCTTAAGGAAACTCGCCAAAATCATTCCGCATCACTCTCCACACATGAGCACTTGATCCCCACCGAATTCCGACCCAATTCCCTCCAGTCGAGCTCAATTTCGAGCTCAAACTTTAGCCCAAAAACCAGGACACTTCTTCACAGTGGATCAATCTTCAAATCGATCGGTCCTACACCTTCACCGGACCAAGAGGAGAAGTTTCACATCGAAAGCCCCATCCCAGTGCCACCCAGCTTGTTCCGAGCTCCAAGCTTTGTGATCGACTGTGGTCACTTTCATAGCTAGACAATTCACTGTGCCAAGGGACTTCATCCGGAGCTTACTTGGACCCAATCGAAGGTGACACAACTCTCGGATCGAAGCTTCACTTCTCCGAGCAAAGGTATGGACTCACTCTTCTTCCGGAGCTTACGGAGATTCTCCATTTAATTTGAGTCAATTTAAATACATGTTTACCGTATGGATGTGTTCGTCTCCTCGAGACGAATCCATAGAGCATAAGAACACAAAAATCCATTGAGAATCGAGTGAGAAATTAGGGTTAGAAGGTTGACGGTCACGGGTGCACACCAGTCGTAGACGATGACTGGGAGCCGTCGGATCGAGCGTGTATCGAGCGGACGGTCGGGATCGAGCCTGACAGCCGCAATGGTGCATGAACCGCGGGCCCCGGAACGCCGAGTCGGATGACGGCGCCGAATCGGGGAGACGACGCGTGGCCTTTCGGAGGCTGCCGAGGATGGCGTGGCGCCGCGTGGATAAGTAGGAAATTAGGGCTATTTTCTATTTATTTAATTACCAGAATTTTGAAAATTCATAACTTTGTGTAGAAAAATCCTAAAAATAAAATAAAAATACCCTCTTGCTCAGTGAACAGAGGAGAATAATGTGGAAAAGAAATCATTTAATTTCATCAAGTATTTTATTTTTAATAATTTATTTACTATCTGCATTGTTTTAATTCTCCATGCATATAGGAAATTCACTATGGCATGAGACCATAGGGCTTTTGAAGCCTCCGAATTTGGGAACATTTCTGAATTTTCCAAAGTCAGAGGCCATTCCTATGAGAAGTTATTGATTTTTCAAATTCATGTTACTATTTTGAGTATTTTAAATCCAATAATTATCATGTTGTGAAATAAATTCTAGGAAAATTTGGTGATGTTTCTTATGACCAGAGGACCCTAGGAAAAATAGGTTTTGAATTAATTCACTTGGAATAACCCTAATTGGCTTAAACACCCTAAATAGGTCTTTAATTAATTAGAGCTAATCATGCATCAAATTGACTTGAAATCAATTCTCCACTAACCTTTAGGATCAGAGGAACCCACCATAAAAGTTTGAAGTCAATTGGGTTTGGTTAGCCCTATCAAATGGGTTGATTAAACCATTTAGCCAATTTAAACTTTAAAAATTCATAACTTTCAAAATACTTTTCAAAAATTCACCAAATTGGTTTTGGAGCCTCTCTGATATTAGGGGAATTTAAGAAAATTAAAATTTCAATTTTCTAAAAAGTTGATCTTTTGTATTATTTTAATATTTTAATAATTAACAAAATAATAAAAATCACAAAAATAATAAAATTCACCAAAATGTCACATTTTAAATTTTAGTCACTTAGGAACAAACCCCATATTTTTCCTAGGTCTCTATGATGAGTTATTAAATTTTAAAGCCCTAGGGTAATTTTAAAATAAAAAAAATGTATTTTCTAGCATTTCCATTAAAATAATTCTAATAAATCAAAGAAAAATCAGAAAATTATAAAAATTGATTATCTGATTTCCTTGATATCAGAGAGATTTTTGAAAAATATAAAATTCATTTTTCAAACTTTATTTTATTTTTAAATTAATTAATACTCCAAAACTCAAAATAATTATAATAAAAATAATATAATTCAAAAAATCACCAAACTTGATCCAAGTGGTCCTCTGGTCATTAGAAATGTCTCATAATTTTCTTAAGGACAGAAAATTTTTCTTGGTCATATTATTAAATTTTCCTTGGAAATCCTTATTTTCCACCAAAAATAATTACATAAATAAATTAAATACAGAAAAATCACATTTTCTCCTCTAATGTCTTTATTGACATATGAGTGAAGTCACATAAAAATTTCAAATTCATTTGAGCTCAATTTAGTAAGTTATGAAATTATTAAGCTTGAAGGGCAAAATGGTAATTAAAATTTTAACCCTTAATTAAAACTTTAGGCTTAATAAAATGAAAGAGTAAAATATTTTATTCTAATCTGACTTGGATGATTGAAATTTAAATAATTAAAGGGTAGAAACCTATTAAACAATTTAAAAATAATTGAAATGAACTTTAATTAAATAATTGATTAAATTTGGAAGAATAATAAAATTGGAATTATTAAAATAGGGATGTTATTAGGAAGAAATTTGTTCTTTAATTTAAGAATCCCTAAATTAATCATCTCAATAATATTTAATTACTAATTAAAATGATAATTCAAAGTTAAGATTTAAAAATGCTAAAATACTTAATCATTAAATTGAATTAAATTAAATTATTTAAATTAAACCCTTTTAAAACAAAATATTAAATTAAAATTAAAAAATAAAATCAAATTTAAATTTAAATTAAATTAAATTAAATTAAATTAAATTAAATTAAATTAAAACATATTAAATTAAATTAAATTAAAATATATTAAATTAAATTAAATTAAATCAAATTAAATTAAATCAAATTAAATTAAATTAAATTAAATTAAATTAAATTAAATTAAATTAAATTAAAACATATTAAATTAAATTAAATTAAAACATATTAAATTAAATCAAATTAAATCAAATCAAATTAAATTAAATTAAATTAAATTAAATCAAATTAAATTAAATTGAATTGAATCATATTATATTAAATTAACTTGGATTAAATTAAATTAAATTAAACCACATTGAATTAAATTAAGTTAAATTAAATTAAATTAAATTAAGTATAACATCACCTAAGACATAAAGAATTCAAAAATAAATCTAAAACAACTTGAACACTATTCCAAACTTAAATCCATTAACTAAAATTAAATTATGAACCACTGAACATCCATTCGCCCTCGAAAGTTTTTGTTGTCATAACTCTAAACGGAGCATTAAGTGAAGTGTTACTTCACTTATAGGATATTCAAATGTCCTAGTTCATCGAGCGAGATAACAAAACTTAAATTCCCGGACGATTAATTCATTTGTATAATTAAATTCTCCTGGACTTAAAAGAATCCGAGAAATATTGAAAAGATGTTTAAGATTCGTCTTAAGCACTTCCTCGATATGATAGGATATTTATAAGAACAATTGAACTTAATTGTTCTTTGATGAAGAAAATCGGCCTCAAACCCAAAATATAAGAACCTAGACGTCATAGGAAATGACTAGCTATAGGATTAGGAACTTGGTAAAAAACCATAACCCTTCCCTTAGCTTTACCTAGGAACTTACTTTAAATGCTTAAATATTCTAACTGTGTTTTAAGTGCAGCTTGGGATGACGGGAAGACCCTCCGGGTACGCTTTTATTTTATTGCAATTTATTTAATCGCATCGCACTTACTTTTCTTGCATGATAAACAACTCGTTGCATGAAAACCTACACCTTTAGGATAGTCCCTAAAAGCTGAAACCAAAACTAAATTAAAAGTCATTACAAGATAAAATTCACCGCCACAACATTTCAAAATATAAGACAACTCAAAATTTAATCACAAACGAACAACAAAACTACAACTACAACCAAATTAAAACGTCTTGTTGGATGATCGGGAATACCTCGGATGATGTAACCTACGTGTTGCTAACGGGATTTCCCACGATCTAAATGAAAGTGTGGAACTCATTCGAGTTGAGTTTAGCAAATTCATCTGGACTAAGTGAATCCGATAAAAATAACGATGCCGGAAGGATGGAACCGTGGGATCTTAACCGGTGTTGTTATAATCAACTTTAAGATTTGTTTAATTAAAATATTAAAAACACCTGGATTTTAAGATTTTCTCTAAACCCAACACTTTTCTCATCTCCCGATTTATGACTTCTAAAACTAAACTACTACAACAACAAGGAGCTCGGAGCATGGTGAGCAAGCACGGCCATCGTCATCGAGAAAACCCGAGTCTACTTCAAGAAACTTTTCTTAGAATTAAATAACCAAGCTATAAGACTTCGAGGTAGTTTGCCTAGTGCAACATAAATCCTCAACTCTTTGTTAGGCATTTGCATGATCATGTCATGTAAATTAAGCCCTAATCGGTCTTAGGACTCCGAGGTAGTCGTCCGATACGACATAAACCCTCACATCTTCAAGGCTATTTGTATGATTTTATCATACAAATATAAGTCCTAACTAATTAAAATTGGCAAGATCAAAATACTAAATAAACATTAGGGCTTTCCTAAATCCAAGCCAAACAATAGGATAGTCGGGAAATTACCGAAGTTCGCTTCGAATCTGTGATTTCTCCTACCTTTCCTCTTCTGAATTCCCAAGATAAAATGTTCCAAATTTGATCCATTCCCTATTGAAATTCCAAAATTCAAACCCTTGAAAACTTAAACTTTGAAAGTCTTGAGAGCGAATTACGATTATTATCGAGAGTTTTCTTAGGTGATTCCCATCACTTAAGATGTAATTAACTATAGGGGCTTGCCCTTATAGGGAATTTTAAGAACCCAGGTAATATAAACCCTGCTTAATTCATTTATATTAAGCAGGGGAATTTGTCGGCTTATAAAATTGATTCGCGGACCAAACGGATGTCACAAACCTTCTAGTTTATCTAATCGAGCCCCACCATCAAACGAGTGTGCCTATTCTTCAGAATGGACACATGTTTTGTGGTGCGGTGCTCGTCTATATAAACTATTTGAGATGTGAGATCAGCTTGATTTCATATCTTAAAATTTTCAAAATTATTTTTATTTTTATTTTAAAAAAAAAAAAAAAAATCAAAATACTACTTTCCAAATCGTATATATATGTAAATTAAATTTAAAATTCGCCGACAATTTCTGTTAGGCGACCCCTTTCCAAAATAAAACACAACTCAAAAATAAGCCGTACAGCACTTTATTTACTTCTTGATTTAGCCAATTAAGATGTTAAAATTTGTTGTGAGAACATGTAAGATCCAGTGCGTTATTATCTCAGTAAACAATTGTAAAGAATCGCATGAGATTGTATGGGTGAGAATGTAATCCATACGATTGAGTGCAAATAAATAGGGATATATACTTTGATGGGTGTAGAATTAGAGGACTTTAGAGTGACAAGCTAAAGCCCTCAATTTGATTATGTTTTGATACGAGATGTTAGCCCTCAGGTGGAGGGAATCAAGGAAACTCTAGAGTGAGAGCTGTATCTTTTCTACCTAACCTGTCTTCAAGATTTTTTAAAACAATAAATTAATTTATGTTCTTCATAGCATCTCTACTAAGAGTAAAGAATATAATTGCTCCTATTTTGCACAACACACTTTAGATACTTCCACAACAAATAATCTCTATAACTTGTTACTGATTCATAAAAAGGGAAAAAGATACTTCATTTGCATAAGTTTTCACTTACAAAACTTTAGTTAAAGTAGTTGCTTACTTTCGTTTCAACTTATAAAATTAACAAAAAGAATTGAATTATATTTCCTAAAATATTATCTTTAGTTTGAGTAAAATCTTTTCTAAAACTAAAATTTAATTTTTTGTTTCTAAATCAGAAAATATTTTCTATATTAATCACTTACCCTATAGGTTTGATATCTCGAGGCTTAATCGAAAGTCCGATATTACTTGATAAACCATACGTATACTTGCGTATTATCTACATTATAAAATCATTAAAAGGAGTATTAATATATATATATATATATATATATATATATATATATATATATATATATATATATATATAACGTAAGCATAATTATCGGTGGATAAAGTTTTTAGCGTCGTTGCTAGGAAAAAAAATGAATAAAGAAAACTTAATTTTTACTTTTTATGTCTTATTTAAACTTGTTATATTTATTTTAGGAAGTTGTAGTTTTTGTTGTGTAATTTTATTTTATTGTGTTTTATAATTGTGTATGCGTAGTTCAGGTTCTGAAGGACTTGTGCCTTACCATTATGAATTAGAAAGAACTATAAGAAAAATAAAAAAATAAATATATAGAAAAAGACAAAAATATTCAAGAAATGACAAATCAAAATAATCAAAATGCTGAAATCATCAAGAATTTAGAACTTTAAGAGATTATGCTAACCCTACAGTAGATGAATTTCATGATAGTATTCAAAATTCTGCTATAGTGGTTGATTCATTTGAACTTAAACCTGATATTATCCAAATGGTATCTAATAATTAGTTTGGGGGAGCACCAACTGAAGATTCAAATTTCCATCTTGCTAATTTTCTAGAATTGTGCGGTGCATTTAAATATGATGGTGTTTCGAATTATGTTATTAGACATAAACTTTTTCCTTATTCTTTAAGAGATAAAGCTAATATTTGTTTAAATTCCTTAGCACATTAATCTATCAGAACTTGAGGTGATTTAGCGCAAAAATTTCTTGCTAAATATTTTCCACCATCAAAGACTACTAAGCTTAGAAATGACATTACATCTTTTTGCCAGTTTGAAGGGGAACTTATTTATGAAGCATGAGAATGATTTAAAGATCTCCTAAGAAAGTGTCCACATCATTTGATACCAGATTGGTTAATAATTCAAACATTTTATAATGGATTAATTAGATCTTTTAAATCTATTATTGATGCTGCTGCTAGTGGTTCATTGATGTCTAAACAGTTAATATTGCTTATGCTTTAATTAAAAAAATAGCTACAAATATATTTCAATGGCCTTCTTAGAGGGTAAATCCTAAAAAGGTAACCAGTAATCATGAATTTGATGCTTTTGCAATGCTAGCAAATCAAGTGGCTCCAATATCAAGGAAGATAGAGCAATTTAGAATGAATTTTTTGTAACCAATTTCAATGATTGAAGAAAATTTATTAGGCCAAACGGTAGATTCTCAAACATCTTTAGAAACTTTGAATTTCATAAACAAGCCTAGAAAACCCATATTCCAATTATTATAACCCAGGTTGGAAGAATCATCTAAACTTTAATTGGAATACCAATAATCAATGTGGTAGTACTCAACAATGGGGAAACAATCAAGTAAACTCATTGAGGAATTGGAACAACCAAGGAAATAATAATTATAGACCTACATATCCTCTAGGTTTTAACAGTGCTTCATAATTTAAGGAGAAGAAGTTGTCTATAGAAGAAGTGGTGTTACAAATGAGAAATTAATTGCAAAATTAAGGAGCTACAAATAGAAATATTGAGAATTAATTGAGACAGATAGTCAATTCATTAATTAATAGATCCCAAGAAATGTTTTCTAGTAATACTGAGATAAATCCAAGAGACAAAAATAAAGAGCAAGTAACAGCTATTCAATTGAGAAGTGGAAGAGAGTTGGAAGGTAGAGTGCAAAAAGAGATTGAAGTAGAGAAAGAAGAGATTGAGAACCAAAATAAGACGCTCAGAAGGGTTTGGAAGAACTATTTCTCCACCTAAAGTTGATTTAGAAAAGCCACCACCACCATTTCCTCAGAGACATCAACAACACAAGTTGGATAAACAATTTTTAAAGTTCTTGAAGATTTTTAAGAAAGTTACAATTAAAATTCCATTTGCTGAAGCCATAGAACAAATGTCAAGCTATGTGAAGTTTATGAAGGATATTCTAAATAGAAAAAGGAAGTTTGAAGATAATGAGGTTGTTGCACTTAGTGAAAAATGCAGTACAATAATTCAGCAGAAGCTTCCTGAAAGCTTAAAATCCTAGTAGCTTCACAATTCCATGTGCAATCAGAGATAGATTTTATGGAAAAGCTTTATGTGATTTAGGTGCAAGCATTAACCTTATGCTATTATCTATATTTAAAAGATTGGGATTAGGAGAAATAAACCCTACTACTGTAACTCTGTAGTTAGCAGATCGTTTGATCACATATCCTAAAAGAGTTATAGAAGACGTTTTAGTAAAAGTGGATCATGTTATCTTTCCTATTGATTTCATTGTTCTTGATATGAGGAAGATAAAGAAATAAATATTATTTTAAGAAGACCTTTTCTAGCTACAGGAAGAGCAATGATAGATGTGCATAAAGGGGAATTAACTATGCGTGTCAATGATCAAATTGTTAAATTTAATATTTCAAAATCAATGAAATATCCTGCTAGAGGTAAAGATGATGAATGTTTCAGGATGGATGTTATAAGATATTTGAGTAAATGTCATTTCAAAACAACATATGAAGAGAAATTTGAAAGTAAACAATTGGAACATGAGCAAGAAGAGGAAGCACATTATTTGGATGATCTTATTGAGGAAGCGTTAAATTATATTCAAGAAAGTTTGAAGTTTAGGACATGACAAAGAAAGATGAGTCTTTTTGTCCATCAATTGAAACCTTTTGAACTTGAATTAAAGTTACTTCCAGAACATTTAAAATATGTCTTTTTAGGTAATTACTCAACTTTGCCTATTATAATTTCCTCGAAATTAACAACAGAAGAAGAAGAGAGTTTGCTTGAAATTCTAAAGAAATATAAGAAAGCCTTTGGATGGACCATAGGTGATATTAAAGGAATCAGTACTTCAATTTGTATGCACAGAATCCTTAAGGAAGAAAACTGCAAACCCAGGGCTGATCCTCAAAGAAGATTAAATCCTATTATGAAATAAGTTGTTAGGAAAGAAATTTTAAAGTGGTTAGATACTTGAATAATCTACCCTATTTTAGATAGTTCATGGGTTAGTCCTATTCACTGTGTTCCTAAGAAAGGAGGAGCAACTGTAACTGTTAGTAAGAAGAATGAATTAATACCAACAAGGCAAGTTACAAGATGGCGAATTAGCATTGATTATAGAAATTTAAATCTTGCCACCAGGAAAGATCAATTTCCACTTCCCTGTCTTGATGAAATGTTGAATAAACTAGCTGGGCATATAATACTTTTGTTTTCTGGATGGATATACTGGTTATCACCAAATACAAATAGCTTCTGAGGATCAAGAGAAAAACATGTTTACCAGTCCATATGGTACATTTGCTTTTAGAAGAATGCTCTTTCGTTTATGTAATGCCCCTGCTACATTTCAAAGATGTATGATGGCAATTTTCTGTGATTTAATTGAAAAAGGAATTGAAGTATTTATGGATGATTTTTTAGTGTTTGGAACTCCATTTGAATCATGTTAAGAACATTTATCCAAGGTTCTTAAACGCTGCGAAGAAACAAATCTAGTCCTTAATTAATAAAAATGACAATTTATGGTAGTAGAAGGAATTGTTTTGGGACATCAAATTTCAAAATAAAAAATGGAAGTAGACCCTACAAAAATTCAAGTGATTGCTAATTTACCTTGCCCAACAAATGTTAGGGAGATTAGGTATTTTTTGGGACATGTTGGATTCTACAGGCGTTATATTAAAGAATTTTCAAAAATTTTCTAAGCCTCTATGCCAGTTATTGGAAAAAGATGTCATTTTTAATTTTAATGAAGACTGCCTAAAAGGTTTTGAAAGATTGAAAGAAAAATTAATCACTGCACCAGTTATTGTTTCACCAGATCGGGAAAAGCCTTTTGAATTAATGTGTAATGCAGATGATTTTGCAATTGGAGTTGTTTTAGGAGAAAAACATGATAAAATTTTCAAAGTAATCTACAATGCTAGTAGAACTCTGAATGAAGCTTAAATCAATTATACCACAACTGAAAAAGAATTGCTAGCTATAGTATATGACTTGGATAAATTTAGATCATATTTAATTAGGACTAATGTGTGATGCATACTGACCATTTTGCTATTAAATATTTAATGAAAAAGATGGATGTGAAACCAAGATTGATAAGATGGATTCTTCTTTTACAAGAATTTAAATTTGGGATAGTAGATAGGAAGGGTGCTAATAATCAAATTGCTGCTCATCTGTCCAGACTTGATAATGAAAACTCTCTCTTTTCTGATGAAGAAATTAATGAACATTTTCTTGATGAAAAAGTATTCACTATTAATGAGTGGTGTATTCCATGGTATGCAGACATTATGAACTTTATTGTTAATGACATATTACCCTATGAATTGACATACCAACAGAGGAAGAAATTTTTATCTGAAGCTAAGACTAATTTTTAGGATGACCCGTTTTTATATAAATAAGGAAATGATCTTATTATTCGAAGATGTGTACTTTTAGCAGAAACTTATGAAATTATTCAAAAATGTCATAATTCTGATTTTGGGGGACATTTTGATGTTGATAAAATAACATATAAAATTCTACAATCTAGATTCTTTTGGCCTACAATTTCTTTTAAGGATGTTAATGCTTATATTAAAAATTGTGATCGATGTCAGCGTATAAGAAAAATTTCTAGAAAGAATGAGATGCCCCTCAATTACATGTTGGAAGTTGAAATATTTGATGTTTGGAGATTAGATTTCACGGGACCATTTATACCATATTTAAAAAATTTATACATTTTGTTAACAGTAGTCTATGTATTTAAATGGATAGAAGTTGTTGCTTTACCTTGATGTGATGCTCAAAGTGTTGCAAAGTTTTTAAGAAAGAATATATTTTGTAGATGTGAAATGCCAAAAGTAATCATAACTGATGGGGGAAGTCATTTTAAAATTGTAATTATGGAGAAATTAGTAAGGAAATATCATATCATCCATAAAATTGCTACTGCTTATCATCCTCAAAGAAGCGGTTTGGTTGAATTATCCAATCATGAAATTAAAAATAATTTTATAAAAATCTGTTAATCCAAACAAAAAGGATTGGTCAATCAATCTGGATTTTGTTTTGTGAGCTTATAGGACTCCTATAGGAATGTCTCCATATATACTGATTTTTGGGAAAACTTGTCATTTACCAGTTGAACTTATGCATAAAGCATATTGGGCTATTAAAGAGTTTAATTATAATTTGAAGGATGTTGTTGAGAAAAGATTATTGCAATTAAATGAGCTTCAAGAGATAAGGAATTAATCATATGAAAATGTTAAGATATATAAAGACAAGATGAAGATTTCACATGATTGTAAGATTCTGAATAAAAATATTGAACCAAGACAAAATTTTTTGCTATATAATGCCATATTGAGATTCTTTGCTGGAAAACTTAAGTCCGGGCGATGGGCCTATTTATTGTAATAAAAGTTTATCTTTATGGAACTGTGGACATTAAAGATCCTAAAACTGAGAAAATATTTAAAGTAAATGGTCATAGACGGAAACCTTATTTCTCAACATATGAATTTAAACCTAATGAGAATTTGATGATGGGCCACCTAAATTATGTATTGGTTAAGTTGGGCTGATGACGTTAAACCAAGCGCTTTGTGGGAGGAACCCATAGTTATCGGTGTGCATTACTTTAGGTTTATTTTGTGTGTTTTATTTGGTTTGATATAGGAGTTATATGGTAGTATTTTGCTTATATTATGTTAGTGAAGATTAATAAGACCTTATTTGACTATTTGGATGAGTTAAAATGAGTTTTTAGATGTTTAGCAGACCTGTGCTAAAATGAGCACTGGCGGCTAAGTGCCAGCAATTGGCGCTTAGGCGTCGGAGTTATGCAAAACGTGAAAAATGAGTTTATAGAATCCATTATCATAGGGAAGTGGCATGGCACGTTATTTGGTGGTTTGTGAACGTGGGAGGATAGTTTTAAGCCATCTAAAATCTATAACTAGAGACCGGATTAAAGGAAATTCATCCCATTCCATATTTCTATCCTAAGTGCCTTACAGAAGAGTTTAAGAGTTGAAAATGTCTTCTTGGGAGAATGAAGTTAAGAAGAGGGAGGAGCCAACAAGATAAAGTTTGTTAGTGAGAGTGCGCAAGAGTTATATAATGGATTTCTGGTCGTTAGTATTCAAGGAATAGCTGAGAAGATTGTAAAGATCGAGGCTAATGTTGCATCAATTCAAGCAGAGGTAAATGAAACTAATGCAAATTTAGCACATATTGCATCACAATTAAAAATACAATTTGGTCATATAAGTTATGTTGAAGAAGCGGACAAGGCGATGTATTTGAAAAACAAGTGGATTGAAGAAGATTCTATCAGATGTCTTCATCATCGTCTGTTCTATCAAATTTATATACCAAATTGTTCAGATGGAACTAATGGAAGTACTGGTTATGTTCCACCTAATGGATAATGGAATTAAGTTATATAGTGTGTTAAGTGTTAGTTATTTGCGTTTATGTATTTTGTGTGTTATTAGTTTTATGTTTTAGGTTAGTTTTTAGTGTTTTGTTTGATTTTTTTGTCGTGAGTAGAAAAGATGAGATCTTATCCAAGTATCTTGAATTAAAGACTTGTGGTTTATACTTGTAATTTATATGATTTTAATTAAGTAAAAGTTTTTGTTTGTGTAAAATTTGTGTTGAATCTTTTTTAATCTAAAAGAAGTATAATTCTGGAGATAAGAAGATTATAAGGTGATGAGATATTTATTAAAAAAATTTGAGGTTGATTAAAGGAGAGAGAATATTTATTTAACGAAAAAATAAAAAACTGTGTGTTGGCAGCTATGCAACGAGACCTCGCACTTACGCGCCAGAGCTCCGCGGTTAAGCACCATACTTTCTTGCTTAGGCGTCGGTTCACGAAAATCAATTTTTCATGTTTAAAAACTTGAAAATTGCCATTTTTACACCTCACCAAGATCTTTTTCCTTCGGATTTCGCAATTTTGGAGGTTAGGGCATCACTACATTTGCGAATCTCGAGTCGTTTCAAGTGAAAATTGTTAGATTCGATCTTTTTGAGGTAAGACCACAACTCCTAAGTAAATTTTTTTTTTATTTTCACCATATATTTTGAGTGTATTTTGGAGAAATCTAAAAATCACTATTTATGGTGAAAATTAAAAAAAAAGCTTGGGAAATTACTTGGATTTAGTATCTTAAGCCTTTAGGAGTTCAATTTAGTGATTTTAAGTTGAATGTGGAATTTATAATGATTTTTATGCAAATTTTAGAAATGGCACCAAAGAGGAGCAAAACAAGAGCCACATTCGATTCTGACAAGTTAGTCAATTTGAAAGCTCAAGATTGTTACGTGCAAGCATTACAGTAATGTAAATTGATCCATGAGTGAGGATTCGATAAACCAGGCAGAGAAATTGAAGACATGATTGTGAATCAGCTCTGGGATAAATTATGTTGTTTTACTATTGTAGCTGTTACTTATGTTGTTCGGGAGTTCTATGCAAATCTCTCAGAGTCAGATGATAACTTTATTTTCATGCGAGGACAGCTGATACATTTTACACTTGAGGTAATTAACGGATTTTACCTACTACCACCTAGTATGCTTTGTTTTTATTCAAATTACAATCCTATTGAGGAAGAATTGGATGAGATTATCTCTACTTTGACTGATGGGAGGGGGTTATGGAAAATTACAAATGAAAGAAGTGTTAAATTCCCTGTAGCAATAATGAATGCCAACTCCAAAGGATGGCATTATTTCATATCGTCCAAGCTACTTCCTATAAATCATCTTAGCAAAGTGACTAGAGAAAGAGCCACTTTGAACTACTCTATTCAGCAGAGGAAGTCGATAGACATTGGAAAGATTATTTATGATTATATCTGGAGTACTGCCAGATCTGCCGCTATTGCAGGTATAGGATTTGCTTCCCTTATTCATTCATTGTGTGAGTAGGCTCGTGTTAGATCTAAAAATTGGGAAGAGGTTCTTTAGCCTCTTAAGCCTATTACTAGTTTAAATTTGAAGACTTATGCTGAGCATTCAATTTTTGGCTGGAGAGGAGGATTTTCTAGGGGTTCCAGTGCATCTGCTTCTGCTGCATCTACATCTCATGCTTCCACATCCCAAGCATCTTCATGTCAGTTTTTCGATTCGCAGACTGAGCTTTTGAATAAGATAAGAGATAATGTTAACTATACTGCTGATCGAGTGCATAATTTAGAGGGGAAAGTAGACCATATGGGGGAATATCTTCAAAAACATAGTGAGTATGAGGGGAATTGTTATAGTTATATAGATAGATTGAATAAAGGTGATTTTAGTGTTGTGCTACCTACTCATCCACATTACAGCCCATATGTGCCTACCCGTACCTAGAACAAAGGGGATGATGAGGAAGAGGAAGAAGATGATTGGGATTGATATTTTATTTTGATTTATGTTTTGTGATCTGATATGTGGTGGACTATTTCTATTTTTATTTTTGTTGTGTGGTTTATTATCATTTGTGGTTGTTAAAGAGGACTACTCTATGTCTTTCATTTTGTTGTAATTGTTGTTGAAGCACCTTAGTTTGTGTTTATTTTAGTTTGGATGTTTTGTGTTTGTGATATATGATATGAATGCTTGTGGTAATAAATGTGTTAGTGATTTGTTAGTACATTTTGTTTGTTAGTTTAGAACTATTTCCAGAAACTGTTTAGGAAGGTTTTAAAATGCTATTAAAATCCACTAATTAAAATTTCATACATAACTTTTCAATTTACTCCCATATTTATGTCTTAATTATGAATTTTTGTTTAAGTGTGAATTTACTTTTATGTTCCACAACTTTAAATTTTTTTTGATTTTTTTAATATAAATTGAAAAAAATTATAAATTTTGAATCTAGTAATTTTCATTCATATTTTTAAAACTTGCATATTCAGGATACTAAAAATTCCTGCCTGTTTAATATTCATAGTTTTATGTGCCTACCCATGTATTTTGTTACAATACTTAAATGTTTCAAATTAATGTTTGGGGGGGGGAATGAGAAACAATTTTATGAAAAGACTTAAAATTTTATTTGTTCTCAACTGTACTAAAAATTTAATTTTGAATGAAAAATAATTATTTGTATGAAGTTATATTAGGGAAATAAAATTTTGAATATAGAAATGAATAAGAGAAATTAGTTAAAATCTATAGTAAGGATGAAAGATTTAAAGTTAAAAATTTCTTAGTAAAGAAATGAGGAATATTTTATAACTATCTTTAATAGGAAAAGTTATATTTTTGAAAAAATAGAAGGATTAGAGTTTTATTTTTAATACTTAAGTTTTTGTTATTAAAAATAATTTTCAAAACTTTTATTATATTTCTAAGTCAAAGATATATATTAATCTACCTTATGCTTTAGGAAAAGAAGGGTGGAAATCAAAATCATTAAAGGCCCATCCAAATACAATAATCCTTGCCTTATAAAAAGAAGAAAAAAAAAAAGAAAACAAATGGCGAAAAGAAAAGAAAAAGAAAAAAAATAAAGAAAATTAAAAAAAAAGAGTATGTGAAAAGGAATGTGAAGCTTGAGAATTTAATGGTCTAATCAAAAATTGGTTCCACACCTAACCTTTTTAGAGTATAAGATTTGAAGAAAATCTTGAAGCTTATAAACATAATATAGTGAGTATAATTAATTTTAGTAAAGATTTTTAAGTAAAGAAAATAAAATGCCTATGCCCTAAATTTTGAAGAAACTATAAATATTTCTGAATAACATGGGAACTAATATTTTTCCTAAGAGATTTCTAAACTTTAAATTGGTCTCATTTTGTAAATTTTTTTATAAATTGGACCACTACATTTCTAGAACAAAATTTTAAAAACTCCTAAAGAAACTCATCACATAATTTATTTGTATGATTTTTATATAATTAAAGTGTCACTTTAGGACAAGTAACATTTCAAGTTTGGGTGATTTTGATACACCTAAAACATATAGTGTTTTTATACACAATTTTATACCTATTTTTGATGATATTGCACTTTAATGGAAGGTATTTTATGTGTTTTTCTTACAGGTATGATTAAATAGATGATTGTGATGAAAAGAGTGAAAAATAATCGAATTTGGAGCAAAAATGAAGAATATTGAAAATGTGATGTGTGGCGCTAAACGCCAAAACCAGCGCTTACGCGACAAGGCTCTGCAGCTATGCACCCAGATCTGGAGCTTATGTGCCAACAAGCTTGTGGCTAAGTGCCGGTACCTCGCGTTTACGTGTGGTAGTTAAAAAAGAGGATTTATTTTAATTTAGGCGTCATTTTGAAGAAGTTTTCGAAGCACCACTTGGTGAGAACAGGGGTAACTTTTTATTGGCGCCAAATTCAATTCAAAATACTCTTGAATTGAAGCACCTCTTGGAAGATATGTTGAATCTAGACATAATTTAAAGAGATACGAAGACACCTTTTGGAGAAGTATAAAAAGATGAGTTGAAGATCAGAAAAAGGTTTGTTGTTGGAGAGTGTGGTTTGTGTTTAAGAGTGAGGTTTATGTTATAGATTTATTTTAGAATACACCTCTCCACTTCACCATCTTTACTTCATTTTATATAGTTTGTATTAGGAGTAGAGTTGAGATTTGGAGTCCACGGAGTTGGGCACCAACCTCTAAAGTGTATTGTAAGGTAAAGAAAAAATTTCAAGGAACTTCAAGAGATTTATGGAGAGGAATTACAGATAAGTCTTTATCTTTGTATTACATTTGGTTTTTAATTAAGACTTCTTGTGTTTTCACTATGTTTTCTACTTTTAAACCAAATTGTGATTGCATTTTCTCCATGAAGTCTGAGTTATTTTCTTTATCTTTTTCCTTAAGTGATGAAGTAATTAAGTTATGTAAGTATGTTGTGTGAAGTATAGGATTTAAATGTTGGAAGAAATTGTGATGATTCAAAACCTTGCACTTTATTTATTTCTTTATTTGGCCAATTAAAATGTTAAAATTTATTGTGAGAACATGTAAGATCCAGTGCGGTATTGTCTCAGTCAACAATTGGAAAGAATCACATGAGATTTTATGGGTGAGAATGTAATCCATATGGTTGAGTGCAAATAAATAGGGAGATATACTTTGATTGGTGTAGAATTAGAGGACTTTAGAGTGACAGGATAAAGCCCCCAATTTGATTTATTATTTTATGTTTTGATACGAGATATTAGCCCCCAAGTGGAGGGAATCATGGAAACTCTAGATTGAGAGCTAGTATCTTTCCTGCCAAAACCGTCTTTAAGATTTTTAAAATAGTGAATTAACCTATGTTCTTTATAACATCTCTAGTAAGGGTAAAGAATATAATTGGTCTTATTTGACACAACACATTTCAAATACTTCCACAATAAATATTCTCCATAACTTATTACTGATTCATAAAAATGAAAAAGATATTTCATTGGCATAAGTTTTCATCTTTCAAAAGTTTAAATTAGGTAGTTGCTTACTTTTATTTCAAATTATAAAATTAACAAAAAGAATCGAATTATATTTCCTAAAATATTATCTTTAGTTTGAGTAAAATCTTTTCTAAAAGTAAAATGTTAATTTTTCGTTTCTAAATCAGAAGATATTTTTTATATTAATCACTTTCCCTATGGGTTCGATGTCTCAGGGCTTAATCAGAAACTCTTATATTACTTGATAAACGATATGTTTACTTGCATAGTATCCACATTATAAAATCATTAAAAAGGATTATATATATATATATATATATATATTTATTATATATATATATATATATATATATATATATATATATATATATATATATATATATATATGCCGTAAGCATAATTATCGGTGGATCACTAGGTCGGCAACATATCCTTTCGGCATATTTTAAGTTGAGTGTTGTATTTTGAAAAGGGGTCATCTACGAAGTTGTCGTGCGAATTTTAAATTTTAAATTTAATTTAAATATATATATAGTTTTAGAAAGAAGCATTTGATTTTAAAAATAGTTTTAAGTTTGAAAATTTTAAGATATGAAATCAAACCGATCTAATATCCCAAATAGTTTATATAAACGGGCACCACACCACAAACCGTGTATCTATCTCGAAGGACAAACATACTGCTTGACGATGGGGCACGATTAAATAAACTAGAAGATTTGTGACATCCGTTTGGTCTGCGAACCAATTTTATAAGCCGACAAGTTCCTCGTTTAATATAAAGAAATTAAGCGAGGTTTATATTACCCAGGTTCTTAAAGTTCCCTATAAGGGCAAGCACCTATAGTTAATTACATCTTAAATGACGGGAATCATTTAAGAAAACTCTCGATAATGATCGGTGGTTTTGCTCTCAAGAATTTCAAAGTTTAAAGTTTTCAAATGATTGAATTTTGGAAATTTCAAAAGGGATTAGCTTCAAATTCGTAACGGTTTATTTTAGGAATCAAAGGAAGAAAAGTAGGAGAAGCCGAGGATCCAAGAAGAATCTTGGCAACTTCCCAAACTATCCTATTGTTTGGCTTCAATTGGGAATTTACTTAATGTTTCAATCTTGCCAATTTTAATTAATTAGGACTTATATTTGTTTGACATAATCATACAAATAAGCCTCGAAGATGTGAGGGTTTATGTCGTACCGAACGACTACCTCGGAGTCCTAAGACCGGTTAGGGCTTAATTTACATGACATGATCATGCAAATGCCTAACAAAGAGTCGAGGATTTATGTTGCACTAGGCAAACTACCTCGAAATCCTATGGCTTGGTTATTTAATTCTAAGAAAAGGTTTAGCTGGTGTAGATCCGAGTTTTGCTGAAGTAGATGGTCGTGCTGCCCACTATGCTTCGAGCTCCTTGTTGTTGCAAAGGTTTAGTTTTAGAAGGTGAAAATCAGGAGATGAGAGAAGTGTTTTGGTTTAGAAATCTTAAAGTCCAAATATTTTTAATATTTTAATTAAAACAAATCTTAAAGTTTTTTAAACATAACCGATTAAGATCCCACGGTTCCGTCATCCCTAAGCATCGTTATTTTCATCGAATTCACTTAGTCCAGATGAATTTGCTAAACTCAACTGAATGAGTTCCACACTTTCATTTAGACCGTGGGAATTCCCGTTAGCAACATGTGGGTTACATCATCCGAGGTATTCCCGATCATTCAACGAGACGTTTTAATTTAGTTGCAATTGTAGTTCTGTTGTTCTGTTTGTGATTAAATTTTGAGTTGTTTTATATTTTGGAATGTTGTGGTGGTGAATTTTATCTTGTTGTGACTTTTAATTTAGTTTTGGTTTCAGTTTTGTGGCTATCCTAAAGGTTTTAGTTTTCATGTAACAATCTTGTTTAACATGCAAGAAGAGTAAAACGTAGTTCATATAAATAAATTGCAATAAAGTAAACTGCAATAAAACAAAAGCGTACCTGGAGGGTCTTCTCGTCATTCCAAGCTGCACTTAAAACACATATTAAGGCATTTAAATATTTATAATAAGTACCTAGGTAAAGCTAAGGGAAGGTTCTGGTTGTCTACCAAGATCATAATCCTATAACTAGTCATTTCCTATGACGTCTAGGTTCTTGTGTTTTGTTTATGGATGATTTTCTTCACCAAATAACACTTAAGTTCAATTGTTCTTCTAAAACATCCCATCATATTGAGAAAGTGTTTAGGAAGAGTTCTAAACATCTTTTCAATATTTTTGGGATTATTTTAATTCTAAATAAATTTAGTTGCACAAGTAAATTAATCATCCAGGAGTATACTTAAGCTTTGTCTCTTGTTCAGTGAACTTGGGCATTTAATTACCTGATGAATGAAGTGACATCTCACTTAATACTCTATTTAAGAGTTATAATAATTAAAGCCTTTAGGGGCAAGTTGGTTTGTTGAGAACTTTAATCATTCTTAATTTGAATTTTGAGTTAATGGTTTAAAGTGATTTAGTTTAATTATGAGGTTTTAATTATTAATTTTAAGTTTGGAATAGTGTTAAAATTATTTTTGGCTTAAATCTTTATACTTTAAGTGATCTTAATATTTTCAATTAATCTTTGGTGTTTCAAATTCACTTAGACTATTCATATATCTTAATGATTTGGTTTAGGTTAATTATGATATTTTAGGTTAATCTTGATTAGTTTGATTTTTTATATTCTTAATTATGAATTGTCTTAATATTTCAAATTTGTTTTACTCGTTATTATTGAGTGATGTTAATTTAATATAATTTAAATTTAATTTAATTGAATTTAACTTAATTTAATTTAATTTAATTTCAATATTTTAAATTTAATTTAATTTAATTGTTAAAATGTTAATTTAATTTAATTTTAATTTTAATTTAATTTTTACTTAATTTAATTTAATTTAATTTAAATTTAATTTAATTTAATTGTTAAACCACTTAATATTTTGAGCTTTCCTTTAATTTAAGGGTTATTATTTTTAATTTTTAATTTACTTAGTTTGGATTATCATTTTAATCTTAATTAAGAGTTAAATATTACTGAAGTGATTTATTTAGAGATTTTTTATTAAAGAATTAATATTCTCTCAAGTTATATCCCTATTTTTAATAATTCAAATTTTCATTAATCCTCAAAAATTTAAGTTGTTTAAATAATTAAAGTTTCATTTTTGGTTTATTAAAAGTGATTAAAGGGTTCCTACCCTTTTAATTTCCTAAAGTTTCAATCATCCAAGAAAAATAGAATCAAATATTTTACCCTCCATTTTAATTAAACCTAAAATTTTAATAAAGGGGTTTAAATTCTTTAATTACCTTTATGCCCTTTTAGGCTTATTTATTTCATAACTCACTAAATTGAATTCAAATGAACTTGAAATTTTTATGTCACTTCACTCACATGTCAATTAAGTCATTAGAGGAGAAAATGTGATTTTTCTGACTTTAATTTATTTATATAATTATTTTTAGTGAAAAATAAGGGATTTCAAGGAAAATTCAACAACATGACCAAAGTAAGGTTTCTATTCTTAAGAAAATTATGGGATGTACCTAATGACTAGAGGACCACTTGGACCAATTTTGGTGATTTTTTAAATTATATTTTATTTATTATAATTATTTTGAATTTTGGAGTGTTAATTAATTATAAAATAAAATAAAAATTAAAAATTAAGTTTTATATTTTTTTTAAAACTCTCTGACCTCAAGGAGTTTAGAGAAACAAATTTTATAATTTTACAATTTTTCTTTAATTTATTAGAATTAATTTAGTGGAAAGGTTGGAAAATTCATTTTTTTAGTTCAAAAATTGTTTAAAGCATTTAAAATTCAATATCTTTAAATTGAGACTTAGGAAAAATATTTGGTTTGTTCCGAAGTGATTAGGAGTCAAAATATGAGTTTTATTATTTTTTAATTATTTAAATATCAAAAACATCATTAAAAATGAAAAATTTTAGAACATTCCAATTTTAATTTTTATAGAGCCCTCTGATATCAGAGAGCCCACAAAACCAATTTGGTGAATTTTTGAAAAGTATTTTTGGATTTATGAATTTTTAAAGTTTAATTTGATCATGTGGCTTAATTAATTCATTTAGTGGGGCTAATCATTTCTAATTGACTTCAAATTTTTAAACAAGGTTCTCTGTATCCTAAAGATCAATGGAGAATTAATTTCAAGTTATTTTAATATGTGGTTAACCCTAATTAATTAAAGTTCAGTTTTGAGTAATTAGGCCAATTAGGGTTATTCTTAATGAATTAACTCAAAATATAATTATCCTAGGGTCCTCTGGTCCTAAGAAACTTCCCTAAATTTTTCTAGAATTTTCTAAGCAATATGCTAATTAATGGAATTAAAATACCAAAAACAGTGACATAAACTTGAAAAATACATAACTTTCCATAGAGATGGCCTCTGACCTTGAAAAATTCAGGGAATGTTTCCAAGATCATAGGCTTCAAAAGCCCTATGGTCTCATGCCATGGTGAATTGTCTATACAAATGGAGAATCAAAATACTGAAAAGAGTAAATAATTAATTAAAACTAAAATACTCATCAAAATAACTTGATTTCTTTTCCACATTATTCTCCTCTGTTCACTGAGCAAGAGAGTATTTTTAGTTTATTTTTATAATTTTTCTACACAAAGATATGGATTTTCTAAGTTCTGGGTATTTAATTAAATCAAAAAATCTATATTTATCTACTTATCCGACTCAGCGTCGTGTCAACCTAAGGCGAATCAAAAGACCACGCGGCGTGCTCCTATTTGACGCTCCATCTGAGTCAGCCGCCACGCATCCTGTTGTCTCGCTCCTTCCTCTGATCTAACGCAATCTGAGCCGTTAAACCGATACACGCGCGATCGGACGGCTCCTGATCATCGTCTACGACTTGTGTGCACCCGTGACCGTCCACACTAAAACCCTAAGAACTCTCTCATTTCTTAATACATTTTCGTGTTCTTATGCTTTATGGATTCATCTTGAGGAGACGAACACATCCATACGGTTTACATGACATGAAATTAACTAAAATGAAATGGAGAATTGCTGGAAGCTCGGGAGGAAGGAATGATCCATACCTTTGCTCTGAGAAGTGTAGCTTCAATCAGAGAGTTGTGTCACCTTCGATTGCCCCCAAGGAAGCTCCAGATGAAGTCACTAGCTCCGGGAATTGTCTAGGTATGAAAGTGTCCACAGCCGATTTCAAAGCTTGGAGGCTAGAGCAACTGGGTGGCCTGGAGAGGGGGCTTTCACTGGAGAACTCCTTCTCTTGGTCCTGTGCAGGTGTGGGTGATTTTAATTTGGATTTGTTGGAGATTTGGGAGATTTTCTGGTTTTGGGCTTGAATTTGAACTCAGAAATTGAGCTCAGCTGGGGGAAATTGGGGCTGGAATCCAATGGGGATCAAGTGCTCTATGTGTGGAGAGTGGTCTGGAGCAATTTTGATAGAGTTTCAGTAGGATTTTCTTCAGCACCACCTTTGGCCGAGAGGTGGTGTGGTTTAAATAGAGGTGGCTGGAGGGCTTCCCAGGGGGGTTTAATGGCTTGGATCAACTGCTCTGGTGAGGAGAAGAACAGCCACGGTGGCCGTTAGGCATGGGACAAGTCGGCAAGGAAGAATTCAAAAATTGGCTCACATGGGTGCTCTCGGCTCGGTGGTTTCGGCGGTCGTGGTGGTGGCCGGTCGGGGTCGGAGTCAACCTCAAGGTCAGGGAGGTCAGGGCTCGGGTTTAGTGCAGTCAATTGGCCATGGACATGTGTAAAGGAGTTGAATTGAAATGGAATGGGGGGGGAATGCTATTTTGGGTCTAAATGGGTCAACCCATGGTTTTAGGCTAGGTTCACCACCCAAGGCCTAGTTTTGGGCTGAAAAGAATCACTTGGGTCAGCCAAGAGAAAATGGTGTGGTCTCCATCCATGGTGAGGTGGCTAAACTTGGTTTAGTGTGTAGCATGAATGGGGTTAAAAGTGCTTAAGGAAGGCTTAAGAAAGGGGCCCCTCCTCTTGCCATTAATGTCTTGGTGAAGTGGAAAGGGGCTCCCAAGGCTTGCATATGGCTTATGCATGGCTCCATGGCTCCATGGCTCCATATGGCTTAGGGATGGCTTGACTTGGTTTCATGAAAGTGGGTTTTAAGGATTTAGAATATTTAGGGGTAATTTGGCACATGGCTTAGTTTAGAAAAGTTTAATGATGAATTTAAAACTTAGGGAGTGATATAAATCAAAGGGGATGATGAGGAGAAATTTCATGTGGGCTTTAGGATAGATTTTGGGCTTTTGGATTTATTTTAGATGGGCCTTTAGAAAGGTTTAAGGAGGTGGGCTTTTAGGTTTGAAAACAAATTGGTAAATGGAAGTTTTATAAAATATTTGGCCAAACAAATGTTGGGATTAGTTTAGGGATGTATCATGAGTGATCTAGAATAGGTTTGAAATAATTTGGAGTTAAATTGCGTTTAATTTGGGATTTTTTTTTTTTGGTAAAGGGGCCAAAGTGGGTCAAATTGGTCTAACTTGGGCTAAGGTTGGTCTAGTGTTGGATTTGATGTAAAATTAATGTTTAGAAATGTTTATGGGGGTGCTACAAAGAGTTTTCAACTTTGGTTGGGCTTTGATTTTGGGATTTGGGCCCATTTGGGTTAGATTTGGGTTTAGGCCAAAAATGGGGATTTTGGTTTTGGGTTAGGTTTGGGTGGAGTTTAGGTTCAAATTTGGGGCAAATCTTGTTTGTGTTTTGTTTGTGGGGATATTAGGAAGGTTTAGGAAAAGATTTGGGGCTAATTGGAGTTGAATTGGGTTGGTTTGGGCTAAGTTTAGGTCATGGGCCAAAATTGGGCTTTAAGCTTCAAATTGAAATTGGATCCAAATATTAATCATATTGGACTTGGATTTGGTCTAAATTAATATTGGGGATATTGAATTAAAGTTTAGAATTGAATTGGGTCAAAGTTGAGGTCAATTGGGTTGATTAGGTTTGACATTCGGCTTACTTTGGTTAAAAATGGGTTGGGGGTTTTGGTAAAAGTGGGTTAAATTGACAAAATTAGTCTATAGTGTAGTTGAATAAAATGAAATTGAGAATATTTGGGGTTATCTGAAATTTTCTGGGAATTTTTGGAATTTATGGAATTTTTTGGTTAAGAAGAACATTTTGGGTATTTGGAGGGTATTGGGGGGTATTTTTGGAAATTTTGGTGTATTTGGCTAAGGATGATCAATTTGAATGGTGGGAAATGTTTAGGACTGATTTTGAGGAATTATGGGTAATTTAGGCAATTTTGCAAATTTTGGGTAGCTTCAAGGGCATTTAGTAGGTTTGGCGGGTGTAGGGCCCCGGGGGTCAAAAATTGAAATTTTGGAAAAATGAAGATTGATCAAGTTTGAGTAGAATAGAATCACTTTGGTTGAGCCATGAAGCCATATCAAGCCCATAAGAGCCATGAGAGGACTCATTTGAGTCATTCACTATGTTGTTCCTAACCTCTTGCCAAGGGCCTAGGGGTTAAGGTCCATCCATATGAATTACCTACATGAGTCAAGAAGTCAAACTAGGTATGAATGGTTTTAGGATTTTGAATGTGTGTGAAAGTGTAATGTGTGCAGGTCAACCCTCACCAGACCAGGCCACCCAAGGTAGTCCTAAGGCCAAAGAGTCCTATAGGGAACTCATCCTTTAAACCTCCACATTTGATCTTAACCCTCCAAGTAACTTGGGGGTTTACAATCAAACTTATGGGGTTTGTAGGGAGTTTAAGAGGTGTTTAAATTTCTAAGTGGAGGGTTCCATTTCTAGTCCTCTAAGATAGTCAAAGGGAAAGCCTAAGGCTAGATCCTAAGTACTAAAGAGAGAGAAGAGAAAAGACCTCATCAAAAAATGAGGTCGACAATCCCAGAAAAGATAAAGGTGGTAAGTACACACCTGGTCCCAATTCTACATATCAAGGAAATTTAGAATTAAGGCATGGGACATGAGCAAAGAACTCCTGATCTCTGTCACATGGTTAAGTTCATCTGATGCATTATAACCCTTGCATGTACCTTATTTCTAATAGAAGACTCTCCTAAGGATTAAAAAAGTACATAAGAAAAGTTAAAAAAATTAATCCCATGAAAACAAAGTTAGTAGAAAGAGCTATCTACATACAACTCATATGAGCCATGCCTGACGGGAAGAGTTGGGCAGCACTTGCAGAAAAGAGTTAGTCCTTCAAATCATTACTTTCTCCTGCTTGTTACACGTTGGTGAGTGTGTGTTTTATGCATGGTTCCTTACAAAAATATTGTCCCTAACATGCTAGTGTGCATGGTTAACGTTCAGTAAACACACAAAGCAACACAAAAGGTGATGCCTGGTTAGGGCAACTAAACCAGCGAAGAACTATAGCTAGGATATCATAAAAGACTACCTAGCATCATAGTCATTAGCCTAGTACACCATCTAACATATTGTAACCAATCACAGCAACTAAGCTAATGCAAGGTTACGTTAGAAGGCTGGTGTATGTTTTAAGAAGGTCACCATCACCAGCCCCATCTTAAGGATCCAAGGATTTTAAGAGATACTACTATATGCAGGTGTTGAAAAACTTCAGTTCTAAAATTCTGACCTTACATATGGCTTAAGGTAGTGATGTAAGTAATTTCAAAGTAGATTTTGAAAACAAGATGCATATAAGTAATAAAAATATAGATTTTTATACTTTAAAATAGGTCCTAAAAAAGAAAAAAAATGGTTGGTGGCACTTATTAAACCATTTGGATCCTTAGCACAATATTCACATGCTAGTCTCGGTGTGATAGCTAGTATTACTCACCGAGACATCCTCACGAGCAATATCAGTTATTGCATCATGACTAATAGGGAGTCACTCAGTTAATGAGTCTAGGTCTGCATCAAGAGGATCTGGAGTGCACATGGAGATGCAAAGTGATCCAATGCACGGTTACCGCTTCATTGAGGCTATAAAGATCACAAGATAACAATATCTGTCATAAGTATATTATGGCGTATACTAGCGACAAATATGTCGACAGTATAGAGATGCACATGCAAGGCATAACACACAAATGAGATTGTGCTTGGCCACCTAAAGTATAGGATGCCACTATGGAGAATTACACCTTTCCCCAATAGAGACCAAACACATACAAGATATGGTGGAATATGCAAGAAGAGAAGCAAACACATGCCTCATGCTAGGAATGTGTTCATGAAAATGTGAGGTGATGTCACAAGAAAGGTGGGCAACACGGCTCATGTGTTGATGGGTTCGGAGGTTGAGCCTAACTTGAGCTTAGTTAGAGTTGCATACTTGAAAGGTTGCCTACAACAATCTGAAGCAAAACCGTAGGAGGTGAAAGTGTGTGTGATGAATAGTCACTCAAAGGATCAATGTGTCTGGGGGCAATCACATGGAAGTAAGTGTGTCGATGAGGCAGTGACTCGAGGGGGGGAGGTGAGTGTGTCAAGGAGGTAGTGACTCAAGGGTTGAGTGTGTCAAAGAGGCAGTGACTCGGGAGTGAGTGTGCTGACGAAGCAGTGACTCGGAAGGGATCCCTATGACAGTCTGGCAAGATGTCGTGAGGGGGGAAGAAGGTGATATAATTCTCATTGGAGAGAATTGTACACTGGAAGGTCTTGCTGGCAAGCCAACCACCCACATTATGTGTGAAGATGTGAGACAGATGTGTAAAGGCACAAATTTAAATGCATACAATAAACAAGCATTCAAGGCGCTATGCAAAAAAACACATATGATTGCATAGGTGTAAGAGCACAAGCATATAGTATGTCGTAAACCATGACGTAGAGATGTCACGAGATGGGCGTGAAGGGTTGTGCCAAAGAGGAGAATAACTGCCCACCACGAGCATATAGGGCATATGCTCAGGGAGGTGCAATTGGGTACATTGTAAGAATGTGTTCATGCAAGAAATATGAGACAGCCATGTAATGATGTCACATTCAAGAATAGTTGATTGACCAATTAGAAAAAAGGAGGTTGATTGGTTAAGCCGGCGAAAATGGATACATCGGATTGATCCGGTCGGCAGCAACTGATCAGTCGAGCCGATGGAAGTAATCAATCATACTGACGTGGGTGACCGATCATAGATAAGGGGTTGGACGAATCAATCTGACCAGTGGAGATCAATCAGTCGAGCTGATGGAAGTGGTCGATTGTGCCTTCATGGGAATCTAATTTTCGAGAAAATGTCAGGTAGAATGATCAAACGAGTGATGGTGGATTGATCGAGTAGATGAAGGTGGTCAATTGAGCCAGTGTTGGCGGCCGATTGATGTGAAAGGGTTGGTCGAACTGACCAGACTAGTGGCAGTATATTTGTCGAGTCGATGAAGACATGCAAAAAATTTATATTTCCAATTCAAAATTTAAAATTCATGTCAAACACGCCACAGTTTATGCAAATAAATGCATGAAATGAAAATCCAATTCATTTGAAAACGAATCTAATCTCCTCTTAACCATCTCTCAAGATTCTAAGGGTGAAAAATGAAGTCATAGATGTCAGGCTGATACTCAAAAATAGAGGGCCTACCTCTAGCCAATCGATAAGAATGGAAGATTGAGAGAATCTTCACATAAGTGAAGGATTTATCCTATGGACTTAGCATTCATTATATTGCGAATGAGGATAGAAAAAAATTCCTTGTTCTCTTGCTCAAGTTTGTTTCATCACATTCATCAAATGATGAAACCACCGAATGTCTATAGGGTAGCTAGTCTCCAAGATAATTGGGTGGTGATCTAGTAAAACTGTAGGTTCACTCTTTGGATTCGTAGAGATCGCAAAGCACCTAACTTATGAGGTTTCTTCTAGGCACAAAACAAAAACCTAACCTAAATCCTTTCATCTAAACCTAGGATCTCTATGAAAGAATTTACAGGAGTTTACAAGTTATCTCACCATCACAAAGGTTGAGAATTTGTTCTCTTTGTTTGTCCAAGCTCCAATGAGATTTTAGCAAAGCTCCAGCGAGGTTTGCTCCATTCCTTCTTCAAAGATCAAAGAAGCTCTTCTCTAAAAGGAGAGTTCTATGAGGTTATAGTGGAGTTTTGAGCTCCGGCGAAGCTCCGATGATACTTTTCCAAAATGTGAAGAAGCTCTCTTTTGTCGTAAGAGATTTAATGCCTTGCTTCTTTAATGGCGTAGTTCCTCCTCAAGAAAATCTCCTCATACACTCAAGGAAAGTGGTGGAAGAGTATGTAGGAGATGAGTAAAAAGAAGTTTTCTTGTGGAAAATGAAAAAGAAGAAGAAGAAGATGATGATGATGATGATGATGATGATGAAGGTTGTAGGAAGCCAAGCCTTCTTCCTACCTTTCTTCCAAGCTCTTCACCCCAAGGCTTTCAAATGAAAACTCTAGCTTTTTTCCCTGGCAAGTAGAAGGAGAGGAAACAATTCCAAGCCCTCTCTAGGATGCCAAAATGCTAAAGAATGGTAGGGGAGATAAGCCAACCTTAGCCTAAATTTTCCCCATCTTTTTGCCCAAATAGGTTGGCTACCTCATCTTATACCCTTCCAAAAAGTGTTTAATCAGCTTTTTCATCTCCCCCTACGCAAATAACGCAAGAATAAAAAATTATGTCATTTTAGCTCCCTAGGGAGGTGGGCCGGGTTCAAAATGGTGAAATTCATGGGATAAAATTGGGGGTGGAAAATAACCAACTGCCTGGGCACGACCCTGGTTCTTAGGTTCCAGCTGGGTTGTCCCTACTTTCACAGAGCTTGGGTTGGAGCTATGGTTTTATGGCTAGATCGGGTGCCTAGGTGCCAGTGGTTGGGCTAGCGACTACTTTCCAGCCCCTTGTCGGCATATTTTTAGGTTGAGTGTTTTGTTTTGAAAAGAGGTCGCCTACAGAAATTGTCGGCGAATTCTTAATTTAATTTAAATAAATAATTTGAAAAGTAGTATTTGATTTTGAAAATAATTTTTAAAATTGAAGATTTTAAGATATGAAATCAAACTGATCTCACAACCCGAATAGTTTACATAAATGAGCACCGCACCACAAACCGTGTATCTATCCCGAAGAATAAACACACTGCTTGATAATGGGGCTCGATTAGATAAACTAGAAAGGTTTGTGACATCCGTTTGGTCACGCGAACCAATTTTATAAGCCGACAAGTTCCCCTGCTTAATATAAATGAATTAAGTAGGGTTTATATTACTCAGGTTCTTAAAATTCCCTATAAGGGCAAGCCCCTATAGTTAATTACATCTTAAGTGACGGGAATCACCTAAGAAAACTCTCGATAATAATCAGTAGTTCTACTCTCGAGAATTTCAAATTTTAAGCTTTCAAAGGATTGAATTTTGGAATTTCAATAGGGAATGGATCAAATTTGGAACATTTTATTTTGGGAATCCAAAGGAAGAAAGGTAGGAGAAATCACAGATTCAAAGTGAACTCCGGTAATTTCCCGACTATCCTATTGTTTGGCTTGGATTTAGGAAAGCCCTAATGTTTATTTAGTATTTTGATCTTGCCAATTTTAATTAGTTAGGACTTATATTCATATGATAAAATCATACAAATAGCCTCGAAGATGTGAGGGTTTATGTCGTATCGACGACTACCTCGGAGTCTAAGACCGGTTAGGGCTTAATTTACATGATATGATCATGCAAATGCCTAACGAAGAGTTGAGGATTTATGTTGCACTAGGCAAACTTCCTTGAAGTCCTATGGCTTGGTTATTTAATTCTAAGAAAGTTTTGTCAAGTAGACTCGGGTTTTGCTCGATGAAGATGGTCGTGCTTGCCCACCATGCTCCGAGCTCCTTGTTGCAGAGGTTTAGTTTTAGAAGTCATAAATCAGTAGATGAGAGAAGTGTTTTGGTTTAGAGAAAATCTTAAAATCCAGGTGTTTTTTAATATTTTAATTAAACAAATCTTAAAGTTGATTATAACAACACTGGTTAAGATCCCACGGTTCCATCCTTCCGGCATCGTTATTTTTATCGGATTCACTTAGTCCAGATGAATTTGCTAAACTCAACTGAATGAGTTCCACACTTTCATTTAGACCGTGGGAAATCTCGTTAGCAACACGTAGGTTACATCATCCGAGGTATTCCCGATCATCCAACAAGACGTTTTAATTTAGTTGTAGTTGTAGTTTTGTTGTTCTGTTTGTGATTAAATTTTGAGTTGTTTTATATTTTGAAATGTTGTGGCGGTGAATTTTATCTTGTAATGACTTTTAATTTAGTTTTGGTTTCAGTTTTAGGGACTATCCTAAAGGTGTGTGTTTTCATGCAACAGTTGTTTATCATGCAAGAAAAGTAAGTGCGATGTGATTAAATAAATTGCAATAAGGTAAATTGCAATAAAATAAAAGCATACCCTGGAGGGTCTTCCCGTCATCCCAAGCTGCACTTAAAACACAATTAGAATATTTAAGCATTTAAAGCAAGTTCCTAGGTAAAGCTAAGGGAAGGATTATGGTTTTCTACCAAGGTCTTACTTCTATAGCTAGTCATCTCCTATGACGTCTAAGTGTCGGTATTTTGGTTTGAGGACGATTTCCTTCATTAAAGAACAATTAAGTTCAATTGTTCTTATAAACATCCTATCATATCGAGGAAGTGCTTAAGACGAATCTTAAACATCTTTTCAATATTTCTAGGATTATTTTAAGTCCAAGTGAATTTAATTATACAAATGAATTAATCGTCCAGGAGTTCAAGTTTTGTTATCTTGCTCAGTGAACTAGGACATTTGAATATCCTATAAGTGAAGTAACACTTCACTTAATACTCCATTTAGGAGTTGTGACAACAAAAGCTTTCGAGGGCAAATTGATGTTCAAGTGATTTATGATTTAATTTAATTTCAGTTAATGGATTTAAGTTTGGAATAGTGTTCAAGTTGTTTTAGATTTATTTTTGAATTCTTTATGTCTTAGGTGATGTTATTTTTAATTCAATTTAATTTAACTTTAATTTAATTTAATTTGGTTTAGTTTCAATTTTAATTTAATTTATTTAATTTAATCTAATTTTAATTTTAACTTCGATTTTATTTTTTATTTTAATTTAACTTAATTTAATTTAATTTAATTTAATTTAATATGATTTGATTTAATTTAATTTAATTTAATTTAATTTGATTTAATTTGATTTAATTTAATTTAATTTAATTTAATTTAATTTAATTTAATTTAATTTGATTTAATTTGATTTAATTTAATTTGTTTTAATTTTATTTAATTTTATTTAATTTAATTTAATTTAATTTAAATTTTAATTTAATTTAATTTTTAATTTTAATTTAATATTTTATTTTTTATGTTTTAAAGATGATTTAATTTTAATTGTTAAAGTATTAATTTAATTGAAATTTTAAAAGGATTTAATTTAAATAATTTAACTTTAATTTAATTTAATGATTAAGTCTTTTAGCATTTTAAATCTTAAATTTGGATTATCATTTTAATTAGGAATTAAATATTATTGAGATGATTAATTTAGGGATTCTTAAATTAAAGAACAAATCTCTCCCTAATAATATCCCTATTTTAATAATTCCAATTTTATTATTCTTCCAAATTTAATTAATTATTTGATAAAGGTTTATTTTAATTATTTTTAAATTGTTTAGTAGGTTTCTACCCTTTAATTATTTAAATTTCAATCATCCAAATCAGATTAAGATCAAATATTTTACTTTTTCATTTTATTAAGCCTAAAGTTTTAATTAATGGTTAAAATTTTAATTACCATTTTGCCCTTCAAGCTTACTAATTCCATAACTCACTAAATTGAGCACAAATGAATTTGAAATTTTTATGTGACTTCACTCATATGTCAATAAAGGCATTAGAGGAGAAAATGTGATTTTTCTGTATTTAATTTATTTATGTAATTATTTTTGGTGGAAAATAGGGATTTCCAAGGAAAATTTAATAATATGACCAAGGGAAAGTTTCTGTCCTTAAGAAAATTATGGGACATTCCTAATAACCATAAGACCACTTGGACCAATTTTGGTGATTTTTTGAATTATATTCTTTTTATTATAATTATTTTGAGTTTAGGAGTATTAATTAATTTAAAAATAAAATAAAGGTTGAAAAATGAATTTTATATTTTTCAAAAATCTCTTTGATATCAAGGAAATTAGAGAACCAATTTTTATAATTTTCTGATTTTTCTTTGATTTATTAGAATTATTTTAGGGGAAATGCTAAAAAATACATTTTTTTTATTTTTAAATTTACCTTAGGGCTTTAAAATTTAATATCTCATCGTATAGACTTAAGAAAATATGGGGTTTATTCCTAAGTGATTAAAATTCAAAATGTGACATTTTGGTGAATTTTATTATTTTTGTGATTTTTATTATTTTTTAATTATTAAAAATATTAAAATAATGCAAAAAATCAACTTTTTTAGAAAATTGAAATTTTAATTTTTTTAAATTCCCCTAATATCAGAGAGGCTCCAAAACCAATTTGGTGAATTTTTTAAAAGCATTTTGAAAGTTATGAATTTTTTAAGTTTAATTTTGGCTAAATGGCTTAATCAACCCATTTGATAGGGCTAACCAAGTCCAATTGACTTCAAAATTTTATGGTGGGTTCCTCTGATCCTAAAGGTCAGTGGAGGATTGATTTCAAGTCAATTTGATGTATGATTAGCTCTAATTAATTAAAACTTCATTTTGGGTGTTTAAGCCAATTAGGGTTATTCCAAGTGAGTTAACTCAAAACCTATTTTTCCTAGGGTCCTCTTGTCATAATAAACATCACCAAATTTTCCTAGAATTTATTTCACAATATGCTAATTATTGGAATTAAAATACTCAAACTAGCAACCTAGAGTTGAAAAATCAATAACTCTTCATAGGGATGGCCTCTGACTTTGGAAAATTTAGGGAATGTTCCCAAATTCGGAGGCTTCAAAAGCTCCTATGGTCTCATGTCATGGTGAATTGTATACATGCATGGAGAATTGAAAATGTGCAGAGAGTAAATAAATTATTAAAAATCAAATACTCAATGAAATTAAATGATTTCTTTCCACATTATTCTCCTCTATTCACTGAGCAAGAGGGTATTTTTATTTTATTTTTATGATTTTTCTACACAAAGTTATGCATTTTTGAAGTTTAGGGTCAAAAATAAATAAAATATTTCATTTTCCCGCTCAATCGCCACGTGTCGCTCCCCGATTGGCCGGCGCGGTTCTGTTCATGGATGCAGCTACCGTCCAACTCCATCGGCGCCGTCTCGTTGGATACACGCCCGATCGGACGGCCGTCGCTTCTCTCCCTAGTTCTATTCACCCAAAATCGTCCAACTTCAAACCTTGATATCTCCCTCGATTCTCAACGAAATTGAATGAATTTTTTTTTTAAATGATCGTCTAATCGAGTAGCACACATCTATACGGTGATGATATACTTAAAACATGTGAATAATTACAGAAAATTAAAACATGCTCGGTTGGAGGAGAAAAAATTTGATACCTTTGTCCAAGAGGTGAGGCCTCAATTGGAAATGATTGGATTGAGCTTAGGAGTGCTTGGAGAAGCTTTGGAAACAATTTGGCAGAGTTTACCCAAGGTAATCTTTGCATCTCCTCCACTTGGTCATGGAGGTGGGGTTTAAATAAGGAAGGTTATGGTTGAGCTTGGGTGGCCATGAGGGTTGGCTTGGTTCATTCATCAAGGTTTTTTGGCCGAGGAAAACTCACATGATTGAGCTTGATCTTGGTGCAATCAATTGGGTTATGCCATGTGTAAAGTCAAGGATTTAAATGGCATGGGTGTAAGGAGCATTTTTGGTCCAATTTGGGTCAATTCATGGTATTGGCTTGGTTCACTCACCAAGGCTTGATTTGGGCTGATGTGAGATCATTTGGGTCAGCCTCACATATGTGGTGAAGTCCCCATCCAAGGTGAGGTGGCCAATTTTGGTTAAAGTGTATCATGAATGAGGTTAAAAAAGGTTTAGTGAAGGCTTAAGAAAGGCTCCCTCTCCTTGCCATAAGTGGCATGGTGAGGTGGAAAGGGCTCCCCATGGCTTGTATATGGCTTATGCATGGCTCCATGACTTCATTTGGCTTGCTCATGGCTTGGGGAAAAGGTTGGCTCACTTGCATGGAAAAGGGTTATTTGGAATTTTGAAAACTTTGGATTCCATTGATGGGATTTGTCATGATGCTACAAATGGGTTGATTTCATGATGGTTTAAGACTTTGGTCAAATAGGATTATCAAAGGAATGATGAAGAAAAGGTTTCATGTGGGCTTGGAAATGGACTTTGGGCTTTTAAAATTTGGTAAAGGTGGGCTTTTAGGAAGGTTTAAGGGAGTGGGCTTTTAGGTTAGATAATGGGCTTTTGAATAGAAAAATTTGCAATGGGCCATGCCAAATAAATGTTGAGTTTTGTCTAAGGATGTGTCATGATTGATTTGAAACAAGTTTGGAGTGATTTGGGTTTGAATTGGGTTGGATTTGGGCTTCTTTGGTAAAGGGGTTAATGTAGGTCAAATTGGGCTAACTTGGGCCAATGTTGGGCTAGGGTTGAAATTGTTGTAAAATTAATGTTGGGAAATGTTTATGGGAGTGTTTCAAAGAGGTTTTGACTTTGGTTGGGTTTTGATTTTGGGGTTTGGGCTTATTTGGGTTAGGTTTGGGTTTAGGTCAAGATTGGGTCTTTTAGCTTTGGGTTGAATTTGAGTGGGGTTTGGGTCTAAATTTTGGGCAAATTATGTTAGTGTTTTATTTTTGGGGATGTTAAGGAAGGTTTAGAAAAGATTTGGGGTTAATTGGAGTTGAATTGGGTGAGTTTGAGCTAAGTTTGGGTCATGGGTTCAAATTGGGCTTTAAGGTCAAAAGTGAAATTAGATTCAAATGTCAATCAAATTGGGCTTGGATTTGGTCTAGATTAGTGTTGGGGATGTTGAATTGAAGTTTATAATTGAATTGGACCAGAATTTGGGTCAATTGGGTAGGTTTGGTTTGACATTGGGTTCACTTTGGGTTAAAAATGGGTCAAATTGGGGATTTTGATAAAAGTGGGGTAAATTGACAAAATTGGCCCATGGTGTAGTTAGACAAAATGAAATTAGGAATATTTGGGATTTTTTGGAATTTTCTGGGAATTTTCTGAATTTTTGGATTTTTTGGCTAAGAGGGGCATTTTGGGTATTTGGAGGGTATTGGGGGGTATTTTTGGAATTTTTGGTATTTTTGGCTATGGATGATCAATTTGATTGGTGAGGAAATGTTTAGGAATGGTTTTGGAGAATTTTGGGTGATTTGGAAATTTTGGAGGATTTGGGTAATTTCAAGGGTTTTGGGTAAGTTAAGCGGGTGTAGGGTCCCCGGGTCAAAAATTAAAAATTTAGAAAATTGAAGATTGGGTAATTGTAAGTGGAATGAAATCATTTTGGTTGAGCCATGAAGCCATATCAAGCCCACATGAGCCATGAAGGGACTCATTTGAGGCATCCACAATGTTGTTCCTAACCCTCTTAGCCAAGGACTTAGGGGTTAAGGACCATCCATGTGAATCACCTTCATGAGTCAGGAGGTCAAGTTAGGTATGGGTGTGTTTTTAGGAGGTGTGTGAAAGTGTAGTGTATAGGTGTAGTGTGTGTGTAAGTCAGCCCTTCACCGCACTAGAGCCACCTGTAGGCGATCCTAAGGCTAAAGAGTCCTATAGGAACTCATCCTTTAAACTTCCACATTCGATTTCAACCCTCTAGGTGATTAGGGGTCTACAATCAAGTTTGTGGAGTTTGCAGGGAGTTAAGAAGTGGTTTGAATTTCTAAGTGGTGGGTCCCAATTCTAATCCTCTAGGATAGTCAAAGGAAAAGCCTAAGGCTAGATCCTAAGTACTAAAGAGAAGAAGAGAAGACCTCATCAAAAATGAGGTCAACACCCCTCATGTTGAAAGAAGCATTTTCTTTGTAGAATTAGGCACCCATGTCCTGGTACTATGTGCCAGGATCTGGCCCCTACTTTTTGTTTTCTCTATTTTAGGTCCCATGGGGGCTGTTTTAGGCGCCATGGTGCCATTCTAGCCCTGAAGTCCCTAGTTTCCACCAGAAACATCCGAATAGGATTAAATATAGTCCGAAAAATAGAAATTTTATTATGATTAAAATGCAGTCCAAAAAATCCATAAATTAATATTTTTATTAGTCATTCATCATGAAAATTATTTTTAATGGTTCCCTGGACCACAATGCTGGTAGGGCATTCGATACCCCAATTTTTTCTCAGTTCGTGTAGAGGGGTTATGTGACTTCTCTTGACCACGGGAGGTTCCAATTGGACACTTCATGGTATCCAAACACCAGAACGAATACTTAACATGTCCCATATCCTAAAAAATCCAATCTAATGATGGATTCTTTCTGCCAGGGTCAAATCATCAGGTAACCTGGCTTCGTGCTCTGAATACTTATTAGGATGTCTCAAGTGGGAATCTTGAGTTGCGGGATGCTATGAAAGAACAATAGATAATCTCGAGTAATTTAGATAGACATGCTATGAGTGTGACATTAAAATTTGATGCGAATAAAGACCCCCAACATGTTTGTCGAACCATTAAGACACAGTGCACTTGTAGGAAGCAGCTCAATTTTTTATTAAGTCAAAAGTAGTCATGCAACTGACATAACCTGAGTGACAGAAAGAGCTAAGTGCCCTAGGAAGGAATACATTGAGATTAATTCCCGATCCTAGAATATGAGAAGGAATGCTTACATGACTTACATCTAACTCGAAAGGTGGCTCCGGAGGCTCCAAAGGCATGACCATGAAGAGTGTGTCCAGAGGCCATAGAGGCATGACCACAAATGTAAGTCCATAGGTCATAGAGGTGTGACCCAAAGTGTGGATCTTGTGGTATGATCCCTATTCTCTTTACTTCCTTATGAAAACTGATTAAATTTATGCTTTTGTTAATCAAATTAAACTTATATTTTTGATAAAAAATATTCTTTTACAAAAGCGCCAAAAACGTTATTCTGATGTAAATAAGAATACAACAGTGATATTTTAATTTAGGGATTCTACGCAAGTATACATATCGTTATCAAGTAATATAGGACTTTCTGATTAAGCCTCGAAATATCGATCCCATGGGGAAAATTTATGGATATTGAAAAGATAAAAAGGTATTTAGAACACAAATTCTATTTAGAAAAAGACACTTACTTAAACAGTTTCAGATAACAACAAACTTTTAAAATATGATTCTTTTTTGGTTATTTCTTAAATTATAAGATAAATGGAACAATTATCTAACTATAGCAAGATTTTTTGTATGCTTTAAAGAAGTATAAATGAAAATATTTTTTTTACTTATCATGAATTAGTAATAATTAAAGGAATTATGTTGTATCAAGTAGGAGCAATTTTATTCTTTACCTTTACTAGAGAAGTTATAAAGAACATTGGCAAGTTTAAAGTTATAGTTCTGAAGACGGGTTAGGTAGGGAAGATATTAGCTCTCATTCTAGAGTTCCCTCCTTTCCCTCCATCTAGGGGCTAACTCTCGCATCAAAACCTAAAACAATAAACAAAATTAGGGGCTTTATTCTGTCACCCTAAAGTCTTTAATTCTACACCTATCAAAGTATATTTCTTTATTTATTTGCACAAGATTATATGAATTACTTTCTTATCCAAACAATCCCATGTGATTCCTTCTATAGTTGATTAAGACAATATCTACTAAGATCTTACATGTTCACACAACAAATGTTAACATAATGATTGGCCAAATCAAGAAGTAAATGAAGTGCAAGGATTGAATCAACACAACTTCTTCCAACATTAAAAATCAATACTTCCACAACTTTCATCCAACACAAAATTACTTTTCATTTTAAGGAAAAAAAAAAAGAAGACTACTCAGAATACATGGAGAAAAAACAACCACAAATAGTTTTAAAAGTAGAAACCATGTAGAAAACACAATAAGTCTCAATTAAAATAAAATGAAGTACAAAGATAAAAACTTATCTCAAGTTGCTCTCCACCAAACTCTTGAAGTTCCTTTAAATCTCTTCCTTTCCTTTGCAAGCCTCCTTTGGACTAGTCGCCTAACCCAAGAGGGTTTAAATTTCTCTACACAATATATTTTTTCTTTGGAATCCCTACTCACCCTCACTTTCACTACGAAGGAGAAAAGTGTGATGAAAATCTAAGTAAGAATCCTACAAATTCTTACTTAAAATTACTCTCTACAAAATCTAATTTTCATCTCTCTAAAAGAAATCAACACACCCCCTTTTTACACACTTTAAGTCCTTCTTTTATACTTTCTCCAAAAGGTGCCTGGTGTCACTTCAAAATGTGTCTATATTCAATGAATCTACCTAAAAGATGCATCCTTTCAAGTGAAATTTGAATGTCTTTTGGCGCCCTTGATTAGTTACCCACATTTGTACCAAATGATGCCTCAACTACCTATTCAAAATCTGCAAAAAATTCTTTAAAATTGCAAAGTAACTGTCTGGCGCTTAAGCGCAGCCCTCTCTGTCTGATGGCGCTTAGGCGCCAGATCTGGGCACTTAGGCCCCCCAGATCATTTTAACACCTTTTTCATTTTTTCTCCAAATTTAATCTTTTTTCACTCATTTTGACATATTTTGTCCATTTAAGTGTACTTGAAAGAAAAACACACAAATACCTTCCATTAAAGTGTAATATCATCAAAAATAGGTATAAAAATGTGCATAAAATTATAATATATTTTAGGTATATCAAAGTCATGAAGGTGTGACTCCAAGGATGGGTTCAGAGGCCGTAGATGTATCGCTCGAAGGGTGGTTCTAGAGGTCGTAGTGGCATGACCCGAAGGGTGGATCCCGAGGCTGTAGAGGCGTAACTTGAAGGATGGGTCCAAAGGCCATGAAGGCATGACCCAAAATGAGTTCATAAGCCAAAGGGGCATGACTTAAGGGAGTTCAGAGACCATAGAGCATAACCTAAAGGGAAGGTCCAAAGGCTATAAAGCATGCCACAAAGATGACAAAGGTACGAGGCCTGAAGTGCCTATGTTGCATTGATGAGGATGTCGAGGACCTTACATTGCTTTTTGAGAGGTGGGTAGGTTGGCTAGAAAGCCGCCTGCTCCTTCAATGAGAAATGTCATGAGAGCCTTACGTCACTCTTTCAGAGTTAGACAAGTTGACAAGATTGATAAAGAAAATCAAGAGACTTTTATGACTTCTGAGTGCTAATCAGAATAATCTGCTTAGGGAGGGGAGACAAGGGGCTCAAGACCATTCTGCAAATCGATCGAGGCATGAAACCTCAAATACTCATCACATTAGAGAGGAACGCCAAAGGACTCATATCAGTATTTGGAAGTGAACGGACCGGCTAAGAAACTAGTAGCTATGAAGCTAGAGGCGTTGTGAGACGAGATGTTCTCATGAAAGAACTGACTGAGAAGTCATATGGTTCGAGAAGCATCATGTTCTTGATGAGTGGATCAATCTAGCAATCTAAAATGCATCAACAAGAAGTGAGCTAAGTGGTTCCTAATACATGTAGCGTTATGGCATCATTGGATATTAAGATTTCGCAAGCGGACACAGACCATTTAGATAGTTGTGATGGTCTTAACCGATGTGGCATGTGTGCAAATGCTGATGAGGTAAAACGACCCAAGTGGTCCTACCATATAAGATTTTCTAAGTAGAAATTTGTCTTTTCTTTCTTTTGTTTATTTTGTTATTCATCACAGTAGTTCTATAAAATGATTAATATTAATTTTTAAATAATCAAATGCAATTTTTAACCATAGATTTATAACCCAAAAGTGTGTATAATGTAAATATAAAATTTTTAGCACTATATATATATATATATATATATATATATATATATATATATATATATATATATATATATATATATATAAGAATTATTCAACATTTATGCAAATTTCTCCAATAAATAAACAAATAATTAATGAAAAATTCCGTTGAGCTGTTTCAAAACTGTAACAGGAAATAATGAATACACCCAAAGAAATTATAATCAAATCATGAAAGTTTTATTAAATTTTATTAAATTTTAATGTCAATTAATTTCGAAATTTAAAGCGTGATGGGATTTTGTTTCCTTCGGGCGAAATTCAATATTTCTTAATACAAATAAATCTATCAAAGATTAGTTTCCAACTTATTTTCTTATGCAGATGGATTTTGTTGTTACTCAATAATTCTAAATAAAGTATATTTTCTGATTGAAAATCGAATAAATTATTTATTTTATGCATGATTTTTTGAGAATTATTGAAGGCATTATAAATTTTATTTTGTCTTGTTTGTCGCATATTTTGTCATTTTGCTTCTGCTGTTAAAACATAATAAAATATTATTCTTCCTTTAAAAATTATTCTTCATTTTTTCAATACGTTAAACTTTCAAATATTTGAGATTAACACGAACAATAATTTTTTTTGAACGAGCTCAATACGAGACGAGTCTGAGCTCGCTCAAGCTTGACTCGTTTACACCCCTAATTATAAGCATTATTAAACTTAAATAGAGCAAATATTTTTACTTGATTTTTTCCCATTTATATACAATTAAGAGAAAATCTTGCACTTACGATAGTGTTTGATGTCTTTTTCACATTTTTAAATAATTCTTCTTGAAAAGACAATCTAATTCCTTCCATAAAAAGAATGATTCGTTTTTTTAATTAATTTCAAATAAAATTTTCTTATGATTTTTTCTTGCATGATTAAAATTGAATAATTCTTGCATGGTAGAATCAACTGATTTTATTGGGACAATAATGGAGGTCCATAAAATAAAGTCCCATACCAAATATTATAAAAATGTAGGCGTTGTTTTAAGTAATCATGAAACTTTAAGAAGATATAATGGGAAAAATCTATCAATCATTTTATATTTGTTGGTGAAAATAATAATAATAAAAAATAATAATTATAGAGTCCAGTATGGTACCATATCAATACCCCAATTTTTCAGCTGAAAATTAAAAATAATTTTAATGTATTATTTCAGAGACAACCCAACAATTTATTTGCCTGGACCACAATGTTGGTAGGGCATTCGATACCCCAATTTTTCAGCAGTTTGCGTAGAAGGGTTCCGCGACTTCTCTTGACCACGGGAGGCTCTAATTGAACACTTCATGGTATCTAAACACCTAAACGGACACCAAACATGTCCCATATCCTAAAAATCCCATCCAATGATGGATTATTTCAGTCGGTCAAATCATCAGGTACCCTGGCTTCGTGCTCCGAATATTTGTTAGGATGTCTCAAGTGGGCATCTTGAGCTACAGGATGCTATGAATGAACAATAGATAATCTCAAGTCATTAGACACACTATCAGTGTGACATTAAAATTTGATGCAAACAAAGGACCCTCAACATGTTTGTTGAACCGTTAAAACACTGTGCACTTGTAGAAAGCATCTCAGATTTTTATCAAGTCAGAATTAGTCATGCAACTGACATAACCTGAGTGACAGAAAGAGCTAAGTGCCCTAGGAAGAAAAACATTGGGATTAATTCCCAATCCTAGAATATGAGAAGGAATGCTCACATGACTTACATCTAACTAAAAAGGTGGCTTCGGAGGCTCCAAGGGCATGAACATGAAAAGTGTGTCTGGAGGCCACAGAGGCATGACCACAAATGTAAGTCCAGAGGTCATAGAGGTGTGACCCAAAATGTGGTTCTTGAGGTCTGATCCCGATTCTCTTTACTTATGAAAACTGATAAAATTTTTGCTTTTGTTAATCAAATTAAACTTATATTTTTTTATATAAATATTCTTTTACAAAAACGCCAAAAACTTGATTCTGATGTAAATAAGAATACAACAGTGATATTTTAATTTAGAGATTCTATGCAAGTATACATTTCACAAGTAATATAGGACTTTCTGATTAAGCCTCGAAATATTGATCCCAAGGGGAAAATTTATGGATATTGAAAAGATGAAAAAGTTTTTAGAACACAAATTCTATTTAGAAAAGGACACTTACTTAAACAGTTTCAGATAACAACAAACTTTTAAAATACAATTCTTTTTAGTATTTTTCTAAACTATAAGATAAATGAAAAATTTATCAAACTATAGCAAGATTTTTTTAAAGATTTAAAGAAGTATAAATGAAAATATATTTTTCCTTATCATTAATTAGTAATAATTAAAAGAATTATGTTATGTTAAATAAAAGCAATTTTATTCTTTGCCCTTATTAGAGATGTTATAAAGAACATTGGCTAGTTTAAAGTTTGAATAGTTTTGAAGACGGGTTAGGTAGGGAAGATACTAGCTCTCACTCTAGAGTTCCCTCCTTTCCCTCTACATGTGGGCTAACTCTTGCATCAAGTTAGATTTAATTTGAGTTAAACCTAAGGTTTATATCTTGGTTAAGGTTCAAGTTAGGTTGAACTTAGGTTTTAACTTGAGTTCAATTTGAGTTGAACTTAAGTTTAGGTTTGACTTAAATTAGGTTCAAGTTTGGTTGAACCTAGATTTTGACTTAAATCCAATGTGGGTTGGATTTAAATTTGGGTTTGAATTGAGTTTGGTTCAAGTTAGGTTGAACCTAGACTTAATCTTAAGTTCGATATAGGTTGAACTCAAGTTTGATTTAAGTTTGAGTTAAGTTAGGTTCAAGTTAGGTTGAACCTAGACTTAAGGTTGACTTAAGTTCAATGTGGGTTGAACTCAATTTTGATTTAAATTTGAGTTAAGTTAGGTTCAAGTTAAGTTGAACCTAGACTTAAGGTTGACTTAAGTTCAATGTGGGTTGAACTCAAGTTTGATTTAAGTTTGAGTTATTTTTAGATTGATTGTTCTTTAACTAGGATTAGTTTATAGTTAATTAAACCTAATTTGTATAAGGTTTAATTGATTAATTAGACTTAATTTGGGTTAAATCCAATTGGTTTAAGGTTAATTAAACCTAATTTAGGCAAGGTTTAATTGATTAATTAGACTTATTATGGGTTAAGTCTAATTGGTTTACGGTTAATTAAACCTAATTTAGGTAAGGTTTAATTGATTAATTAGACTTATTATGAGTTAAGTCTAATTGGTTTAAGGTTAAATAAACCTAATTTGGGTAAGGTTTAATTGATTAATTAGACTTATTATGGGTTAAGTCTAATTAGGGTTAAGATTAATTAAACCTAATTTGGATAAGTTTTAATTAACTAGTTAGACTTATTGTGGGTTAAGTCTAATTTGGGTTAGGATTAATTAAACCTAATTTGGATAAGGTTTAATTGATTAATTAGACTTATTATGGGTTAAGTCTATTTAGGGTTAGGATTAATTAAACCTAATTTGGGTAAGGTTTAATTTATTGATTAGACTTATTATGGGTTAAGTCTAATTAGGGTTAGGATTAATTAAACCTAATTTGGATACGGTTTAATTGATTAATTAGACTTATTATGGGTTAAGCCTAATTAAGGTTAGGATTAATTAAACCTAATTGGGGTAAGGTTTAATTGATTAATTAGACTTAATATGGGTTATGTCTAATTGGTTTAAGATTAATAAACTTAATTTGTGTAAGTTTTAATTGATTAATTAAACTTATTATGGGTTAAGTCTAATTGGTTTAAGGTTAATTAAACCTAATTTAGGTAAGGTTTAATTTATTAATTAGACTTATTATGGGTTAAATCTAATTGGTTTAAGGTTAATTAAACCTAATTTGAGTAAGATTTAATTAATTAATTAGACTTAATATAGGTTAAGTCTAATTGGTTTAAGGTTAATTATGTTTAATATGTATTCATTAGAATTTAATTAAGTCTAAACCTAATGTAATTAGGATTTGAGTGGTTAATTAAGTTTAATTTGTCTTTTAAACTTAATTAAGGGTTATTTATGTCTTAAACCTAATGTGATTAGGGTTTAGATGATTAATTAAGTCTAATTTGTCTTCTTAAACTTAATTAAAGATGGTTTATATCTTAAATCTAATATAATTGGAATTTAAGTGATTAATTAAGTCTAATTTGTCTTCTTAAACTTAATTAAGGATGGTTTATATCTTAAATCCAATGTAATTAGGATTTAAGTGATTAATTAAGTCTAATTTGTCTTCTTAAACTTAATTAAGGATGGTTTATATCTTAAATCCAAAGTAATTAGGATTTAAGTGATTAATTAAGTCTAATTTGTCTTCTTAAACATAATTAAGGATGGTTTATATCTTAAATCCAATGTAATTGGAATTTAAGTGATTAATTAAGTCTAATTTGTCTTATTAAACTTAATTGGGAATCTGATTAGTTAAACCTAATGTGATTAAGGTTTAACTTAGTTTTGTTAAGTCTAATTTGTCATTTTAAACTTAATGTAAGTTTAAACTTAACCTTTTGGGTTTTGACTTTGGGTCTATATGGGTCAGACCCACTAGTCCTAAGTATGATGAGTAAAACCTATGTCAGTTAGGGTTTAAGTTTACCCTAGATCTAACCAGACCTAAAGCTTAAGATTTGGTCAACCCTAAATGTCATTTGAAGCTAAGTTTAGGATTTAAGTTATTTTAGGGTTTGAATTGTAAATTTAAAATTTAATATTTTTAACCCAAAAGGAGATAATTATCATTTTGGATTTTTCTATGGTTAAAACATGTCTTTTTAGAGTTCAATTTCAATTTTGATTTGATCCATGGAAGGATAAACCAATTTGGGTGAAAATGGTATTTTTAAGAGTTTAAATTATTAAGTTTTAATAAATTTTAACTCTTAATTCAAAAGATGTCATTTAAAGTTATTTAATGGCCTAGAGATTTATTTTTAGGTTCTATGTCAGTCACCCTATATTCTCTAGTCATTTTCAACCTTATTTTTCTTAATTTTCATTTTTTTATAATTATTTTTGCAATAATTAAAAAATGACTTGAAAATTAGAAAAAGTAGTCTTAAACGAATTTTCTGTCCAAGGAAAAATCATGTAAGGTCCCTAAAGGCCTAAAGATCAATCCTTCAAAGTTTCAAATTTTTCTGATTTATAAATAATTTTTAATAATTAAAATACTCTAGAGAGTATTTAATTATCTAAAAATTAAATACAAAGAAAAAATTATGATTTTAATTTCTTAATTTTCTTCTCTTCAAGAGCTTTTTAGAGGTATTTTTATTTTATTTTTAGGAGGTCTGTACAAAAGATATGAATTTTTTATTATTTTAAGGTTAGTTGGAATTAAATGGCTCCAAAATTACCAGAGGTTGTCGCATGTCCTCGTACCATCGAACGAGTGGGCTGATCAGCTGTGCGGATCCGGACAGCGAACACAGCGCGATTCAATCAGAGCCGTCTGTTTCGAAACACGGGAACAAACGGCTGAGGTTTATTCTGGCTAATTCAAAAAATATTCGAACCGTCCAACTTCTAGGGTCAATATCTCACTCATTTCTCTATATAATTGAGTGATTTTTTATCCTATGGAATCATCTTAAGATGCGGATCACATCTATATGGTGATCATGGTGTTCTGGACTAGTTTAGTCCACGATTTTCCAACTTTATGAATTATTTCAAAATAAAAAAATCCATACCTTGGCCACAATGATTTTGAGCTTGATGAAACTTGTTGGTCAGCCTTTAGTGGTCCCAAAGAAGTTTTTTGTCACTCCAATTTAGACTTATAACAAGTCTTGGTGGGTGATTTTGACAAAGTGGCTCGGTTTGGGTACACTTTGGTTTTATCTAAATAGATTCGGTTGGGCTAGTTTTATAGCTCAATTTTGGTTGGTTTTAATTGCTCTGGTCTCAAGCAACAAATTTCATGTAGAAAATTTTTGGATTGGAGCACTCTATGGAATTTTACAAATTCTTATCCCTCACTTGGCTTAGGGCTCTCCGGTAGCCTTGTTTAGGCTAATTTTGTGGAGCCTATGAGCTAGCTGAGGGCTTGGTTTTGATTGAGATTGATTGCTAAGGTCCTTAGCAAGGTTTCTTATGTTGAAAGCTAGAGGATTTGAGCAATTTTTTGAGAGCTATGGGTCACTTTTTCTCTCTCTCTTTTTCCTCTCAGATTTTGCTCTATTTATAGCCATCAATGGCTATAGGAAAGCTTGGCTAATCTTTAGAATAATTTGTGGGAGTTGCTAACTCTCTTATTAATTTCTAGGAGGTAAGGTGATGAATGAGTCACCATAAGCTCTCTTGAGGTTGCATGAGGGAGTGACACCTCATCTCCTCTTAATGATGAAAATTTCATTTTTTTACTTTAACCATGTTTATGGTAAAAATTCTCCAGTCATGTAAATTATCATCATGAGTATTTTTGTGAGTTAATTCATCCTTAATGAGTCTTATAGGTTATGTGAAACCTATATGGAGTCATCATGATGTCATAAGAGGGTTTAAAATTTTTGAAAAATCAATTATTATGTCATAATTGATTTTAAAGGGTTAAATGTCATTTTACCCTCCCTTTTTAATTTAATTTCATTTTAATTAATTAAAATTAATTAATTAAAAAGTTTGAAATTTTATTAATTAAATTTCTAATTTATAAAACTTTTAGAATTAATTATTTTATTAATTTCATGTCATTTTGATTAGAAAATGGAATTTTGTCTTATTTTATGACTTTTTAATTTAATTTTTATTTTAATTAATTATGTCATTAATTAAAATACAAAAATTAAATTATTAGTCAATTAACTAATCAAAAATAACTTTGGAATTAATTATTTGATTAATTCCATTATTTTTAATCAAAATTGTGCATTTTATCATTTTCATGGCTTTTAAATTAATGTTTCATTTTAATTAATTATGTCATTATTAAAATATAAAAATTAAATTATTGGTCAATTAATTAATCAAAAATAATTTTGAAATTAATTATTTGATTAATTTTGTCATTTTTATTTCATTTTTATCATTTCTGTCATTTTTTATCATTTTTTGTTCAAAATTGTGTGTTTTGACCAAAATTGATAAGTGTTGACCATGGTTGACCAATGTTGACCTAGATTGACCCAAGTTAACCTAGATTGGTCAATTTTAGTTTCAAGATATCTAATGTGACTTTTTCAACCTTGTCATGGTCGATTTGATCACAATATTTGTAATTTTGTCATTTTGGGGTCTAAATAGGTCATGTTGACCCAATTTAGGTTTTAGACTAATTCAAAGGTCAATGTAGTGACTTTTGAATTAAAATTTTGTTGATTTTGATCAATGTCAATTTGATCATGTCAACATTTGTCTTTAAGGTCAATTTTGTAGTCTAGAAGATTTTGTCAAGGTTTTACCCTAGGTCTTAGGGTTTATTGTTTTAGGAGGTTAATATAGGTAAACTTACTTTCTCAAGGTATTTGGTAAATGATTCTCACAAAAAGTGAGGTCAAAATGAACATTTTCCTGATGAAAATTTATTCACTGTTAATGAGTAGCGTGTTTCGTGGTATGCCGACATAGTAAACTTTATTGTCAGTAATATTATACCCTATGGTTTGACATACCAGGAGAAGAAGAAATGTATGTCTGATGCTAAGACTTTTTTTTTGGATGACCCATTTTTATATAAATAAGGAAATGATCTTATAATTCAAAGATGTATACCTTTGGAAGAGACTTATGAAATTATTTAAAAATGTCATGATTCTGATTATGGGGGACATTTTGGAGTTGAAAGAACTGCATATAAAATCTTACAATCTGGATTTTATTGGCCTACAATTTTTAAGGATGTGAATGCTTATATTAAAAATTGTGATAGATGTCAGCGTGTACGCAATATTTCTAGAAGAAATGAGATGCCCCTCAATTATATGTTGGAAGTTGAAATATTTGATGTTTGGGGATTAGATTTCATGGGTTCATTTACACCATCTTTTGGAAATGTTTATATTTTGATAGCAGCAGATTATGTTTCCAAATGGATTGATTCTTTTGCTTTACCTCGATGTGATGCTCAAAGTGTTGTAATGTTTATAAGAAATAATATATTTTGAAGATCTGGAATACCAAGAGTAATCTTAACTGATAGGGGAAGTCATTTTAAAAATATGATTATTGAGAAGTTAGTAAAGAAATATCATATAAATCATCGCATTGCTACTGCTTATCATCCTCAGACAAGTGGTTTGGTTGAATTATTCAATCTAGAAATTAAAAGAATATTAGAAAAGCTGTTAATCCAACTAGAAAGGATTGATCAATCAAACGGATTATGCTTTGTGGGCCTATAGGACTGCCTACAGAACCCCTATAGGAATGTCCCCACAAAGGCTGATTTTTGGAAAAGCTTGACATTTACCTTTTGAACTTGAGCATAAAGCATATCGGGCTATTAAAGAGTTCAATTATAATTTGAAAGATGTCATCGAGAAGAGATTATTGCAATTAAATGAGCTTGAAGAGATAAGGAATGAATCTTATGAAAATGCTAAGATTTATAAGGAAAAGATGAAGTTATGGCATGATCCGAAGATTCATACTAAAATCTTGTGTCAGGACAGAAAGTTTTGTTGTATGATGGCAGATTAAGAATTTTTTCTGGAAAACTTAAGTCCAGGTGGATGGGTCCATTTATTGTGATAAAAGTTTATTCTTATGAAGTTGTGGATATTCAAGATCCTAAAATTGAAAAAAATAATTAAAGTTAACGGTCATAGACATAAACCTTATTTTTCAGTCGATCAACTTAAATCTGATGAGAATCTGATGTTGGGTTACTCAGAATGAGTTCTGGGTATGTCAGGCTGAAGACATTAAACTAAGCACTTTGTGGGAGGCAACTCATAGTTATCAGTCTGTTTTTTTTATGTTTGCTTTATGTGCTTTGTTTGGTTTGTTTTTATGTTTTAGTGGTAGTATTTTGGATTTTTTATGTTATAGTAGTGATTATTTGACTTTATTTTATGACTTAGAGGAGTCGAAATGAAATTTTGGACATTTGGCAGACCGATGCTAAATTGAGCACTGGTGGCTAAGCGTCGCCTAGTTGGCGCTTAGGCGCCGGAGTTATGAAACATGTGATAAATGATGTTCTATAAGCCTAGATCGTGAGGAAGTGTTTTTGGAAGTTATTTTGGAGTTTTTAAACGTTTAAGGGTGCTTATAAAGTCTATAAAAAGGCCCTGTATTAAGAGAAATACTTGCCCCAAGTCCTATTTTCATTCTTGAGTCTTAAGAAGAGTGTTTTGAGTGCATCATGTCTTCCTGGGCAAATGAGATCGAGTAAAAAGAGGATTCTGACAAGAGTAAGCTTATTAGTGATAGTGGTAAAGAGTTATTCAATGGATTTCTCGCCGTTAGTATTAAGAGAATTGCAGAAAGGATTGCAATGATTGAAGCCTAAGTGACTTCAATTAAAGCAAAGATTAATGAAAATAAAGCACATTTGGAGCATATGGGATGGAAATTCAACATGCAATTCAATCATACAAGTCACCTGGAAGAAGCCGATAAGACGATGTTCCTGAAGAACAAGTGGTTAGAAGAAGATGTAAGAGTGCTCAATCATCACCCGTTCTATCATATTTATATTCCAGAAAGGTCAAATGGAAATAATAGTGGTTCTGGATATATTCCGCCTACTGGAGAGTGGAATTAAAGGTTGGTTTGATCTTGTGGTTTATTTAGAGGATTTTATGTTTTATGTGTTTGATGTTTAAAGTGTTTAATGTTTTATGTTTGTGTTCTGCTGCACTTTAATGTGAGATTGATACATCTTAGTGATGTAAACTTATCTTTAAGCTTATTGAGTCTGTTTCTATCTAGGGAATTTCAACCAAAGTGTTTGGATATAAATTTTTAGTTTGTATTAAGTGTGATTTGTTTTTAATGAATATAAGTTTGTGTTTGTGTGAAACTTGATCGGAATCGATGGATATTAAATTTTGAAATTAGAGTATTTGAGATTATTGAGGAAGAAACAATTATTTTGAGAAGATTAAAGATGATTAACTAAGTGGTTTATTGCATTTTCTTAATTGTGAAAATTTGGGCACCGGCGGCTAAGCGCCAGAGTGCCGGCGTTTATCCGCCAGATTTCGCGGCTAAGTGCCGAAGGCCTCACGCTTAGGCGCCGGTTCACAAAATTTGATTTTCGGCAGTTAAAAACCTGAAAATCACCATTTTAACTTACATATCGTGTTCAACCTCTAATTTTCGTGAAAAGGAGCCTAGGACATCAATATATTGGATCGTTTGAAGGTCAATTTCAACAAAAAATGTTAGATTTGGATTCCTTAAGGTTTGAGCACTACTCCTAAGTAAAAATTTTTTATTTTCACCATGTATTTTGAGTACATTTTGGAAAATCCTAAAATCACTATTCATGGTAAAAATTTGAGGATAAGAATGAGAAAATGCTTGGATTTGGTGGAAATTACTTTTGGAAGTTAATTTAGCAAGTTTATTTTGATTTTGGAATTTATGGTGAATTTTTTGTGAATTTTTAGAGATGGCTCCAAAGTTAAAGCGCGCGAGAGAAAAGATGAGATTTGATTCTGATAAGTTTGTTAGTACAAGGGCTGAGGAACGATACGTTGACGCACTACAGTCACGTAAATTGATTCCTGAACGTGTGTTTAGTAAGCCCGAAGAAGTTATTGAGGAGATGATTGCTAAAAGGAATTGGGAAAATTACCGTTGCTTCTCCGTTGTTGCCGTTGTTTCTGTGGTCAATGAGTTTTATGCGAACTTACCTACAGTGGAAGAAAGTTTGGTGATGGTGAGAAGGCAAGAAGTACATTTTAAATCAGCGGTAATCAATGTCTTTTATCGCTGCCTTCTGATATGTTTTATTTTTATTCGAACTATCAACCTATTGAGGGAGAGTTAGATGAGATAATGGAATTTTTGACTGATGGAAGAGGATTATGAAAGATCACTAATGATAGAAGAGTCAATTTTTAGGCCTCTAAGTTAAATGCCATTTATAAAGCATGGCATTATTTTATCTCATCTATGTTGTTGCCTTCAAGCCATACTAGTTAAGTTACAAGGGAGAGAGTTATGTTGAACTATTGCATTCAACAAGAGAAACATATTGAAATTGAAGCAATCATTTATGATTACATTTTGAAGTGCACCAGATCTACAACTCTTGCAGGTATGGGATTTCCTTCCCTGATTCATTCATTATGTGAGCATCTTGTGTGAAATTTGAAACTTGGGAAGAGGTTCTTTAGCCTTTGAAACCAATTACCAGTGTAAACGTTGGAGCTTACACTGTACATTCAGAGTTTGGTTGGAGAGGAGGATTTGGTAGGGCTTCTACTGCTTCTGCTTCTGCTGCTTCTAATTCCCGATCTACTACTTCAAGAGCTTCATCATCAGAGATTCACAGACTGGTTTATTTAGATAGATTTTGAAAAAGGTGAGTCTTACTCGTGAGCATATTAGAGACATGGATGGTAAAATGGATAATATGGAAAGATATATTATAAAACATGATGAATACGAGGAGAATTATCAGCATTATTTGGATAGATTGATTAGAGGTGATATCAGTGCTGAGATGCCCCCTCATCCATTCTACATATCTTATGTGCCATCCAGAGATTGGAACGAGCAAGATGATGATGATGATGAGGATGATTCGTTGATTTTTTTATGTGTTACTGAGTTTTTTTTGATGACTTGATGTATGTTATATCTTGTGATTTATTTTGATAATGTGTTTGTTCTGTGAACTCTGGTAGTGTGCTAATTATAGTTAGACTATTATTTTTCATGCATATTCAGATGTATCTGTGTTAGATTGTTATTTTATATGTTGTTTTGTGTGATATTTGTGTAGTAGTAAATGTTTTAATGTGTATGTTGTGTCAAAATTTTTATAGTGCATACTTTAATTCCAAAATTGTTAGGAGAATATGGAACACTATTAAAAATTACGTGTTTTAAACTTTTCAAAATCTATTACTACCATTTGTTATCTAGTATTGGTGTGATTTCAGTTATTTTCAAGTTGTGTGTATTTGCTTTGAAAACCTCCATTATTGTAGAAGTCCTTTGAAATTTTGAAATTCATATTTAATGAAAAACTGAATTTTTTTTTAATTTAATTTCTTTTTACTCCTGTTTTTAAATAGTTATACTTGCATATTTAGGATATTAAGATTCCTGCAAGCATGTTATGTTAGTTTTTAATTCTCACCCATTTATCATTTCTTATGCTTAAATGTTTTATCCTAACTAAAAATTAAAGTTTAGGGGGAATTTAAAAAAAAAAACCAAAAAATTTTTCAAAAACCAAAATTTTTTTTGTTCTCAAGAATACATAAAATTAATTTGATTTTTGATTAAAAACAATTATGTATATGAAGTTATATTAGGGGAACAAAATTTTGAATATAGAAATAAATAAGATAATTTAGTTAAAATTTATAGTAATAATGAAAAATTTTAAGTTAAAATTTTCTTAGTAAAGAAGTGTTAAATATAGTTCAACTATCTTTAATAAGAAATGTTGTATTTTTGGATAAATAGAAGATTTGACTTTTATTTATCAAAGCTTAATTTCTTTTTTTGAGGAGTAATTTTCAAATACTATTATTATGATTTTTAAGTGAAAGATGTATATAAGACCTTTATTTTAAATGGAATAGTGGAATTCAAAATCATTAAAGGCTTATCCAGATACAGTAATCCTTGCCTTATAAAAAAATAAAAAGAAATGTAAAAGAAAAGAAAAAAAAATTTGAAAAATGGTATGTAAAAAGGAAGGAGAAGCTTGAGGATTTAAAGGCCTAATAAAAAATTGGTTCCATTCCTAAAGTATAAGATAAAAGTTCTGAGAAAATCTAAAACTTAAGGTTATAATATAGTAAGTAAAACTATTTTAAAATAAAGATTTTTAAGTGGGAAAAATAAATGTGTGAATCCTATATTTTATAAAAATTTATAAGTATTTCTAAATTAGATAGAATACTATATTTTACATTATCCTTTACCTAAGAATTTTCTAAACTTTAAGTTGGTCTTAATTACTGAATTTTTTTTCTAAATTGGACTATTCCATTTCTAGAATAAAATATTGTTACCTTCCTAAGAAAATCTTTACATAATTTGCATGCTAAAATTTTTTTATGTGATTAATAGTCACTTGAGGACAAGTAACATTTAATGTTTGGGGGATTTTGATACACCTAAAATATATAGTGTTTTTATGCACATTTTTATACTTATTTTTTATGATATTGCACTTTAATGGAATGTATTTTGTGTTTTTCCTGCAGGTATGATGAAAAAAGTTATTATGATGAAAGAAGCAAAATTAGATCAAATTTGGAGCAAAAAAATAAAAAAATTAAAAATTAGACATTGGCGGTTAAGCGCCGCCTGGTCGGCGCTTAATCACCACAGTTAAAAATCGAATTTTCTTCAATTTTGGCGCCAATTTCAAGGGGTGTTTGAAGCAACTTTTGGTGGTGACATTCTTAACTTCCCATTGTCGGCAAATTTGAATGCAGGGATGTATCTTTTGGTGGATACGTTGAATCGTGACATGATTTAAAGAGACACCAAGGCACCTTTTGGAAAATTATATCATAAAGACTTGGAATTAATGTGTGTGTGTGTGTGTGTGTGTGAGTCTAGTGTTTAAGAGTCTTTTCTAATTTTCAGAGTCATCTTCTAGTTTCAAAGAGTCTTTCCTAGTTTTACTTTCAGTCTTTTATTGTTTATAGTTTAGTTAGTTTAGTTTTAGAGGACAAAGGGTTGGTGTGAAACTTTCTTTACACCAATTTTTTTTTCATCCATTTATCTAGTTTTTATTGAAGTCTAAAGTTAGAGTTGAGATCAACAGAGTTGGGCGCCAACGTCTGTAGTGTTGTCCTGTGGAAAGTCAAGTTTGAAAGGAACTTCCGGAGTCTTGTGGAGAGGATTTTCAGATAATTATTTACTTCTGTTTTTATATTTAGTTTTTCTTGTTGTGTTTTCTTTATGATTTCTATTTTCAAATCAATGTCTGCTTGTGTTTTCTCCATGAATTCTGAGTATTTTTCTTTATCTTTTTTTTTCTTAAATGAAGAAGTAATTAAATTATGTAGGATTATTTTGGAATGTATAAGTGTTTAAAGTTGGAATAAGTTTTCTTTATTTTTTTTCTTAAATGAAGAAGTAATTAAAGTATGTAGGATTGTTTTGGAATGTATAAGTGTTTAAAGTTGGAATAAGTTGTGAAGATTTAATTCCATGAACTTAATTTACTTCTTAATTTGGTCAGTTAAGATGTTAAAATTTGTTGTGAGATTATGTAAGATCTAATGTGGTATTGTCTCAAACAATAATTGGTAAAAATTACATACAATTATATGGATGAGAATTGTAGTCCAAATAATTGTATGCAATATATTAGGAGATATGTTTTTAATGGGGAGTAAAATTAGAGGTCTTTAGAGTGACAGGCTAAAGCCCCTTAATTTGATTTGATATTTTAAATTTTGTTATGAGAATTTAGCCCCCAGGTGAAGGGAATCGAGGGAACTCTAGTGTGAGAGCTGGGATCTTCCCTGCCTAACCATGTTCAAGACTTTAAAATTTCAAATTAACCAATGTTCTTTATAGAACCAAGTAAGGGTAAAGAATAAATTTGCTCCTATTTATCACAACACATTTAAATACTTCCACAACAATACTTTCATAATTATTACTGCTTAATAAGAGAAAGAAAAAGATATTTTATTTCCTAGTATTTTATACCGTATTTTAAAGTTCTGATAATTTTCATTTTCTGCTTAGCTTTTTATTAAAAATACCAAAAAAAAATTTTCAAGCTTTTCAAATCAAAACATACTTTCAAAAATCATTTAAAAAGTAAATATATAGTTTTCTTAATTCTTTAAAAAGTTTTTATATTTCCCTGTGGGTTCGATATCTCAGGACTTAATCAGAAAGTCATATATTACTTAATAAACAATATGTATACTTGCGTGGTATCCCATATTATAAAATCATAGTTTTCATATCTAAATCATCAACAAATATATTCGATGTGGAGTCAAGTTTTTGGCGCACATATATTTATCAGGGATCAGATCCAAAGCTATAAGGCCTGCTGCAAAGATGACAGAGGTACAAGACCTGAAGTCTTTGCGTTGCATTGATGAGGAATGTCAAGGACCTTACATGCTCTTCGAGAGGTGGTTAGGTTGGTTAGGAAGTCGCCTGCTCCTTCAATGAGGAATGTCATGGGGCCTTACATCGTTCTTTAAGAGTTAGAAAAGTTGACTAAATTGATAAGGAAAATCGAAAGATTGTTATGACTTCTGAGCGCTAGTTAGAATAATCTGCCTAGGGAGGGGAGCCAATGGGCTCAGGACCATTCTGCAAATTGAAAATTAAGATTTCGCAAGCGGACACAGACCAATTAGATAGTTGTGATGATCTTCACCGATGTGGCATGTGTGCAAGTGCTGAAGAGGTAAAACCACCCAAGTGGTCCTACCATATAAGATTTTCTAAGTAGAAATTTGTGTATTCTATCTTTTGTTTATTCTGTTATTCATCACAGTAATTCTTTAAAATGGTTATTATTAATTTTTAAAAAATCAAATGCAATTTCTAACCATAGACTTATAACCCAAAAGTGTGTATAAATTTAAATATAATTACTAAATATATAAATATATAAGAATTATTCAACATGCATTAAATTTTTTCCAATACGGTTGAGCTCTTTCAAAACTCTGCCAGGAAATAATGAATACAACCAAAGGAATGATAACCCATTAATAGAAAGCTCCTGACCAGAAAATTTTATTAAATTTTATTTTATCTTGTTTGTCGCATATTGTCATTTTGTTTCTGCTGTTGAAACAGCTTAATTATATTTGTAAAAATTAAATTATATTTGTAAAAACTAAAACTAAAATTATGAGCTTAAGCTCATCAAGCTAATAAAACTTAAAAAAATATATAATATTTTTATTATATATAAATATTATATAAAATGACCAGTCGAGTAAGTAATTTCATAATATAAGCAGACCAACATGCTATTAATCCCACATGATAATTAGGAAAATTTATATAAAAATTATTCTTCATTTTTTTCATTATGTTAAACTATCAAATATTTGATATTGGCAGGAGAAAATATATTACTAGGACAGCTGAGATTAACACGAACAATGATTTTTCTTAACGAGCTGAATACGAGACGAGCCTGGGCTAGCTCAAGCTTGGCAAGTTTACATCCCTAATTATAAGCATTATTAAACTTAAATAGAGCAAATACTTTTACTTGATTTTTTCACATTTTTCTATACTAAAAAACCTTAAATAAGTTTTAATATTTGAAATATAAAATTGATTTTAAATATTTTTCTTGAAAAGACAATCTAATTCCTTCCATAAAAAGATTGATTCGTTTTTTTAATTAATTTCAAATAAAATTTTCTTATGATTTTTTCTTGCTTTGATTAAAAATGAATAATTCTTGCATGGTAGAATCAACTGATTTTATTGGTACAATAATGGAGGTCCATAAAATAAAGTCCCGTACCAAATTTTATAAAAATGTAGGCGTTGTATAAGTAATCATGAAAATTTAAGAAGATATAACGGGAAAAATCCATCAATCATTTTATATTTGTTGGTGAAAAACCAAGTAAAATAATATAAGAAGAAAAAAAAAAACAATTATACTGTCCAGCCAGGCTAAAACAAGTACGAATCTCATTGCTTAGCCATCATCATTGCATCGTACCTAAAGATATCTTCATTAGCATGACGCTGAAATAAATAAATTTTTTATGCTAATCACAGATGGATTCAACGATGGACCGTAAATGAAATGATATAATAAAATGATTACTAATGGATGTTTTGTTCTGAATAGGCTCAAGAAAAAAAACAAATGTAAAACATCAAAGCATCTCATAGTAGGGCATGATCCGTGCAATCTTAGGGTACATTTGGGGTAATTTATCCGCTACGGTGACGTTTTAAAAATACCGCATTTCAGTTTGAAAACTACATTTTCGCAGCTTATCTGAAAATACAGTTGGTTTTCTACACTAAACGCAGAACACAGTTGAACCCCGCAGACCACTTTTCCAAATAAGTGGTTTATCTGGATAAGCACAAGCTGTCCTAAACGCACAATTATTCTTTGCCCGCTCTCTTTTTTATTCCAGAATGGTATTTTGTTACGTATATTGGGATTAAAAAAAGTTATCAGAAACCTATTTTGGAAGTAAAAAAATCTCCTCTTTTTCCAAGGATACTTTTCTACTTGCAATCAACTTAGACAATACAAGCCACAACAAAATCACATACAATTTAATACATAAAACTTATAAGCCAAAGATTGTTTCATTTCTAAATTCTAGAAACTCAAAACCAATACAAATAATTTAAATTCAAAAAACTCCGTAGTAACATAACTTTAGAAGATTTATACCTAATCTACTTTCATTCCTTTAAACTACTCGTTGTCGAGAGGGGTTCTATTTAGCAATTATTGTATGCAAAACTCAGATCACCTTAGCCTATAGTGTCGTAATCATTGCTTCCATAGTGTATAAGCTTCATTACCATATATATATATATATATATATATATATATATATATATATTATCCATAGTATGCCAAATCTTATGAATCTAACCAATAAATCAGAGCCTTATTTCTCCTTCCCAACACTTGACTCCTCAAACAAAATTTCAAATGTTTAGAGGATCCAAAAAGGGCTTTCTTCTATAGAATTGTGGTTGTGAATATCTTTTAACTGCATATAATATGATAAAACATAAAATATAAGTTAAAACCTATGATCTATGTAGTTTTTAGTTTAATCAAAACTTTCATATCGATATTTGCTCTATGCAACCTAGTACAGTTGATGCTCTTGGTGTTAGTCTATATGTGTAGTTCCAAAAGCATTGGATTTTTTTCTCAACATTCCATCTATAAACATGGTTTTAACAATCAATAACTTCTTCACATAAAAGAATAAATGAATAGATAAATTATGTGTTTCCATTCTCCTCCCATACTTAGTGTGCAAAGTTAAGGCATAGATTGAGAGGAGCTAGCACAGTTATTATAGTCAAAATCATGATTTTTTTTACTTCTCTCTAGAACTTAAAAGTTATGTGAATATGTCACAAATACAAACTAAACCTTATTGCTCAAATGATTTTCTAATCTTTTCATAGTTTTGTCGTAGCATATATAAATTCTTTTCGTAAAATAAATGAAAAATATATTGGTTTATCAACATTTTTCTCATTTTTCTAGAAATTTATTACAAGAAAAATTAATATTATATAAAACTCTAGAAATCACATTTCACAAATTTATACTAGAATTTTCATTTATAATACTTAAGAAGACTTAGGATTTTCCCTTTATGATATCTCTAATTTTATGTGTTGATTTAAATAGGACGAAAGCTACAAAAATATATTTTGTTATACAATAGCTAAAATTTTTTTTCCAGAAAACATAGTAAATACCTATGGTTCCTTGCTAGGCTTTATATAATTGTAAGAATCTGATGCATCAACATCATTGAACGTCTTACAATAGCTAGCAGTAAAAGATTCAACATGATGCTGTGGTAGTGATCATTAAGTAATAAATCAAAGAGCATACCTAGAAAAAAAAAGTAGGTGGATGGGTTAGCTTGTGTTTGTGGAGGTTTTAATAAGTATGAGAAGAACATGGTAATGCGCATTGTATCTAATGATAACTCTAATAAGTAAGTTGGACTATAAGCTATTAGAGGGGGAACCAGGGGTGTAACAAGCACTGAAGGTGGCAGTGGTGTTAAGATTCTGCTTCGAAGATCTTGATATAGTTTTCTTCATACTGGTAATAACTGAGATGAAAGATCTAAGTGCCTCGTCATCTATAAAACTTGAAGCCAAAAGCTTTAATTGAACAAATATAAATTAAAAAGAATATTTTTAATTTAAGAAATCATTTAAGCAATATATATATATATATATATATATATATATATATATATATATATATATATATATAGCTATTCCGTTAGAATCACTATTAATAGTCTTTAAAATTTATTTGTGATCATCTCCTATATTTTCCTTAGTAGAACTATTAATTTTATGTGCGCAATTGACAATAATATTGAATAAACTTATTATTGGTTCAACATTATAAATCATAAGTCAGAATTATGTCTTTTATTTCTATTGAGTGAAAACAATTAGATTTATAGCTATGTTTGATTTTGTCATGCTGAATAACAATCATTCTACTTTATCTCTTACATAGAGTAAGCATGACATTTTGTAATCTTTTTTAATTAAAGCACCCTTGCGTCATGGTTAAAAACAATATAAAATCATATAAAATTGAACAAGAACAAACATATCTCACATTGAGTAGGATTTGTTACATTATTATATGGAGTAGTCAGATTTTCTCTATCGGGATTACCAATTCTACTAGGGTTATTAAGATGATATTGTCTTTACTTCATGGGGATAACCACAAAGCTTTCTTATGAGGTGATTTGCTTGGTACCTTTCATGTAACTTGTCATTATTAGACAAAGAACCTGCTCCAAAGCCTTTTCCAATTCAAGTTCACAATGCGGGAGCTTCGTGGGTCACTTTATGTACTTTTCCAAATAGATGTATTTGGCATTGTTATTGGCCTTGCTACACAAATTTGAGTTCCATGAGAGTTGATTATCTGCTGAGACATATAAACTTATTGAGTTCCCCAAGTCTCGCTTTGACCCCTGGAACACATTAGAAAAATATGTAATTTCTAGCATAAATAGAATAGAATGTTTAAAATGATAACGTCTTTCAATTTACAAGCTAAGCATCAATTGATTTATTAGATTTGATTCCTTTATTGGCAACATATTTTCGGGGTTGTTCCTTGGCTTAGGTTCCCTCGATCGACCCTCAGCAAGTTGGGGTGGACAATATTCTTCGCGCCAGGACCTATGTTCGAATCAAAGCCAGCCGTCCGATGTAAGTCGAACATTGTTGAGGTGCCATTGGTCAGCTTCTTGTAGGGGAGTTCTCCGACTATGAGGAATTAGTTATTCGTTTCGGGGGTGGTTCTTCCCTCTGAGTAATGGCTTCTTAGAAGACAACAAAAGCTTGAATTTTTTACTCTTAGATCTGTTGCTCTGTAAATTCCTTGACGTACTCCGTGCTAAGAGTGTCTTTGTGGTGGGTTTCTCCTACTTGGTATTGCTCGTCATTGTGTCAGTAACATGCTCCATGCTCACAACACATTTTCAGAGTGTTGAACCTGAATTTGTTCAAGATGCACAACTACGAGATTTGAGAGTTTGGAGTAAAGAAAAAGATGAAAAATACAGAGTGAGAGAGGGAGAGAGAAAAGAGAGGAGTGCGTAGCAACTTGCCCCTCTGGGGCAAAATAGAGTATTCTTGAGCTTATTTGACATTTTTTATATAATCGAATATTTTTGGCACAAGAAGAGGGGTAAGAACTCAAATCCCTAGTATATGAAAAGTCTTCTTTATTTATAGTAGTGGGAAAGCTATGAATGAAAATTACATTTCTAACCCTGCTTTTAGGAGGGTTGTACAGATTATTCTATCAATTATACCCCTGTGGGCGTAGGGACTTGATGTCGATCCTTCAAGCAAGGGCGGCCTAGTTGACACGGGTCAAAGAGGTGGAATGATTAGTGTTACTGATTGGCTCGCTGGTTGGGGACCATCAGTCGGTTGATCCTTCAGGATAGGTGGATTGCTATACTATTGAAGGTACTCGACAAGACTAAACTGGTCAGTTGATGTTTGTCTGTTGGATGCATTGGGTTGATCGTCAATCTTCAATTATTGCTGAAGGAAATCTTGTTTGTTGAGTAAATTTCAGCCTTTAGAGCATTTGGGTATTTATCATTGACTCAATTTGTGGTTGTCATCAACGGATTAGGTCTTCTGATTTACGAGTTGCTTTTGAGTGGATCCAACTTTGCTATGTCGTTCTTTATTTGGCTGTCGGATTGCTTCAAGATTCATTTGACATATTTTTATGTAACTATATATATATATATATATATATATATATATATATATATATATATATATATATATATATATATATATATATTCAACTACACTTTTATATAATCTTTAAGCATAAAACTATATTGATGATTAAGATCCACAACTTACAGAAATATCTACAAAAGAAAAAGAGTTCTACTAATTTTTGTGCTTGTTTTAGTATTGGATGCTATATTCATTTCTGCAAATATTTTAATATCATTAAACTAATTTCATATATTCTTGAGCTCATCTTCTGCTCCTACTGAAGTCGCCCAATGGAAGAAGTTTGGACGATGACTTAGCCACTGTCCACAAATGGGGACGGCAATAATGTAAATCTTGTCATCTTTTTAAAATTATATTTTTTAAAAATATAATTTTAAAACTTATCCCATCGTAAATTAAGCATTCTTTATTTTAAAAATCTTCAATTATAACGTAAAATAAAGATTAAAAATGGTATCGTTAGCGCAGCTGTCCATTTGTAGATCGCTAGCGCGCGGGCCGGCCGTGGCTGCATGTATAAATAATTATGTGCGGGTGAGCGGCAATGTGAGAAGGCCATCGGATTGTTAAGGCTGTAAGAGGATTCAGGAGATTGATGGAAAAGAGTACTGCTACTTTTCCTTCAGATGATCATTTACTGGAGGACGAAAAGAATTTCCCAAATGGGTGGATAGGTAAACAGAATTTTTATTTATATATATTTTTCTTTTTCATATTTTTGCTTAATAACTTAGAAGAATATGTTTATAAGTATCAATAGTTAGGTAATCCATATTCTTGGGTTATGAACACACATACAGATATATATATATATATATATATACCACATGACAGTGTCGCCATATAATGGCTTTCAGGTTGCATTTACGTTATATTGGAAAATATTTTTTTTTGAGCTTGATAAAGAAGGTATTTGTCAAAGCATTTATTAAATTGTATTGAATGTTATGTGATAGATAATTGTAGAGAGAAGGAGAGAGAGAGGTCGAAGATGTTAGGGGGCATATATGTATGTATGTATGCATGTATGTATGTGTATATATATACATATATAAGTTTGTATGTATGTATATGTATGTATGCATGCATGTATGTATATATGTATGTATCTATATATATATGTGTATGTATATATATGTATATATATGTATATATATATATATATATATATATATAGCAAGATTGTTTTGCCAAAAATATTATCTAGATTCAAATATTGAAATACTGCATATCTGATTTTGAAAGTAGATCATAAAATGAAGAGAAAAAGTAAAGGAGCATTGAGGCTGTAGAATTTCATGATAAAATAGTTAAATACCGGTTAATTACATCATCAAAAACGATCCTCTAATCATATATTTATGGGGTAAGAAATGAATGATAAATAATTGAATTATAAAAAACATGTGCACATCAACATTCTTGACAGATTCCTCTATAGACTTTTAGTGTATAGCAAATGAGGTTTTTTACTAGTTACCTGAGATCACCTAAAAAGATAGAGGGAATAGATAGACACCCTTTAGAATGCAATCAAATCTTTCACATAAATGATAGATTGATAATCCTTGATGAGTTTGTCTGAATCAAATGAATTTCTTTGAATCATAAATTTGCCTATGTGCAAGAAAACCATCACTTAAGTGTGTAAGCATCTTTATGCCGAGTGAGCGTCATATTGACCAATAAAGTACAAGTAGAACAAAAAAAAAAGAGAATAAGAAGGAAGGATTTAAAATTTTACTATAATATATTTAAACAAAAATAATCTTAAGTAAATATAAAGTGAGCTGATTGCTTCTATGCTAGGAGCGTTTCTCTTAAACAAATGATCTTCAAAATTGAAAAAGGGCCTAAGAGCTACATAATTAACTTTGAACTAAGTAAGCATCTCTAAGTTGAGTGAGTGCCTTCCAAGCTTGGTTGGATAGTCCTCTAACCAAGGTGAATATCTCCTCAGACTAATCTGGTAATAGTTTTATATGGATGAGTTTCTCCTTGGACCAAGTTGATAGTGTTTTATTTGGCAAGTTCTTTTACATAGTCAACTTGAAATGAACGTTGCTAGTGTCTGTCTTTCTGAATCCACCTTTCTTCAACTAAATCTTTATGTTATCCAATAATGGTTTGGTATAAACTTCAAAATTACTTATAGTATTTTTATTAAAAATTCAATATTAAATTTCACATTTTTTTTCAAGATATTGTAGCATTTTGTTAGTTTATTTAGTTTTGTTTGGACCAGTACCATGACACTAGTGATTGATTACTCACACCAACTTGGATTATAGTATTTTTAAATTTTCCCTTTCCTTTAACAAAAGAAGCCTAATCAGTAACAATCTCAAACTTCAAGAGATACAATAAAATAAATTTTATGCTAAAAGAGAGAAAAATAATTATCTCAAAATGACATATTTTGTCGCTATCGAAAAATCATTATCTTTTTTGTTTGTAGAAAAAAATCAAAAATTAATTAGCATGTATTAAATATAATTTCATATTATAATTAGCATCATTTCATACAACTTATAAAATGATAATTAAAATAGTGAAAAAATGTGTCTAATTGTTAATTATTATTTATGTTGGAATGCAAAGAAGCATATAAATGATAAAAATGATAGAGATTTAAAGAGAAATGTTTTAAAACTTAGTATTGAATTTAAATGTTAAAAGTAATTGGTGATTTTCAAGTTGTTTGATAGTTCCACACTAAAATATAATATAGTTTTTAAATACGGGTCTAAAGATAAAACCTAATCTTTTAATATCATGTAATCACATAATATTATTTTAATTTAGCTACTAAAATTGTAAAATAAATTTTCATTCATAAGAGACACATATTTTCTTATTCTAATTGCAATATATTATTGAACTCTAGAACAAATATTTCTACGAGTTAGTAATTAAGTAATAATGGCATGAAGTTAGGATATTTCAAGTGGAGTTATTGGAAATTCTTTCGATTTTTCTTATAAGTGGTAATCAATTATTTTCATCACAAATTTATAAAACAATTCAAAATATATTCAAAGCATGAAATTAAACTATCACTGATCATATAATGATATTCATTAAAGGAATAATGTATTATAAGTATTAACCATGGACTGATTGAAATTAATTTGCAGTTGAAGAGAATGACCATCCCATAGAAGAAGTGAGGCTTACAGTTGATCCAACAGACAATCCAAATCTCCCTGTTCTTACAATTAGAACATGGATACTCGGTGTGATCTCATGCATCTTGCTCTCTTTTGTGAACATGTTCTTTGCATACAGAACAAACCCATTGAGCATTGGTTCAGTTTGTGCCCAAATAGTCACACTGCCCATTGGGAGATTTCTAGCAAAATCTCTCCCCAAAAAAGATGTAAAGGTCCCTTACTTGAATTGGTCCTTCTCGCTCAATCCAGGACCATTTTCAATGAAGGAGCACTGCCTCATAACCATTTTTGCCGGAGCAGGAGCAGGCGGTCTCTATGCTATTCACATTGTAACTATTGTTAAGGCTTTCTATCATAAAGAGATTCATCCACTGACAGGCTTTTTATTAGCACAAACAACACAGGTGAGATTAAAGTATATTATCTAAGTTATTATAATAAAGCATCACTTTATAACTATCTTGATGTATATTTACAGTTGCTTGGTTATGGTTGGGCGGGCATCTATAAAAAATATCTGGTTGATTCTCCATACATGTGGTGGCCTTCCAACCTTGTTCAAGTGTCCCTCTTCAAGTATTGGACCACACACATATACTTCACTTTTAAATAGATTACAATAACATTTAAATTAACTATTGGCCATTTTTCAGAGTTCTACATCAGAAGGAGAATAGAAAAAAGGGAAGCCAAACAAGACTTCAGTTCTTCTTGCTAGTCTTCATCTCAAGTTTTGCATATTATGCAGTACCTGGGTTTCTTTTTCCAGCCCTCTCATGCATCTCAATGCTTTGTTTGATTTTTAAGAAATCCATAACAGCTCATCAGATTGGATCTGGATTGAAAGGATTAGGTCTTACTTCCTTCAGCCTTGACTGGTCCGCTGTTGTTGGTTTTCTCGGAAGTCCATTGGCTACACCTGCTACAGCAATTTTTAATATATTGATCGGCTTTATCTTGACAGTTTATGTCATTCTACCAATTGGATATTGGACCAATACCTATAATGCTAAACGCTTCCCAATTATTTCTTCACATGTCTTTGACAATACTGGTCAAACCTACAATACCTCACGAATCATAAATGAGGGAAGCTTCACATTAAACGCAGAAGAGCAAGAGAGCTATAGTAAGATCAATTTAAGTATGATGTTTGTTTTAACATATGGCTTGGGATTTGCGAGCCTAACATCTTCAATCATGCATGTTGCTCTATACCATGGAAAGTAAGGAAATTAAATGATAAAATTCCAAGTAAATTTATAATTTTCATTTCTTAAATATTTTGTGATTTTGAATTTTTAGAGATATTTGGATGATGTGGAGAAAGAGCAAAGAATATGCAAGTGAAAAGATAGAGGATGTTCACACAAGACTAATGAAGAACTACGAGTCTGTGCCTCAATGGTGGTTCTATGCTCTCTTAATAGTAGTGATTCCAACATCCATATATACATGTGTTGGATTCGATAAGAAACTACAACTTCCATGGTGGGGAGTATTATTAGCATGTGCAATGGCCCTATCATTCACATTACCAATTGGAGTGATTGTGGCAACCACAAATCAGGTTTGATTTAACCCTTTGGCTAACACATTATGTTTCTAAGACTAAGAACTTTGGATATATATTTATGCTTAAATCAGTATTTTTTTTCATATAATATTAGGGGTATTACTCACTTGAATTTATTCTTATAACTCATAATATGTTTTGGCTATAGTTTAGTACCATGTTTTAACAATAAAAGAATATAAAAAGGTAAAAAAAAAATTATACATATAAAAGAAAAACTCAAGTTGAAAAGTATAGAATGCAACTTAATTTTCTCTTCATTACTTGTTTTTAGGGAACTGCTCTCAATCTCATTACGGAGTACATCATTGGTTTGATGCTACCAGGAAAGCCTCTAGCCAATGTGACATTCAAAACATATGGCACTATCAGCATGTCTCAAGCATTCACACTTCTAAGTGATCTAAATCTTGGGCATTACATGAAGATCCCTCCTAAGTCAATGTTTATTGCTCAGGTAACTCATGTAAATGAAATCTATTAAACAAAACTTTAATCTTCCTTTTATATAATGTGTTGTACAAGAAATCTAACACTAAATCTTTTTTAAAAATTTTATATTTTTTAGAATGAAATTTCAAAAAATAAAAAATGGATCTTTTTATTCACATGAGATCCTTTTAGTCCAAGAGCATATAAAAGTATCAAATTAGTAATAGACGCCTTCAATGGAGGTTGAAGTAGTCATTTATTTAAAGATTACAAAGACTATTTTAGACAATATAAAAAGTTTAGGGATTAAATTGACACTTTACACACTCTAAAATAGAAATAACCCATTACATAGAGTCAGGAGATAATACTGATACTTTTTAAAATTTATGTATTTCTTAATTATTAAGCTCTTAACACATTTATCTAACAACTTTTTGTTTTTCCTTGTATTAAAATAAAAATAGTTAACAGGAACTGTAATAGCATCTACAGTCTACTTTGCAACAGCATGGACACTTCTTGAGGGCATCAAGAATATATGTGATCCAAATCTGCTTCCTCAAGACAGTCCATGGACATGCCCTGGAGATGATGTCTTCTACAATGCATCCATTATTTGGGGTCTAGTAGGTCCTAAAAGAATGTTTGGAAAACTTGGGAACTACTCAGCCTTAAACTTTTTTTTCTTATTTGGATTATTACTTCCCATTCCCTTCTGGTTCCTCAGCAAGGCTTTTCCTGAAAACAAGGTGCTAAAATACATCCATATTCCGCTAATAATATCAGGTGCAGGAGCAATTCCACCAGCACACACTGTGAATTATATAATGTGGGGAATCGTGGGAATTTTTTTCAACCATTATATTTATAAAAGCTACAAGAAATGGTGGGGAAGATATAATTATGTCATGTCAGCGGCATTGGATGCTGGAGTGGCTTTTATGGGAGTTATATTGTTTGCGGCTTTGCAAGCACATGACATTGGTGGGATAAATTGGTGGGGAGGTGTTGGAGGAGACTATTGTAACCTTGCTAGTTGCCCTACAGCTCCAGGTGTGGTGGTTCCTAATTGCCCAGTTCATTAGTAAGATTGTCAATCATTTTTATCAAATAATTATCAGTTTTATTAAGATGTTATCTATATGTAATGCCCTATATACTAATGAAATAGTTTGATGTTCAACAACTATGGTTTTGTGGAATTAATGCAAAGAATAGTTTGTGTGTGTGTGTGTGTGTGTGTGTGTTTGTGTGTGTGTGTGTGTAGATATATATATATATATATATATTATATATATATATATATATATATATATATATATATATATATATATATATATATATTCAACTCATGCATAAAAATATGTTTATCGCTTGAAAATATTAGTCATTTAATATAACATATTCAATATTATGCATGTAAATGATATGTATTAAATGTTAAATATGCAAATATAAGATAATTTACAAGAGATGTTCTTGAATTTTTAAATTTGCATGTTTATGTGTTAAACACATAAAATACACGTTCAAGATGTAAATATGCCAATTTCAATTGTAAACTAGTAAATATTGTATGGATTTTATGTAAATTGACATAACAAATAGTAAGCTTATGTTGTTTTTAATTTGCATGAAGATTATAAGTCAATTGATTTGTAAGTGCAAATTCAAGTGAATTGAAAGTAAGAAAAAATTTAAAAATAATTTTTGAATATTTAAGTTTATATAAATCTATATCAAAAATAATTTTGAGAATTTTTAGACCACATATAAATTTCTATTGAAATTAATTTTGAAAATTTTGAATCACATTTAAATTTACATAAATTTCGATTAAAAAGTGAATTTGAGAGTTTTTTGCATAAGCTTAAGAACTTAACCTAACTTAATCTCTAAGCATACTAATTTAATGAATCACAAATAAACATGCAAACTATCCTAAATTATCACACAAATTAGCCTAAATTATCACATGAACATATAAATTAGCCTAAATTATCATATAAACGTGCAATTCATCCTAAAACATCAAGTAAGCATGTAAATTGGCCTTTGCATTATCACATAAACATAAAAATTAACCTACATTATCACATAAACGTACAAATCAACCTACATTATCACATAAACATGCAATTTATCCTAAACAATCATATAATTATGGAAATGCCTAAGCATGTGAATACATAAAAACATAAATATGTGAATACCTAAGCAAGTGAATATATTAACACATAAACATATGAACATTAAAAAGCATAAATATGGCTTTAATTTACATGGAACAGTATCATATGAAATTTTAATAACCTAAACATAAATTCTATTTTCACATAAGGAAAACATACACATTACTTTGCATTTTAAGGAACTTATGCATGAATTTTATTTTACATAAAATAAATATAAACAAACTTGCATGAATTTCAATCCCACATAAAGCAATTATACGCATTACTTTGTACTTCAGGGAACCCATACATGAGTTTCAATCCCACCAAACGGAAACATACTCATTACTTTGCATTTTAAAGAACCTTGGCATGAGTTTCAATTTCACATACAAAATAAAATAAAATAATATAAAACAAAACATGAATTGCACTTTAAGGAACCTAAGCACAATTTTCAAATCCACAAAAAAAAATAACATAAACATAACTTGCATGAATTTCAATCCCATATAAAGCAAATGTACACATTACATTGCATTTTAAGAAAGCCAAGCTTAAGTTTCAATTCCACATAAATGAAGCATACACATCACTTGAATTTTTAAGAAACTAGGCATGAGTTTCATCTTTACATAATAAAATATAAACATAACTTGCATGGATTTTAAATAATTTTAAAAGTGCTAAATACCCATGCCGATTCTAAGGTTTGAAATTAGGTTTATGTCTAAGTTGGGTTAGGGTTAGCCTAGGTTCAGGTTAACCTAAGTCGAACCCAAAACCAAGTTGCATCCAAGCCAATTGAGTTGACTAGACTAAATCTAACTTAGGAAAGTAAATGCTTAATTTTAAAGAAAGAAAGGGATAGGGAGCATACCGGAGAGGAGGCTAATAAAAGGAGGAGGCTCGGAAAGACTTTTTCTTTCTTTTTTCTTGAAGAAGTGAACGGTGCAGAGAAAATCTTCCCTGTGCGACCTTGTGTATCTTCGTGAGCTTCTCAGTGAGTGTGAGTGTCAGAGAGTGCCAAAGACTGCCTTGCGAAGGTGGTAATAGAGCCTCTGTTGCCATCCGATTAGATGGCAGGTTGACTGCTGCGACTTTTTAAATTTGCTAAAATTTATGAACTCGGATTTAAAAATCTATATGAATTTAGTTTTATAATGACCACACAATTAAACTCAAGTATACGTATCGCTCAAGTAATATAGGGCTTTAGTGGAGTCCTAGAATATCGATCCCACAGGGAGGCTTCAATTTTATGGCGTAGCACAGAATTTACTTATCGAATCACAGCACAATTGTAAGTAAGTTTAATTGTTAAAATAAATACAACAGTTGTAGTTACTATTTCTACTAAAATACGGTCTAAACTCTAGCAAGTTAAACTAACACAGTACTAAATTTATAACAAAGTTCAGTAGTAAGAAAGAGTCTTCTTCCTTTCCAATCATAATGTGATGATTATTGTGACATAGATCAGTGGTGCTAATGTATTGTGCCAAATAGGAGCATTCCTATTCTTTACCCATATTTCAGTGTATAAAGAACATTGGCTAATACTAAGTTTAGTCCCAAAATTCGTGGTTAGGTTGGGAGGACACTGGCTTTCACTCCATAACTCCCACTTCCCTTCACCTGAAGGCTAACTCTCACTTCAATTTCTAAACTTTAGGACCAAATTAAGGATTACAGTCTGTCACTCTGAAATCTCCAATTCTACGCCCATCAAAGTATATTTCCCTATTTATTTGCACTCAATCCCCATGAATTATGTCTCTCATTCATGGAAATTGAATGTGAGCTTCACTTTTGTTGTGGAACTCATAATCCTTTCGGAAAATATGTTTCCCAACAAGTTTTAAAAATTCAATTGGCAGATCAAAAAGTAAATGAAGTTCGAAGTGAAAAGGTCATCACAAATTCTCCATAATAAATCGGCACATCATTTCCATATCACAACATCAACACATCACATGAAAAGGAGAAAGATAAAGAAATATACTCAAGACTCATGAGGAAAATATTACAAAATATGGATTTTATATATAAAAATAACGTCATAGAAACAGAGTAAAGTAAAAGACAACTTATCTCAAACTCTTCCCCAAAAAAATCTCAAGGAATTCCTTTGACTCCTCTTCTTTCCTCACAACAACACAAAATTCTTTCTTAGATAAGTAAGGAAGAAGAAATATCTCACTTTCCCTCTCCTCTCACACTCCTTAGAAGAGAAAACACAAAACACAATTTCCTACACTAAATGGAAAGAAACTTTCTCTAAACTCTAAACTCTTCTCTTCTCTTCTTCCCCCCTTCTAAACTTGGCTCCAAAAGTGTTTAAATTCGGCCAAAACTAAATTCCTAAGAGTTTCCTAAAGCAACCCTTTAAAATCCAGCCAAATACATTGAATCTAGTTTAAAATCGAGATAGGGCGCTGTTCGGCGCTGGATAGGGCGCTGTTCGGTGCATTATTCCGCCAAAGTGATCTCAACTCTCTGTAAAATGGTGTTGTCCAATGCTAGTGACGGCGTCGTTCGGTGCTAGTTCAATAAAATGCACTTTTGTCCCTTTTTTCTCCAAATTTGCTTCTTTTTGCTTCTTTTTGCTCCAAAGGCCTAAAATCATTGTACCTGCATGAAATCATGAAAAATACCATCCTTTAAGTGCAATATCATCAAAAACAGGTATGAAATGGACAGTAAAAAGCTATCAAATTTTCAGTGGATCATTGACAACCATGATGAATTAGATGGTTGGAAGATTTATGGATCTATTGACCTAACATTTTTTTGAGGTCTAATATTTATTCCTTAGAATTCTAAGATCTAGCTAAAGGACTTTCCTGTTGACTATCCTAGAGGACTAATGATGGAACCCTACCCCTTTAAGAAATTCTAAGAACCTCTTTACTCTTCTTGGAGTTCCATATGTTTACTTCTAACCTCTAGCACTTAGTTGAATGGAGCCAAGCATAAGGGAGCTCAAGAGGAGTCCCCATTTAGCCTTGGGTGGTGAGGTCTTGGTTAGTCTTGCACACACACACTTGAACCCCTCACTTTCACTCCCGACCTAAAACCCTAAACCAAGTATGCTTAACATGGTTCCCCACTTTATTGGAAACTCATGTAGGGAGTCCCCCAAACCCTTAGCCTTATGCTAGGATGGTCGTAGGCAGACATATAGAGGATCCAAAAATGGGATCTTCCTTGGTCTCATGGATCAAAAGGGGTAATTTTATGATTAGCGTTTTCAATTGGTGTTTTTATATTTTGGTAGTAGAATTTTGGAGTTTTTTATGTTATAATAGTGTTTATTTGACCTTATTTTATGACTTAGAGAAGTCAGAATGAAACTTTGGATATTTGGCAGACCTTTGCTAAATTGAGCACTGGCGGCTAAGCGCCACCTAGTTGGCGCTTAGGCGCCGGAGTTATGAAACATGTGAAAAATGAGGTTCTAGAATCCTAAATGATGGAAAAGTGATTTTTAAAGTTATTTTGGAGTTTTAAAACATTTAAGGGCTGTTTATGCACTTCTGAAGTCTATAAAAAGGCCCTGAATTAAGAGAAACACTTTCCCCAAGTCCTATTTTCATTCCTGAGTCTTAAGAAGAGTGTTTTGAGTGCATCATGTCTTCCTGGGAGAATGAGATCAAGAAAAAAGAGGATTCTGACAAGAGTAAGTTTATTAGTAACTGTGCTAAAGATTTATTCAATGGATTTCTCTCTGTTAGTATTCAAGGAATTGTAGAAAAGATTGCAAAGATCGAAGCCCGAGTGACTTCAATCGAAGCAAAGATTAATGAAACTAACACACATTTAGAGCGTATGGGATGACAACTCAAGATGCAATTCAGTCATACAAGTCACGTTGAAGAAGCAGATAAGGCGATGTTCCTGAAGAATAAGTGGTTAGAAGAAGAAGATGTAAGAGTGTTCAATCATCACCCGTTCTATCAGATTTTTATTCCAGAAGGGTCAAATGGAAATAATAGTGGTTCTGGATATATTCCGCCTACTAGAGAGTGGAATTAAATGTTAGTTTGATCTTGTGGTTTGTTTTGTGTATCTTATATTTTTTTTGTTTGATATTTTAAGTGTTTTATGTTTTATGTTTGTGTTCTGTTATACTTTAATATGTGATTGTTACATCTTAATGATGTAAACCTATCTTTATGATTATTGAGTTCGTTTGTATCTAGGGAATTTCATCCAAATTGTTTGGATAGAAATTTTTAGTTTGTATTAAGTGTGGTTTGTTTTTAATGAATATAAGTTTGTGTTTGTGTGAAACTTGATTGGAATCAATGGATATTAAAATTTGAAATTGGAGTATTGGGAGATTTATGGGGAAAAGACAATTATTTGGAGAAGATTAAGGGTGATTAACTAAGTGGTTTAGTACATTTTCTTAATTGTGAAAATCTGGGCACTGGAGGCTAAGCCCCAGAGTGCCGGCGCTTAAGCGCCAGATTTCGTGGCTAAGTGCCAAAGGCCTCGCGTTTAAGCATCGTTCGTGAAAATTGATTTTCAGTAGTTAAAAACCCGAAGATTGTCATTTTTAACTACCTCTATCGTCTTCAACCTCTGATTTTCATGAAAATGGAGCTAGGGCATCAATATATTGGATCATTTGAAAGCCGATCTCAATAAAAATTGTTAGATATGGATTCCTTAAGGTAAGAGCACTACTCCTAAGTAAAAATTTTTTATTTTCACCATGTATTTTGAGTACATTTTGGAAAATCCTAAAATCACTATTCATGATGAATATTTGAGGAAAAAGATGAGAAATTTCTTGTATTTAGTGGAAATTACTTTTGGAAGTTTATTTAGCAAGTTTAGTTTGATTTTGGAATTTATGGTGAATTTTTTTGTGAATTTTTTAGAGATAGCTCCAAAGTACAAGCGCACGAGAGATAAGACAAGATTTGATTATGACACGTTTGTTAGTGCAAGGGCTGAGGAACGATAAGTCAACGCACTACAGTCACATAAATTGATTCCTGAGCGTGTGTTTAGTAAACCCGGAGAAGTTATTGAAGAAATGATTTCTAAAAGGAATTAGGAGAATTACTTTTACTTCTCTGTTGTCGTTGTTATTTCTGTGGTCAGAGAGTTTTATGCAAACTTACCTGTAGAAGAAGAAAATTTAGTGATGGTGAGCAGGCAAGAAACTCATTTTTCATCTGCGGTAATCAATGTCTTTTATCGACTGCCTCCTGATTTGTTTTTTTTTTATTCTAACTATCATCCTACTGAGGGAGAGTTAGATGAGATAATGGCATTTCTGACTAATGGATGAGGAATATGGAAGATAACTAATGATAGAAAAGTCAATTTTCAGGCCTCTAAGTTAAATGTCACTTCTAAAGCATGGCATTATTTTATCTTATCTAAGTTGTTGCCTTCAAGTCATACTAGTGAAGTTACGAGGGAGAGAGCTGTGTTGAACTATTGCATTCAACAAGAGAAGCCTATAAATATTGGAACAAATATTTTTTATTACATTTTGAATTGTGTCAGATCTACCACTATTGTTGGTATGGGATTTCCATTCTTGATTCATTCATTATGTGAGTGGTCTGGTGTGAAATTTGAAACTTGGGAAGAGGTTCTTCAACCTTTGAAACCAATTACCACTGTAAATGTCGGAGCTTACACTGTACATGCAGAGTCTGGTTGGAGAGGAGGATTTGGTAAAGCTTCTACTGCTTTTGCTTCTGCTTCTGCTGCTTCTACTTCCTGTGATACTACTTCGCGAGCTTCATCATTTAGTGATTCACAGACTAGTTTATTAAGAAAGATTTTGAAGAATGTGAGTCTTACTCATGAGCATATTAGAGACATGGATGGTAAGATGGATAATATTAAAAGATATATTATAAAACATGATGAATATGAGGAGAATTGAGAGCATTATTTGGATAGAGTGATTAAAGGTGATTTGAGTGCTGAGATGCCCCATCATCCATTCTATATACCTTATGTGCCATCCAGAGATTGGGACGAGCAAGATGATGATGATGATGAAGATGATTAGTAGATTTTTTTTATGTGTTACTGAGTTTCTGTTGATGTACTGATGTATTTGTGTCTTGTATTTTATTTTAATGTTGTGTTTGTGGTGTGAACTCTGGTAGTATGCTGATCTTTGTTTGATTGATATTCTATATGTTGCTTTATGTGATATATGTGTAGTAGTAAATGTTTTATTGTGTATGTTGTGTCAGAGTTTTTATAGTGTGTACTTTAATTCCAAAACTGTTAGGAGAATATGGAACACTATTAAGAACTATTATTTAAAAACTGCATGTTTAAAACTTTTCAAAATCTACTACTACCATTTGTTATCTAGTATTGGTGTGATTTCAATTATTTTCAGTTGGTGTGTATTTGCTTTGAAAACCTCTACTCCTATAGAAGTCTTTTGAAATTTTTACTTTTCTTTTTATAAAAAAATTGAATTCAATTTCTTTTTACTCCTGTTTTTAAATTGTTATACTTGCATATTTAGGATTTTGAGATTCTTGCAAGCATCTTATGTTAGTTTTTAATTCTCACCCATGTATCATTTCTTATGCTTAAATGTTTTATCCTAACTAAAAATTAATGTTGGGGGGGGGGGGAATTAAAAAAAAAAAGAAAAATTTTTCAAAAACCTAAAACTTTATTTGTTCTCAAGAATACTTAAAATTTGATTTTTGATTGAAAACAATTATGTATATGAAGTTATATTTGGGGAACAAAATTTGAATATAGAAATGAATAAGAGAATTTAGTTTAAATTTATAATGATAGTTAAAATTTTTTTAGTAAAGAAATGTTAAATATAGTTGAACTATCTTTAGTAAGAAATGTTGTATTTTTGGATAAATAGAAGATTTGACTTTTATTCTTCAAAGCTTAAATTTCTTTTATTGAGGAATAATTTTCAAATACTATTATTATGATTTTTAAGTGAAAGATTTATATCAGACCTTTATTTTAAATGGAATGGTAGAATTCAAAATTATTAAAGGTCTATCCAGATACAGTAATCATTGCTTTATAAAAAAAAGAAAGAAAAGAAAAGAAAAGAAAAATTAAAAAGTAACAAAAAAAAAGTATGTGAAAAGGGAGGATTTAAGGGCCTAATCAAAAATTGGTTCCATACCTAAAGTATAAGATATAAGTTTTGAGAAAATCTAAAGCTTAATGTTATAATATAGTAAGTAAAATTATTTTCAAATAAAGATTTTTAAGTGAGAAAAATAAAATGTTTGAATCCTATATTTTGAAGAATCTACAAGTATTTCTAAATTAGATAGAAACATATATTTTACATCATCTTTTACCTAAGAAATTTCTAAACTTTAAGTTGGTCTTAATTACTGAAATTTTTTCTAAATTGGACTATTCCATTTCTAGAACAAAATTTTGTTACCTTCCTAAGAAACTCGTTACATAATTTGCATACTAAAATTTTCTATGTGATTAAGAATCACGTAAGGACAAGTAACATTTTATATTTGAAGGATTTTGATACACCTAAAATATATAGTGTTTTTATGAACATCTGTATACTTATTTTTGATGATATTGCACTTTAATGGAAGGTATTTTGTGTTTTTCTTACAGGTATGTTGAAAATGAGTTATTATGATGAAAAGAGCAAAATTGGATCAAATTTGGAGCAAAAAAATGAAAAAACGAAAAATTAGCCACTGGCGGCTAAGCGCCGCCTGGTCGGCGCTTAGGCGCCACAATTAAAAAAACTAATTTTCTTCATTATTGGCGCCAATTTCAAGGAGTGTTTGAAGCAACTTTCGGTGGTGACTTCCTTAACTTCCCTTGGGCGGTAAATTTAATTGAAGGGATGCATCTTTTTGTGGATACGTTGAATCTGGATATCTTTTATTATATATAAATGTTATATAAAATATAATAAAATATTGAGGGTGTGAACTGGTGAAAATGTAAAACAAGTTGGCGAGTAAGTAATTTCAAAATATAATTAAGCATAAGAATATGTTATTAATCTCCACTAAACGTAATAATTAAAATAAAATTTCATATTAAATATTATTAAAAAGTAGGTATTGTAGTAAGTATGAAAAATCAAGAAGATATATCAATATAAATACTTATATATGCAAATAATAGTAAAATATCTACGCGTCTCACATTACGTTTCTGCATGGACTGACCTTAGGTGAAAATATAAAATGAGCAGTCGAGTAAGTAATTTCATAGTATAAGAAAATATTTAAAAACAAAATATGGTCCCACATGATAATTAGGAAAATTTATATAAAAATTATTCTTCATTTTTTCATTATGTTAAACTTTCAAATATTTGATATTGGCAGAAGAAAATATAGTACTCGAACAGCTGAGATTAACACGAACAATGATTTTTTTTTTAACGAGTTGAATACGAGACGAGTATGGGCTCGCTCAAGCTTGACTCGTTTACACCCCTAAAGCATTATTAAACTTAAATAGAGCAAATACTTTTACTTGATTTTTTCCCATTTATTTACAATATAAGAGAAAATCTTGCACTTACAATAGTATTTGATGTGGTTTTCACAATTTTCAATAAAATCAACTGATTTGATTGATACAATAATGGAGGTCCATAAAACAAAGTCCCGTACTAAATATTATAAAAATGTAGGCGTTGTATAAGTAAACATGAAAACTTAAGATGATATAACCTTAAAAATCCATCAATCATTTTATATTTGTTGGTGAAAATCAAGTAAAATAATATAAAAAAAAAACAATTATAAAGTCCAGAAGGGTTAAAACAAGTACGAATCACATTCTTTTAGCATCATACTTAAAGATATCTTCATTAGCATGACGCTGAAATAAATAAATTTTTTATTGCTAATCACATACGGATTCATCGATGGATCGTAAATCAAATGATATAATAAAATGATTACTAATGAAAACTTTGTTGTAAATAGGTTCAAATAAAAAACAAATGTAAAACATCAAAGCATCTCATATTTGGACATGATCCGTGCAATCTTAGGGTACGTTTGGGGCAGCTTATCTGATAGGGCAGCGTTTTAAAAATGTCGCCTCACCGTTTGAAAACTGTATTTTTGCAGCTTATTCGAAAACTCAGTTGATTTTTTTTACTAAACGTGGAACGCAGTTGAACTTCGCGGTCCGCATTTCCAAATAAGTGACTTATCTTGATAAGCACGAATTGCCCCAAACACACAATTATTCTCTTCCCACTCTCTCTTTTATTCCAGAATGGTATTTTGTTACCTATATTGGGATTAAAAAAAAATTATCAGAAACCTATTTTGGAAGTAAGAAAATCTCCTCATTTTCTTAAAATACTTTTTCTATTTGCAATCAACTTAAACAATACAAACCACAAACAAAATCACATACAATTTAATACATAAAACTTATAAGCCAAAGATTGTTTCATTTCTAAATTCTAGAAACTCAAAACCAATACAAATAATTTAAATTCAAAAAACTCCGTAGTAACATAACTTGAGAAGATTTATACTTAATCCACTTCTATTCCTTTAAACTACTCTTCGTCGAGAGGGGTTCTATTTAGCAATTATTGGATGCCAAACTCAAATAACCTTTGCTTATAGTGTCGTAATCAAGGCTTCCATAGTATATAATCTTCATTACCATATATATATATATATATATATATATATATATATATATATATATATATATATATATATATATATATATATATATATATATATATATAATCCATATTATACCATATCTTGTGAATCTAACCAATAAATCAGAGCCTTATTTCTCTTTCCCACCACTGACTCCTCAAACTAAATTTCACATGTTTAGAGGATCCATAATCGGCTTTCTTCTATAGAATTGTGGTTGGAATATCTTTTAAATGCATATAATATGATAAAACATAAAAATTTAAGTTAAAACCTATGATTCTATGTAGTTTATAGTTTAATCAAAACGTTCATATTTATATTTACTCTATGCAACCTAGCATTGTTGATGCTCTTAGTGTTAGTCTATATGTGTAGCTCCAAAAGCATTGGATTTTTTTCTCAACATTCCAGCTATAGACATGGTTTTAAAAATCAATAACTTCTTCACATAAAAGAATAAATGAATAGATAAATTATGTGTTTCCATTCTCCTCCCATACTTAGTTTGCAAAATTAAGACATAGAATGAAAAGAGCTAGCAATGTTATTATAGTCAAAATCATTATTTTTTTGACTTCTCTCTCCAAAACTTAAAAGTTATGTTAATATGTCACAAAGACAAACCAAACCTTAGTGCTCAAATGTTTTTCTAATCTATTTATTATTTTGTAGTAGCCTATGTAAATTCTTTTAGTAAAATAAATGAAAAATAGATTGGCCTATCAACATTTTTCTCATTTTTCTAGAAATTTATTTTAACAAAAAATAATATTATATAAAACTCTAGAAATCACATTCCAAAAATTTATACTAAAAATTTCATTTATAATACTAAAGAAGACTTAAGTTTTTCCCTTTATGATATCTCTAATTTTATGAGTTGATTTAAAAAGGACGAAAGCTACAAAAATATATTTTGTTATACAACAACTAAATTTTATTTTCTAGAAAACATAGTAATTAACTATGGTTCCTTGCTAGGCTTTATATAATTGTAATAATCTGATGCATCAACATCATTGAACATCTTACAATGGCTAGGAGTAAAAGATTCAACATGATGTTATGGTAGTGGTCATTAAGTAATAAATCAAGGAGCATACCTAGAAAGAAAGTAAGTGGATGGGTTAGCTTGTGTTTGTGGAGGTTTTAATAAGTATGAGAAGAACATGGAAATGTGCATTGTATCTAATGATAACTCTAATAAGTAAGTTGGACTATAAGCTACTAGAGGGGGAACCAAAAGTGTAACAAGCACTGAAGGTGGCAGTGGTATTAACATTCTGCTTCGAAGATCTTAATATAGTTTTCTTCATACTGGTGATAACTGAGATGAAAGATCTAAGCGCCTCATCATCTATAAACCTTGAAGCCAATAGCATTAATTGAAAAAATATAAATTAAAAAGAATGATGGCGATGAGGAGGGAAATGTCGCCCGTCGTCGTTTCGTCGTCGTCAATTTTCGATGTCATGTCAATTTCAAGGAGTCGCCACTCTGTTTAATATTGCCCTAATCTTATTTCTATAAATCCTATAAAGGAATTAAGAAATTTAGGGCTAATAGAAAACAGAGAAAAAGGATGTTTATGATAATCCTTATAAAAGAAGATTCTAGAATGCCATATCCTAGAATTTCTATATAAGGAAGATCACGAAGTTTTGACGAGAGATTTCTATATGTGATATCAATTATGGGCTCTTTCAATTCTCCTATAGAAGCAAACTTCTATAGTTAATTACATCCTAAGCAATGTATAATTGTCTAAGAAAGCTTCTGATTAATGTTGATCACTTGTTTTCTGAAAATTTTTATTTTTAAGGAAAGATGTACACACTATCAATCCTAGATGTCATTTTGTCATGTCAGTTTTATGTCAGTTTGTTTTGTTATTTTTATTTTAATGTCTGTCATTTTTGTGGCTATCTTGAGAGTTTTGGTCTTGGTTTGGTTTTGTCGTTGTTGTGTTTTGTTTTATCAATGTCGTTGTTTTGTTGTAGTTGTTATTCATTTTATTCCCAGAATGTCGTCCTGCAAAACAGAGTGAGCACACCCTATAACATGCAAAAAAAATCTAAACGAAATTTGGATTTGAGTTAAGTTAGGTTCAAGTTAGATTGAACCTAGACTTAAGATTGACTTAAGTTCAATATGGGTTGAACTCAAGTTAAGGTTTTGAATTTGGGTTCATGTTGTGTTGAATCTACGTTAAAGGTTGAACTTAGATTCAAGTTGGGTTGAACCTAAGTTAAAGGTTGAATTTGGGTTCAAGTTGGGTTGAACCTAAGTTAAAGGTTGAACTTGGGTTTAAGTTGGGTTGAACCTAAGTTAAAGGTTGAACTTGGGGTTTTAAATTGAACTTAAGTTAGGTTTGTTTTAGGTTTGAGTTTGATTAAACCTTAATTGGTTAAGGTTTTATAGATTAATTAAGTCTAATGTGGTAGACATAATTAGAGTTTAAGTTTGATTAAACCTTAGTTGGTTAAGGTTTAATAGTTTAATTAAATCTATTGTGATAGACTTAATTATAATTTAGATTTGATTAAACCTTAGTTGGATAAGGTTTAATAGATTAAGTAAGTCTAATGTGATAGACTAAATTAGAGTTTAAGTTGAATTTTACTTGATTAAGATTTAGGATGGATTAAACCTAATCAGGGTTTAAATTTAATTAAGTCTAATTTAGTTAAGACTTAATGGTTTAATTAGATCTAATGGGTTAGACCTAATTAGGGTTTAGGTTAAATTAATTCTAATTTAGTTAAGACTTAATGGTTCAATTAGGTCTAATGGGTTAGACCTATTTAGGGTTTAAGTTTGATAAAGTCTAATTTAGTTAAGACTTAATGGTTCAATTAGGTCTAAAGGGTTAGACCTAATTAGGGTTTAGGTTTGATTAAGTCTAATTTAGATAAGACTTAATGGTTTAATTAGGTCTAAAGGGTTTGACCTAATTAGGGTTTAGGTTTGATTAAATCTAATTTAGTTAAGACTTAATGGTTTAATTAGGTCTAAAGGGTTAGACCTAATTAGGGTTTAAGATTAAGTCTAATTTAGTTAAGACTTAATGGTTTAATTAGGTTTAAAGGGTTAGACCTAATTAGGGTTTAGGATTAAGTCTAATTTAGTTAAGACTTAATGGTTTAATTAGGTCTAATGGGTTAGACCTAATTAGGGTTTAGGTTTAATTAAGTCTAATTTAGTTAAGACTTAATGATTTAATTAGGTTTAAAGGGTTAGACCTAATTAGGGTTTTGGTTTGATTAAGTCTAATTTAGTTAAGACTTAATGGTTTAATTAGGTCTAAAGGGTTAGACCTAATTAGGGTTTAATTTGTCTTAAACCTAATGTAATTAAAGTTTAAAGTGTTAATTAAGTTTAACATGTTCTTAAACTCAATTTAAGTTTGGTTTTGTATTAAACCTAATTTAGTTAAGGTTTAATGAATTAATTAAGTTTAATATGTCCTTAAACTTAATTAAAGTTTGATTTTGTATTAAACCTAATTTAGTTAAGTTTTAATGATTTAATTAAGTTTAATATGTCCTTAAACTTAATTTAAGTTTTGGTTTTTGTATTAAACCTAATTTAGTTAAGGTTTAATGAATTAATTAAGTTTAATATGTTCTTAAACTTAATTAAAGTTTTTATTTTGTCTTAAACCTAATTTAGTTAAGGTTTAATGATTTAATTAAGTTTAATATGTCCTTAAACTTAATTTAAGTTTGGTTTGTATTAAACCTAATTTAGTTAAGGTTTAATGAATTTAATTAAGTTTAATATGTTCTTAAACTTAATTAAAGTTTGATTTTGTCTTAAACCTAATTTAGTTAAGGCTTAATGAATTAATTAAGTTTAATATGTCCTTAAACTTAATTAAAGTTTTGATTTTTGTATTAAACCTAATTTAGTTAAGGTTTAATGAATTAATTAAGTTTAATATGTCCTTAAACTTAATTAAAGTTTTGATTTTTGTATTAAACCTAGTATAGTTAAGGTTTAATTAATTAATTAAGTTTAATATGTCCTTAAACTTAATTAAAGTTTTAATTTTTGTATTAAACCTAATGTAATAAAGGTTTAATGAGTTTAATTAGGCTTAAGTTGTCTTTAAACCTAATTAATGTTTAATTTAAGTTCATTTGAGTTTAGATTCATCATTAGCTTTGTCCATTATGAAATGGATTAAGTAAATGAATAAATGGTTTTGAAATATTAATTTATAATTAATAAATCTTAACCTTATTTTAAAATACCTTTTTAAATTGATTTGATGGCTTGAGAATTATTGTTTTAGGATTGTTATCTGTCACCCTAAAATTCTTAACCATTTTGAATTTTAATTTTCTAATTTTTAAAATTTTATACTTATTTTTGGAAATAATTATAAAATATCATTGAAACTAGAAAATCATATCCTAGATAGCTATCCTAGCCTTAGAAAAATCAGGAGATGTGTCTAAGGACTTAAAGATTCTTCCCAAAAATTTTCACATTTTTCTGATTTGTAAATAATTTTTTAATAATTAAAATACTCTAGAGAGTATTTAATTATTTAAACATTAAATACTGAGAATAAAAATATGATTTTAATTTGATAATTTTCTTCTATTCAAGAGCTTTCCAGAGGTATTTTTATTTTATTTTTAGGAGCTTTGTACAAAAAGATATGATTTTTTGATTATTTTAAGGTTAATTTGGATTAACCTTGCCCGGATAATTGATGACACGCCGTGTGTCCTCGTACGCGTCGAAGACGAGGGAGGATCCGCTATTCGAATCTGAACAGGGAACACGTGATTGCGTGATTAGTGCCGTCAGTTCCAAAAAACGGGAACGGACGCCGAAGCTTAAATCCCAATAATTTGAAAATAATTCAAACTGTCCAACTTCAAAGCTCAATATCTCACTTATTTCTCAATGAAATTGAGTGATTTTTGAACCTATGGAATCATCTGGACATATAGATTATATCTATACGGTGATGATAATTTTCTGGGCTAGTTTAATCCGTGATTTTTTATTATATGAATTATTTTGGACAAAAATATTCATACCTTAGCCACAATAATATTGAGCTTGATCAGACTTGATGGTCAGCCTCTAGTACTCTCAAAGAAGATCTTTGTCACTTCAATTTGGATTTGCAGCTAACCTTAGTGAGAAATTTTGGCAAAGTGGCTAGGTTTGGGCTGAGTTTGGGCTTTATCCAAATTGACTTGATTGGGCTGACCCTATGGCTTGATCTTAGCTAGAATAGGTTGCTAAGATCCTTAGCAAAGTTTTTTTGTGTTTGGAGCTAAGGAATTTGGGCATCCTATAGGTTTCAATGAATTTTTTTTCTCCTCTTTGTAATTTCGGGTAAGGGCTCCTTTTATAGCCATGGATGGCTATGATTCAACCCAAGTTAGCTTAGGATTACTGAGGGTTGGTTAGAGCTGTGGAGTAGGGTCTAGTAACAGCCTCCCCCATGTATTCCAACTATCACCTCTCCATATCCCATGGGAATTATGCCACTTAAGCAAGCTCATGTATCATGGCAATTATGGATTCCAAATTGTCATGATAGCCTTTGATCTCTTTGTTTCCATTCCATTGGCTAAGAGAGAGGTTAATGGTGACTCAAAGGGCTAAGATCTTCATCATCCAACACCTCATTTAAGGGTTCATGGGGAGATGACACATATCCCTTTATTTTCTTTAATTTTCTCATTTTTTATTTATGAGATCATCATATGAAGTAATGGTGATCTAAGCTCTTCCCCTCTCCTATTGGTGAAGATGGGAGGTGTTAGATGAGTCACCAAAGGTTCTCTTAGGGTTGCATGAGGAGGTGACACATCATTTTTCCATAATGATGAAGGAATTATCACATGTGTTTACCATGGTTAAGCATGGTTCATGATGGGTCATCCATGGGTTATTTCATTTTTAATGGGTTATATGGGTTGTGTCTAACCCATATGAGGTCATGTGTGAGGTCATAAAGGAGATTTGGAATTTTTAGAAAACCATAATGTCATAGGTTTAAAATTCCATTTAATACCCTTCTTAATTTAATTTCCATTTTAATTAATTATGTGATTAATTAAATGTTGGAAATTATTTTATTAATCAATTATTAATTAAAAATAATTCCAAATTAAATATTTGATTAATTTTCATGTCATTTTTTATTTAAAATTGAATTTTGTCTCATTTCTTGTCTTTTTAATTTAATTTTCATTTTAATTAATTATATCATTAATTAAAATATGAAAATCAAATTATTGGTCAGTTAATTAATCAAAAATAATTTTGGAATTAATTATTTGATTGATTCCATTATTTTTAATTAATTTGTGCATTTTATCATTTTATGACTTTTAATTTAATTTTCATTTTAATTAATTATGTCATTTAATTAATTAAAACATTGAAAATTAAATTATTAGTGAATTTAATTTAATTAATCAAAATAATTTTTGAAATTAATTATTTGATTAATTTTGTCATTTTTATTTCATTTTGGTGCATTTTGTCATTTTATGACTTTTAATTTAATTTTCATTTTAATTAATTATGTCATCTAATTAATTAAAATATTAAAAATTAAATTATTAGTCAATTTAATTTAATTAATCAAAGTAATTTTTGAAATTAATTATTTGATTAATTTTGTCATTTTGGGGTCTTAAACAGGTCATTGGGTTAATAATTGGTTATTTAGTTAAAAATTGACTATTTTGACAAAAGTTGACTTTTAGATCAAAGGGTTGACCTATTAGGTCAATAGGGTTAGTCATTGGGTCAGGATTGACCATTTTGACCAAAGTTGATTTTTTAGGTTAACGGTTAACCTTATCATAAAAATGAGGTCAACAAAAGGGCCCCCAATATGTGTGGAATACTCGGTTGACCTTATCATAAAAATGAGGTCAACAAAAGGGCCTCCAATATGTGTGGAATACTGCATAAGTATGTTGCACATATTGGCGTTGACCGAAATGGTCTGAAGAAATGCCTCATAATAATTAGGAAAGGAGTGGGTGTCATACCCCATTTCTCGAAATGTCAATGTCAATGTTTAGTTAAAGGAAAGCCATGATTTCCGTGTCAGGAAAGGACTTACATCCAATAACCAGAGAGAGAAAATGGATGTCATATTCCATTTCTCCAAATATCAATGTCGATATTTAGTTAGAGGAAAGCCATGATTTCTGTGTCAGGAAAGGACTTACATCCAATAACCGAAGAAAGAAAATGAATGTCATATTCCATTTCTCAAAATGTCGATGTCGATAATTAGTTAGAGGAATGACATGATTTCCGTGTCAAGAAAGGACTTACATCCAATAACTAGAGAGAGAAAATTGATGTCATATTCCGTTTCTCGAAATGTCAAATGTCGATAATTAGTTAGAGGAAAGACATGATTTTCGTGTCAGGAAAGGACTTACATCCAATAACAAGAGAGAGAAAATGGATGTCATATTTCATTTCTCGAAATGTCGATGTCGATAATTAGTTAGAGGAATGTTATGATTTTCGTGTCAGGAAAAGACTTACATCCAATAACCAGAGAGAGAAAATGGATGTCATATTCCATTTCTCGAAATGTCAATGTCGATAATTAGTTAATGGAATGCCATGATTTCCGTGTCAGGAATTGACTTACATTCAATAACCGGAGAGAAAAAATAGATGTCAAATTTCATTTCTCAAATTGTCAATGTCGATAATTAGTTAGAGGAATACCATGATTTCCATGTCAGGAAAGGACTTACATCCAATAACCGGAGAGAGAAAATGGATGTCATATTCCATCTCTCGAAATGTCGATGTCGATAATTAGTTAGAGGAATGCCATGGTTTCCGTGTCAGGAAAGGACTTACATCCAATAATCGAAGAGAGAAAATGGATATCATATTCCATTTCTCGAAATGTCGATGTCGATAATTAGTTAGAGGAATGCCATGTTTTCGTGTTAGAAAAGGACTTACAACTAATAACCAGAGAGAGAAAATGGATGTCATATTCCATTTCTCAAAATGTCAATGTCGATAATTAGTTAGAGAAATGCCATGATTTTCGTGTCAGGAAAGGACTTACATCCAATAACCGAAGAGAGAAAATGGATGTCATATTCCATTTCTCTAAATATCGATGTCGATATTTAGTTAGAGGAAAGCCATGATTTCCGTGTCAAGAAAGGACTTACATCCAATAACTAGAGAGAGTGGCGAACTCACTAAGATATTTGCTGGGGATATCCTCTAGGGATTTGACCTGTATAGGCCGAATGATAATTCTCATATTAGTTATCACAAGTTATTCATCATGTCATTTTAGTTCATTTTAGCATTCTTGGACCTGACGATGTATTGAAGTCAGCTAGGAAATATCTCACAAGATTTCATTCCACTTCCAATAATGTACATAGATATCCAAAGTTCGTGGTACATTGTGTATTATATAATACACGCATACACACTGCAAACTACTATGTTAAAGTTCTCAGATACTGTTAGAACTACCACAAAATGTCCAACACTCCGAGACATTATTTATAGAATATGTCTTAGGTGTTTAAATACTCATGGGGTCATGGCAGTTCCAAGGGTTGTATCTCTTCCAGTTCTGGTATTGGTCGATATCCCTTAGGACGTTTTTTAGGGCGCATTCTTCTTAGTGTTATCGATATGTGTTGTCGACTAACACTTGGTATACAGTGCTTTGAGACATCAGCTTCATTGCCTCGCAAGACTAAAACTGATCCTCGTGGTAAGAGAATCTGATAAGATCCACGAAAATCTTCAGGGCCCACAATCTGTATTTCTCTTCCAAATAGAAAAAAAATATATGTTCATGAGGGAGAGAGTGCAAAATGGTCTTTCAAAATCCCGACTGTCAATATGAGGTGGTATACAGTTGCCCTCCTCATATATATTCGTAATGCAACTGTCTGGAATACAATCAGCAGGCATTATATTCCACATTATGAGCCGTCTGATAATTTGAATAATGACTGTCGTCAGTGGATCTACTTGTTCATGTCGTAGTATCCCTGGGGGATTGTCATCCTTGTCCACAGCATAGTTATAATAACATCCATATTGAATTGTCATGCGACCTTTTCCATGAATCCATCTATTCGGTTCAGAGTACGTCCTTCTCTTCAGATGTCTAGCTCGTCCTTGATCGCGTGCGTCCATCACATGCTCGATAATGGTACCTTGCTCCACTTGGTCAAAAACTTGGGCAAACAATTGAATGCCTTCCAATATTAATGGTTCGACCATTAATATATTGAAGTTATTCGAATGATTGTTTCTTAACAACTCTAATACGTCTCATCTCCTCTTGGGAAGCAATTCGTTTTTCATTTATTACTTCCGCTGTCGAGAGATCCAATGCTGGCTCATAAGGAACGGGAGTGAATACTGTCTTTTCAATTCTCTCCTCTTCTTCAATCATTTCTTCTCCTAAGACATAATATGTCTCTTTAGAGATGTTTTCAAGTATTTGAAATTCAAATTCATCATCTTTTTTCCATTGATTTTATGTCTTGTCTTTCTTTTTCTGCCAGTTTCTTGAGCCGTTTATTGTGATTTCTCCTTTGGGCTCTTGTCATTCCAAAAGCTAATTTCTTTACCCAGCTAGTGGATGTCATTCCATCTTTACAGAGTGGAATTGCCATTACTGACTTCAGTTTTCCATTGTCAATAAGATTTTATGTTTCATTAGCTTGTTGACGAAGCTTGAACTCTAATGCAGATGGTTTTCCTTTTGCTTCTTGTTGATTGGCAATGAATAGTAAAGGTCCGTCGTAGAGTAATTCAACTTGGGAGAGTTCAAAATTGAAGTGAATTCTAAATCCTTTTTCAACACATCGTCGGTCCAAGGCCAGACTAAAACCACTTCGGAATGTGAAAAGAAGTCTGTTGTTAGACATTTTTCCTGAAAACAATATGTTAATGTAACATTTTAGACTTTTTTTGGTTAAGGAACAATGCTTATAAACATTTGTTTAATAAGCGAAACAGATGTTACAAGACATAAAAGTCAAGATTTGTATCACAAAGATGATTTTGATAAAAGATTATTTTTATCCCAGTTTATAAACAAGTCATCATTCATTTTTTTTATGTCGAGAAATATTTCTTTAGGAAACGGCCATTGATTGGAGGCAAGATTCTTTCTCCTTGACAATCCACCAGTTGGTAAGATCCTCCGGAATATGTCTTTTCAATTACATACGGGCCCTCCCATATCGGTTTAAATTTTCCACCTATCTTTCAATGAGTTAGTATAGGTCTTCGAAGAACTAAAAATAATTCACTGATTCGAAAGGTTCTGGGGCGAACTAATTTGTCATGGGCTCGTATCATTTTTGCTTGATACAGTTCGAGATTTTGTTGAGCTTGTAGATGTTTGCCTTCTAAACTCTCAAGTTCTTCAAGTCGTAATCTGGCATTTTCTTCTTCAGTTATTTTATTTGCTATCGCAACTCTGAGAGAAGGGATTTGGACTTCGAGTGGTAATATAGCTTCAGAACTATATACCAAAGCAAGCGGTGTAGACCGTGTTGGTGTTTGATATGTAGTTCTATAGGCCCATAAAGCTTCTATTAATCCTTCATGCCACTATCTTGGGCTGTTGGCTAATGTCTTTTTCAAAATTTGAACCAATATTTTATTGAAGGATTCAGCTAAACCATTGGCTTTAGGATAATAGATTGTGGAATACCTCCATCTATCCCATGTCTTTGGATAAAGTTGTTCATTTTTGCATTTTTAAAGGCCAATCCATTGTCTGATATGACCCTTCAAGGGATTCCAAATCTATAAATAATATGCGTCTTAAAGAAATAAAGGACTTGTTTTGCTTTGACTTCTCTAAGCGGTACTGTTTCTGCCCAATTGGAGAAATAATCAGTGGCTGCTAGAATAAATCGATGACTGATGCGACTTTTTTATATGTAATAATTTATGACATCAGATTTATATATTTATAATGATTTTGTAAAGTCACAATTTCAAACGCAAGTATACGTATCATATCAAGTAATACAGGGCTCTAATAGAGTCCTGGTTATCGATCCCACATGGAAGCGAGGTAAGACGTTCTTAGTCAAATTATAGTCTACTACTAACAACCTTAGTTTGGAATGGTGATATAAGTGGTTTTTCTAACAACTACTCCTAAATGCATATGATTATATGTAAGAATAATAACTACTCCCTAATGCAAATATTAATACTAAAGATAACCCTTTTTGGGGAAATTGGTTTGGTGAATTTTGAGAAAATAAAATCTATTATTCTTATGTAATGAATTGGATAATGTATAGGAATGAGATGCATTAAATATCGTATGTGTCAAATAGGAGCATAAATATTTCTTTACCCTCAAAAGAGTACCCCATCTTCCAAGCATGTAAAGAACATTGACATATCCTAAGTTTAGTCACTAAATCTAAGGCTAGGCTAGGAGGATACCGGCTCTCACTACAGAGCTCCCACTCACCCTTCACCTGAAGGCTAACATTTGAGTTTAGTTACTAATCTTAAGACCAAATTGGGGATCTCAGCTTGTCACCCTGAAACCTCCAATTCGACGCTAATGAGACCATATTTCACTATTTATTTGCACTCAATCCCTATGAACTTCCCAATTTATTCACGAACATTGGATGTGGTTTCACTTTGTTGAGAATTACACTGCCCTTTCAGGACAATGCAATTACAACAAATTTTAACAATACAATGGACCGTTATTGTAATGTAAATGAAGTGCAAATAAAAACCATCACATTTATAATTAAAACTTCTTTTAGCAAGCATCCCAATATCCTAAACATGAATCCTACTCATTACAAAAGAAAAGTAGAATGAAAACAATGGCATAAACTTCTTATGCCACTATTTCCAAACAAGAAGAAAGAGTAAAAGAAATTCATCGCAAAGCACGAAGAAAACACAGCGGAAAACTTCATTTCAAAGCAAATCCACAAAATAAGTATTTAAAAAATCATAAGATAATGAAGAACAAATACTTAGTTTTTTCCCCTTGAAAAAAAGATGAAAATCTCTCCCACAAAGTCTCTCGCGGATCCATGCAATGTTAGAACATTCCCTTACAGATTCTCTCAAAATCCCCTCACCATTCTCTCCAAAAAGATAGAAATCTACATTTCTACTCCTATTCTAAGATCTCTAAGAATTCTCCACATTTTACCTAAGATCTCATCTTCATTTTAGGCTTCAAATTCAGTTTAATATAGATTAGGGACGAATTTCCCAAGAGGTGCATGAACAAACCCTCCAAAAAGCTTCCAGGTTCGATGTATTTGGCTAAAAACCGCCCAATATAGCATCCAGGTCGTCTCAAACGCCGCCGGCGCTGAATAGGGTGCTTCTGGCGCCCTATTATTTGTGCTCTCTGGCTTCTGGCGCGGCCGGCATCAGTTTGGGCGCCCCTGCGCCTATCCTGCGCAGCTCCACCATTTTGCTCCGTTTGGCTCCATTTCAGCTCCGATTCACCCCATTTCAATTGTGTTGCATTCCTAACAGATAGCCCTACAAAATAAGCATAAAAATAACCTTTATTTAAAGTGTAATCTCATTCAAAAATATACAAGAAGTACAAATGAGATTAAGCATAGAAAGACTTATCGAAAGGTGTCAGACCAAAATTTGCGTTTTTGCTCGTTATTGCTCCAAATTGCACCGTTTTTGCTTCTTTTTGCTCCAATCACCATTTTTTTACCTAAAATCAAAAGCATACAAAATATCTTCCTTTTAAAGTGTAATATCACCAAAAATGAGTAAAATTATACAGCGAAAAGCGTATATATTTTTGGTGCATCAATGACCCTTAGATGATGGAGGTTCTATAAGGCCCACTATGTCGATGCCCCAACATTCAAACGGCCAAGATGTGATAGTTGGGTGTAAGACATTTGGAGGCTGGTGTAAAAGTACCCCATGTTTTTGACATTGATGACATTTCTTTGCAATGTCAAGACAATCAGTCCTCATTGTCGGCCAATAATATCCCATCCTTTTATTTTCATTTTCATTTTAGGTCCAGATTGATGTGTGCCACATAAACCTGAATGGACCTCCTTAACAATCTCTTGAGCTTCAACTAGGTTTAAGCACCTTAACCACATTTGGTCAAAAGATCATTTATAAAGGACATCATTTCTTAGAGCATATGATAATGCTCTTTGTTTAATTTGAGTGGCAATAGAAGTGTTTTCAGTTAACCTTCCAATTTGTAAATATTGAATAATTGGTTGTCGCCAATCATCCTTTTCGTCATTTATTGTCACTGTCATGTTTTCACCAATTTTATGCAGATTATCCATGTTAATTTGAGAAAGAACTTGTTGTCCTTTTATAGAAATTGGTATGTCGTCTTCTTCTGAACAGGCAAACTCTTTTTGTAAGTTTTGTCAAAGCATCTGCTAAAGAATTATCTTGTCTTGGGATTAAGAAAATGTTGCATCAGGAATTTGCTGAAGCAGCTTCAGAGTGTAACGAGAATACTGTTCAAGTCGAGGTTTCAGAGTCTTATATTTGCCAGCGATTTGATTGATAATCAACTGAGAATCTCCATAGATGTCAATATTTTTAATTTCCATTAGTATTGTCAATTCTAGACCGGTTATGAGTGCTTCATACTCAGCTTCATTATTTGTGCATGGTTCTGTCAGATGATAGGAAAAAGGCATCATTGTTTTTTCTAGAGTGATGAAAATCAATCCTACTCCAGCTTTGCCTGGTATAATTGTCTGTTTGTCTTTATCTTTCCGTGCAGATGATGCTCCGTCAAAGTACAATTCCCATCGTTGCACATTGAAATTTTTTTTCTGATATTTGTTCATAAGATAAATCATCATTAAGAGGTGATCCAGTTGGAATTGGGTGTGTTGCTAGGAAATCTGCTAAGATTTGTCCTTTGACAGCACGTAATTGTACAAATGTTATGTTGAATTGGAGTAAGATCATTGCCTATCTTTCTAATCTCCCAGAAAGTGTCGGCCGTGTCATTAAATATTGTAGTGGATTAACTCTTGAAATAAGAGTTACTTTATGAGAAAGCATATAGTGCCTCAGTTTTTGAACTACAAAAATCAAGGCTAAGCAATGTTTCTCAATTGTCGGGTATTTTATTTCTGTTGGAACCAGACAACGGTTTAAATAGTATAATGCATTTTATTTTCCCTCGTCATTTACTTGTGCTAATAATGCTCCAAGGGAATTGTCTAATGCTGCGGTGTAAAGGATTAGAGGTCTTCCTATTACAGGGGCTACTAAAACAGGAGAGGTTGTCAGGTATTGTTTGATATTTTTAAAGGTGTGTTAACATTTTTCATCCCACACAAATTTGGTATCTTTTCTGGTTAGGGCAGTAAGAGGCTGACACCTACCTAACAGATTGAAAGTAAAACGTCGTATATATGCTAACTTTCCTTGAAATGATCTCAATTGTGTTAGATTTTTAGGAGGAGGCATATTTAGGATAGATTCAATTTTGAGAGGATCAATTTCAATCCCACGATGTCGAACTACAAATCCTAAAAATTTTCCTGAAGTGACACCGAAAGCGCACTTTAAGGGATTCATTTTAAGATTGTATTATCGTAGTCGTTCGAAGACAGTTCTCAAATCGTATATATGATCATCTTTTTGTTTACTGTTGATAACCAGATCGTCCACAAAACATTTGGCTTGATTGTGTATTAATTCATCGAAGATCCGTGTCATGGCTCTTTGATAGGTTGCACCGACATTCTTTAGTCCAAATGGCATAACCTTATAACAATATATCCCTATGGGTGTCCTGAAGGTTGTATTTGTTTCATCTTCCGAAAACATTTTTATTTGATTATATCCTGATGATCCATCCATAAAGGAAAATATTGCATGTTTCGATGCAATATCAACCATTAATTCAAGAATTGGTAAATGGAATTCATCTTTTGGACATACTTTATTCAAATCTCTGAAGTCTACGGAGACCCTTATCTGACCATTTTTCTTTTTAACTGGCACCACATTGGCTAACCATGTCGGATAATTTTCTTCTCGTATGAAATCAACTTCTATCAATTTTTTAACTTCTGCAATGACATGTTATTCTATTTTAACACGCATCCTTCTCGAAGCTTGTTTAACAGGGACTGTGATTTGATTTATCCCAAGTTTATGGACTGCGACTTCTGGAGATAAGCCATGCATCTCGTCATAAGTCTAAGAAAAGCAGTCTTTGTATTCTGTTAACAATTGAAATATGTCTTTTGCTTCCATATCATTAGGGAATAAACTAATGAAAGTTGGTTTCAGATTTTCATTAGTTCCTAAATTTATTTATTTTAGTTCATCAATTGTCGATTTAATTTCTTCTTCCGATTCTGGGGGAGCATCTTCGATTGGAAGATCATATATCATTTCGGAATTATGTTCTTCAGTAACGACCAAGCAAAATTCTGTTTCATCTAGTGGTTCCAGAGTACCAAATCCAATACCTTTGAAGTTAGGATTTCATTTGTTATTATTCCACATTTGTTCAATAAAATGTGGTTGTTTTAAAGACCTTTGCTTGAGCATTAAACTGTTTTGAATAAATTTTTGTGCCCAAGGAGAGTACAACTCAAAAGGAATTTTCATTTATTTCGGAAGATTTTCATCTTCTATTTTTACATCAGTTTCAGTACTAGAAGAAGTAGAGCCAAGTTTAAACTTAATTGGCTTTTTGTCATCACTACATACTTCTTTGACTACTAAATTCTCAATCTTAGTAGTAGAGATTGGATTCAAAGTCATAGAATGTATATAATGATTAATTTTATCATACATAGATTCAAATTGTTTCTCTTTCTCTTCTTCTAGAGATATTTTGAATTGAGGTTCCTTTAAAACCATCGATGTCATTTCTTCTTTTGTATTTTCTTCAGAGTCCAGGTGAATTTTGAATTTCAATGATTTCTTCATTGTAATAATCGGATCTTCTTTCCCTCGTCCTCGGCCTCGGCCTCGAGTATGAGTCTAACGGGAATTAACTCCTTTTGTCTTTGTTGAAGAAAAATGATCTTTTTTATTTATTTTCTTTTCTTTGTCTTTTTCTTTCATATCCACCATTGTCTCTTTAAGGAATATTGTTTTCTTTATAGGAGCGTAATACTAGTAAGTTGAGCTAGGCAAATGTTTGGATCTAAAAGGGCTTTTATCAATGACTCTCTCATTTCTTTGGAAATCATAAGAGCGTCATAGATGCTCTATTGTGCTGATTGTTGACCGCATTTTTGGTGAGGTCTTCTCTCTCCTTAGTGCTTAAGATCTAGCCATAGGTTTTCCCTTTGACTATCCTAGAGGAATATAAATGGAACCCACCACCACTTACAAATTCATACCACTTCTTGACTCCCTTCAAATCCCACAAGTTTGATTGTAAACCCCTAAACCACTTGGAGGGTTAAAATCAATATGTGGAGGTTTAAAGCATGAGTTTCCTACAGGACTCTTTGGCCTTCGGAGTGAGGGTTGACTTGCACACACACTACACTCTCACACACATTCCAACCCTAAAATCATTCTTACCCAATTTAATTCCATGACTCATGTAGGTAATTCATATGGATGGACCTTAACCCATAAGCCCCTTGCTAAGAGGGTTAAGAACAACATAGTGAATGCCTAAAATGAGTCCTCTCATGGCTCTTGTGAGCTTAATATGGCTTCCTGGTTCAACCAAAATGATTTCATTTCACTCACATTTGATCAACCTTCATTTTTCCAAAATTTCAATTTTTGACCCCCGGGACCCTAAACCCACCAAACCTACCAAATGCCTTTGAAATTGCCCAAAATTTGCAAAATTGCCTAAATTACCCAAAATTCCTCAAAATCAGTCCTAAAAATTTCCCACAATTCAAATTGATCATCTTTGGTCAAATATACCAAAAATTTCAAAATACCCCCCCCCCCCCAATAACCTCCAAATACCCAAAGCACCCTTTTAACCCAAAAATTCCAAAAATTCAGAAAATTCCAAAAAAATTCTAAAAAATCCCAAATATTCCCAATTTCATTTTTTTCAACTACACTATAAGCTAATTTTGTCAATTTAGCCCACTTTTACCAAAACCCCTAATTTGACCTATTTTTAACCTAAGAGAGTCCAATGTCCAACCAAACCACTTCAATTGACCTCAATTTTGATCCAATTCAATCCTAAGCTTCAATTTAATATCCCCAATATCAATTTAGACCAAATCCAAACCCAATTTCATTAACATGTGGATCCAATTTCAATTTGAAGCTTAAAGCCCCAATTTTGGCACATGACCTAAACTTAGCCCAAACCAACCCAACTCAACTCCAATTAGCCCCAAATCTTTTCTAAAACCTTCCTAACATCCCCACAAACAAAAAACTAACTTGATTTACCCAAAATTTGAACCCAAACTCCACCTAAGCCTAACCCAAACCAAAAATCCCTAATTGGCCTAAACTAATCATGAACCCAAATAGGCCCAAATCCCAAAATCAAAGCCCAACCAAAATTGAAAAACTCTTTGTTATACTCCCATAAACATTTTTCAACATTAATTTTACATCAAACCCAACATTGGCCCAACCTTAACCCAAGTTAGCTCAAATTGATCCACGTTGGCCCCATTACCAAAAAGACCCAAATTAAATCCAATTCAACCCCAAATTACCCCAAATTTGCTCTAAACCATTCATGAAACATTCCCAAATTAAATCCAATAATTATTGGGCCCAATCTTTTACAAAACTTTCATCCCCTAACTTGTTTTAAAACCTAAAAGCCCACCTTTTCTAAGACACTTTAAAAAGCCCATCCAAAATAATTTCAAAAGGCCCAATATCAACCCAAAGCCCACATGACATTTCTTTCTATCATCCCTTTAATCAAAATCACCCCTAAGTTTCAAAATCATCATTAAACCATTCCAAATCAAGCTTCATGAAAATTTTCCACCAAAATACCAAACTTCCTAAAATCTACTTTCATGAAATTGATCAAGCCTTGCCCTAAGCCACATGGAGCCATTGAGCCATGCATAAGCCATATGCAAGCCATGGGAGCCACTTTCCACCTCACCAAGCCATTAATGGCAAGAAAAGGGGATTCTTTCTAAACCCTTCATTATCACTTTTTAACCCCATTTGTGCTACACTCTAAACCAAGTTTAGCCACATCACCATGGATGGAGACCTCACCACCCCTTCTTAGCTGATCCAAATGATTCCCTCAGCCCAAAACCAAGTCATGGGGGGTGCACCCAACCCATTGACATGACTTGACCAAATTGGACCCAAAAGAGCCAATTCCCCTATGTCATTTAAACCCACTCCTTTACACATGTCAAACCCCAATTGAATTCACAAACCTCAAGCCCTGACCACACTGAGTCAGATGGTGACCTGACCCTGGCCGGACCACCACCCCAGTCGCCGGAAACTACCAGGCCGAGAGGCTTAATTTGATTCAAAAATTCAAAATGAATTGGCTGAGCTGTCCCAACCCAAATGGCCATTGTGGCTGTTCTTCTCCTCCCCTATGCAGCAAATCCCGGCCTTAAAACCTCCCTGAAACCAGCCATGGCCATGCCTATTTAAACACCACCACCTCTCGACCAAAAGAGGTGATGAACCAAACCCTAACAAAACTCTGCCAAAATCATTCCAGACCCTTCTCCAAATATAGAGCACTTGATCCCCACTGAAATCTAGCCCTAAAACCCCCTCTGTGAGCTCAATTTCTGAGTTCAATTTTGTGCCCAAAACCAGGACACTTCTCCACAGTGAACCAAACTCTAAATAGAGCCTGTTGCTGCCACAGAGAAACCAAAGAAGAAGATAAAAGCCAGTTCACCCGTTGTTGTATCGCGTCTACAAATTAGGGAGGATACCACCTTCCAGTATATAGCCGACAGACCATCCGACCCTAAGCTTCCGGCTGCAAGAAGGATGGTACGGCGACCTACTACTGGCGAGCTAAGACCAAAACATTGTCTTGAGAAGAAAAGTCTCGTCAGGAGACTTGAATCAGAAAAAAGTGCTACTGCAATAAAGGGGACTCCCGGAAAGGAAGTTCAACAACTGTCACGAGACAACTGCTAGACCGTGCGGAAAAGGCCACTAAAGGATGTCATGGACAAGTTAAGGACCGACATCCGATGGTTAGCATAAGAAAGAGAAGAAAAACTAGAAGATGAAGTTGAATCATCAGATTTCATGGATGAGGAGTATGCCGAGATCAGTATGGTTCAGACGCGAGCATCATCAGCTTCACAAGGTGCTCCAGCAGCTGCAGAAAGAGATGAACCGGAAGTGATGAGGGCACAGCTTCAGGAAAGAGATGACACAATTTCCCAGATGGCAAAGAGGATGGAAGAGATGGCTGCCGCCTTAGCCACTCTCCAGAGTCAGGTACAACCTCAAAAAGAAACACCCCCAGAGATCATCCATATTGCAGATGGAGCAAAAGAGATCACATCTGTCAACGGAGACGAGCCACCAAAGAAAGATTCTGCACAAAGCATGATTCCAGAAAAGGACATTAAAAACATGGTAGAACAGCAGGTGCGAGAAGCTCTAGCACAATCTACGAGTGGAGCATCTCTTCAGACAGGTAGACCTTACCCCGAAGAGTTCGATGTGGTCCAATACCCGAAAGGCTTCGTACCACCTCTGTTTAAAACTTTTGATGGAACGGGAAACCCCCGACAGCATGTCGAACATTTTCGTGCTAGTTGCTGCAATGCCGGTGGGAGTGACGCTTTACTCTTTCGTCGGCTCGTCGATAGTTTGTCGTGGATCGCCTTCGACCGGTACGCGGAATCGCCGAACGGCTCGATGACCCACTTTTTATATGTTTGCAAATTATGTTAATAAGCAACGGCACCGTAAACTTGATCCCGCTTTATATATATATATATATATATATATATATATATATATATATATATATATATTTGATTTTATAATGAAATGTTTAATGTGGATTCTACGCAAGTATACGTATCAAGTAATACAGAGCTCTAGTGGAATCCTGGTTATTGATCCCACAGGAAAGTTTTTTAACAGATTTGTATCAGCTAAAATTTAAAGGAATTACTTACTAATATAGTAAACGCAAATTTAAAGTAACTAAAGAAAACTAAAGTAAACTAATGCTTGAAATAAAGTTAATTTAAATAATTCAGAAAAAGTATCCTTCTCCTTGTTTTTAGAAAATTAAGTGAATGATGAATCTAAATAAAATTTTTGAATTGTATTGTGACAAATAGGAGCATTCCTATTCTTTACCCTTTGGTCCAGTGCAAAGAACATCGACTAATCCTATGTTTGATTACCGAATCCGTGGCTGAGGCCGGGAGGATACCGGCCGCCACTTCGTAGCTCCCACGTTCCCCTCACCTGAGGGCTAACATCTACACTTCAGCTCTCAAATAATAGGACCAAATTGAATATTTTAGTCTGTCACACTAAAATGTCCAATTCTACGTCTGATAAATAATATTTCCCTATTTATTTGCACCCTCCTTCCAAGGTTTTTGACTTCCCTGAATATTGGATGTAATTTTTACTATAGTTGATAATTCAACATATTTTAACAAATCAATCGGTCGGATTGAAAGTAAATTAAGTTTTAAGTAAAAATTATCACAACTTATTTTAATATATTAGGTACATCTATTTAATTTCATCATTTCGCATAATTTTCATAAACAAGGAGAAAGACTAAGAAAACTACTCAGAATGCATGGGAATAAAAAAAAACATGAATTTCATTTAAAGTTAACAACAATAAACAAAGATACTTATCTTAATTTCTTCCCCAAGCAGACTCCTTGAAGTTCCTTTGACTTTTCCTTCTAGTACAGCACACTTCTAACTCACTAATTATACTCTAAAACTCTTAAATTAACACACAAACACAAATAGACCCTCTAAATAGACACACTGAAGACTCAAGAGACACACCTAGACACTAGAATTCAGCCTCTATTTATAGAGGTAGGCAAAGGTCCAAGGGATGCTTAAACACCTCTTCAAAAAGCGTCCAAGTTCAATGTATTTTGCATTTTGAACTGTCTCGCCGTCGGCGAGAAACGACCTCGCCGTCAGCGGGGCTTTTAGAAGGTCTTCAAACTGCGCGATCTCGCTGTTGGCGGGCTCGGGCTCGCTGTCGGCGAGGTAGTTGAAATTCCTTCAGAAATTCTCCTCATGATCTCGCCGTCGGCGGCCTCGATCTCGCCGTCGGCAACTTAGTTCATTTTGCATAAATTTCTTCCTTTTGATCCAAATTTGCTCCATTTCATGCTTTTTGCTTCCATCACTTATAAATCTTCGTTCCTGCAGTAAAATAAAGAAAATACCTTTCTTTAAAGTGCAATTTCATCAAAAATAGATATGAATTTCTTAATATATTTTTCTGTGATCACTCAGTAAAGACCTTTTCAGAACTAGAGAATCTCTTCGTTAAGCGGTTTGTCGGGGCTCAGCACCACATCACTATCGGTGATCTAGTGGTGGAGCAACAAAAGCCGAACGAGACTTTAGTGGATTACATACTTCGATGAAGGAATTTAAGCATGAAGTGTGAACCACATCTTTATGAACAACATGCAGTCGGCATCTTGCTTAAGTGTATCCATGGCCCGATAGCACTTCTCCTTAAAGGATTTACAATCAAGACTTTCGAGAAGTTGCTTAGCAAGGCCGGGAGATTGCAAGAAGAGGCAAAGCAGCTAAGTTTCGTAGACAAGACCGATAAGCAGAAAACTGTGAAGACATTTGAAAAGAAATCTGGAATCGTCGCGGCAGTAGATAAGGGCAAGCAGCCAATGTAGATACCGCCAGAACGACCACAGCCTAGTTATCAACCACCGCAACGGACTTATCAGCAACCTCAGCAGGGCTATCAGCAACCTCGTCCGAGCTATCAGTCGCCTCAGCATTATGAACAACCGCCTCGTTCATCGCGTACCTTAAGAGAACTTCTAAATAGAGAATATCCATTCAAAACTGAAGCAATAGCAAAGATGTTCCGCAGTTTAATGAAGACACCAGATTTTCAGCTGCCAGAGCCCAAGACGTAGAAGGAATTCAATAAGAAAGATCATCTGAACTATTGCCCTTACCACCAGATGCTCGGGCACAAGATAGAGGACTGCATCACTTTCAAGAGTTGGCTTGATGACAATCTCCGGAAAGGGAACATAACAATCCCAATGGAATACATGAAGGAACCCCAGAAAGGAGGTTCCGTCAATGTTATTTCAACGGATCCCATTGTTCCAATAGACCCGTACACAACCGATGATGGATGGAGTACCATCTGGACAAAGACTCAAAGAAAATTTTGGATCACATCCAGACCGCTTCGGTACGCGCTTCAACTCAGAGTTTGAAACCTGTCGAGCCGGCAGTATCACTTGCGATTGAAGAACCGCCCCAGAAGAAGGAGAAGATCGTGGAAGAAAAGAAGACCGAGGCTCCAAAGGGTAGACTAGGGACTGCTTATCCTAGGATGGTTATTTCCGATTTGGGGGAGAAATCCCTCGAACTCCTGACTCTGTATGATTATCTGCTCGCTCCGGCGGGATCTTATAATGATAAGGGTTATGGCGTTAGCTACGTTTTGACTGTTTCTAATGATTACGTAACTAGCGACAACCGGCTTAATCCGGATCTCGATTCCAATACAAATAACGATTCTCAAATCATACATAACCTCGATGACCACAACGAAGAAGATGTTCACAAAGGAGGCTACGAAAGCTCGACAAGCAACGAGTCCATTTGTGAATTCCGAGGAGCTCCGATCACGATAGAATTAGAACCATCAGACACCGAAGCAACTTCGTAAGAGCCGGTTGTTCCGATTCAAGAGGAGACATCGGTAAATTTAGAAGAGATAACGAGGTCAATCTAAGAAGCGAAAAAGTTCTACCCCCGAGAATGGGTTCAAAGGATAAAGGAAAGCAGGTGGTTGCTCAAGAAGAGTCAACCCCAGCAGAGGAACTGCCCATTCGGGAAGAAACCGAGGAACATGGTAATAAAGTGGACTATAACGTGCTAGCCCATCTTAGGAAGCTACCAGCCAAACTAAGCATATACGACGCTCTGATCTTGTCAAAGGAGATGAGGGAGGCTCTAATCAAGGCTTTACTTGATCCAGAGATTTGTTTAGCTCAAATGACCGGTAATTCCTTCGACGAGGTTTTCTCGTTAAGAGAACGACGAGGTGTTACTTTCACGTACAATGATCTATTACCGGGAACAACTCGATCACAACCGTCGTTATACATTTCGATCACTATTGGAAAGTTTACGCTCTCCGGAGTGTTGGTTGATCCGGAGCATCAATCAACATAATGAATCTTCGGACGCTAAGCATATTTGGAAATCGATACTCGCGAGCTCGAGCGTACAAGATGCTATTAAGAGGCTTCAATCAAAAAGGAGAAAGAGCTCTTGGATCGATAACACTACTAATGAAGACCGGTGATTTAGCAAAGACAACCGCAAAATTCCACATAATTGATTCTGAGACATCGTTCAACGCTCTACTGAGTCGACCATGGATCCATGAAAACCGGATGGTACCGTCGTCTCTGCACCAGTGAAAAAAGTATTATGAAGGAGGGGAACAGTGCATCAAAGGTGATTTGCAACCGTTCTCCGTGCATGAAATTGGAATTCATGAAGATGCGGCCTACTACGCGCCTCCGAAGAAAACAATCTTTTCCATAAATACCATACCAAATGAAGCAAAAGAAATTCGAGATGATGAAGAACCTGAAGTTCTAGTCCAACAGTTACTCACCACTCCCTTACGGCGAGATGGTGAAGATTTCTCCAGAACTCGCACCCGAGGTCGAGGCCGGGGACGAGGACGTGGAAGAAACGTTGGAACAGTTGGACAGAAGAAACCAGTCATCCATGTTGATCGGGAGAACAGTTCTGAAGAAGAAGAAGAAATTGAGAAAGAAACAGCGACAATAAGTCAGAAGGAACCACAATTCAAGATTTCTCTCGAAGATGAAAAGAATGAAGAATATAAATCAATGTACGTGAAGATTAACCATTATGTACATACTATGACCCTGACCCCGATCCATTCTAATAAGATCGAGGGTATGGTGGTCAAGGAAGTGCATGATGGTGGTGCTAAGCCAATCAAGTTCTAACGTGGTGCTTCTTCTTCCAAAACTGAAAGTGATGTACAATTTAAAGATGTTACTTCTTTCGAATTAATGGAACTACCTTTTGAGTGGTACTCTCCTCATGTTCAAAATTTAATTCAACGTGGAGTCTTACCTCGACGATGGACAAAAGAACGATCACAACACTTTGAAAAATTATGGAATAATGTCGGTCGGCCTCCCAATTCAAAACATGGTCTCGGATTCGGCACAGTAGGGTCAGTTGACGATACGGGATTTTGCTTGGTTGACACTTGCGAACCTAATAAAAACTGCTTGGAAACTTCGGAAGACCTCGAAGATCTACCAATCGGAGACGCTCCACCAGAATTCGAAGAAGAAATCAAATCTACAATAGACGAGTTAACGAAAGTTAACTTAGGTACTAGCGAAGAACTTAGGCCTACCTTTGTTAGCTCCTTACTCAATAAAGAAGACTCCGAGGAGATAATCATGCTACTAATGGAATTCAAGGCCTGTTTTGCTTGGAGTTATGATGAAATGCCAGGATTAGCTCCAGAATTCGCAGTTCACAGGCTAGGAGTAGATCCTACTTCCATTCCAGTTAGACAAGGTCCCAGAAGAATGCGTCTAGAGATTGAACAACAAGTAATAGCCGAAGTTAAGAAGCTAATAGACGCTAAATTTGTTCGTGAAGAACAGTACCCAACTTGGTTAGCCAACGTGGTACCAGTCAGAAAGAAGAATGGTCAGATCAGAATCTGCGTAGACTTCAGAGATTTAAATAAAGCATGTCCAAAGGATGAATTCCCACTACCAATCCCAGAACTGATGATCGACATTGCTTCAACACATGAAGTCTTCTCATTCATGGATGGATCTTTGGGATACAACCAGATAAAGATGGCATCAGAAGATGAAAAGCTCAAGGCATTCAGAACGCCGATCAAAGTGTATTGCTACATAGTAATGACATTCGGACTAAAGAACGCAGAAGCAACATACCAAAGAGCGATGACGAAGATTTTTTATGATCTCATTCACAACCAAGTCGAGTGCTACGTAGATGATGTAGTCATCAAAAGTAAACTGAAGGAAGATCACCTGTATGATTTGAGAATTGTTTTCGAGCGATTAAGACAATTCAACCTTAAGATGAATCCCTTGAAATGCGCCTTCGGCGTCACCTCCGGGAAATTCTTAGGATTTGTTGTCCGACATCGCGGGATTGAAATCGATTCGGAGAAGATTAAAGCTATTTTAGAAATGCCTCCTCCCAAAACTTTGAAACAACTACGATCCTTTCAAGGGAAGTTGGCATATCTTCGACGTTTTATCTCGAACTTGTCAGGTGGGTGTCAGCCCTTCTCGGCATTGGTTAAAAATGACGCCAAATTCGTTTGGGATGAGAAATGCCGCCGGGCTTTCAAGGACGTTAAGCAATATTTAATGACACCTCCCGTCTTAGCGACCCCGGTCTCGAGTAGACCGTTGATACTTTATACCGCAGATTTAGACGATTCTCTCGGAGCCCTGCTAGCCCAGGTCAATAACGAGGAAAAAGAAAATGTACTCTACTACTTAAGTCGTCGTCTGATTCCGACGGAAGTAAAGTATCCTCCGATTGAGAAGCATTGTTTGGCCCTGATCTTCGCCGCTCAAAAGCTCAGGCATTACATGCTTTATCATAAGGTCAACCTTATTTTGAGAGTTAATCCGTTGCAATACTTGATGACCCAACCGACGCTTTCTGGCAGACTTGCCAGGTGGTCGATGATACTATTGCAATTCGACAAAACTTTCATTCCTCTTCGCGCCGTAAAGGGACAAATCCTAGCAGACTTCCTCGCAGCACACTCTTTGCCTGTGGATTCGCCTCTCGATGACGATTTGCCTGATGAGAAGATAATGAGCCTAGAAGACCCTGATGATCGACATTGGGAACTATACTTCGACGGTGCGTCCTCAGCACAGAAGAACAAAGAATCGCAAACGATAGTGCCCAGTAAGGTAGGAATCGGACTAATCTTTTCAACACCGGAGCGGGGAATGTTAAGATACTCCTACCACTTAACAGAACCGTGTACAAAAAATGAGGCAGAATACGAAGCCCTTATAACAGGATTGGAATTAACCATTCAGATGGGAATAACGAACATCAACATCTACGGAGATTCTCAGCTGATCATTCAACAGTGTCACGGACAAGATGCGAATTTTAAAGCCAAGACTCGAGCAAGTACTTTCAATACGCCATGAAATTGTTGGAACAAATTCCAAATGTAACAATCTACAAGATTCCTAGAAAAGAAAATGCTCTTGCAGATGTGTTAGCCCGCCTTGCAAAGGAATTTAATTGCTTGCATGATGAGTCAGTTGAAGTGTCAGTTCAAGGACGACAGGTCCTATCACAGCTCGACATGGATATAATACATAAGTCAGAAAGAAAAGCAGAAGAAAAAATTGCAACAGTAACAGAAAATACAGAAGATTGGCGACAGCCACTAATAGACTACTTGCAAACAGGAAACTTACCGGATGATAAGTCATTAGCCCATCAAATCAAGAAAAGAACTCTGTCTTACGTATTAATAAACAATACATTATACAGAAGGTCTTTTGATTAGATGTGGCTAAGATGCCTGAGCGGGTCCGAGGCTCGTGAAATAGTTAAAGAAGTACATTCTGGACTTTTTGGCGCTCATCAGTCGGGTCCAAAAATGAAAATGAAGATTAAAAGACTAGGGTACTACTGGCCCTCAATGATGACCGACTGTATGAAAGTTGCTAAAAGCTGTCACCAGTACCAAGTGCACTGAGTGGTTCTACACCAACATCCAAATGTGCTACATCCGACAATCGCGTCGTGGCCATTTGGGTGTTGGGGCACAGATAGTGGGTCCGATAGAACCGCCTTCTTCAAGAAGACATCGCTTCATTTTTGCAGCTACAGATTACTTTTCTAAATGGGCAGAAGCTATACCACTCAGAGAAGTGAAGGCACACCACGTGCTACAGTTTTTCAAGAACCAAGTTGTCTACCGTTTTGGGGTACCATGCAGGATCATTTCAGATAATGGGTCTGCATTCAAAAGTAAAAAGATCAACAATTTTGTCAGAAGACAAGGGATCGATTGGCGATACTCAACGATCTACTACCCAAGAGCAAACGGCTTAGCCGAAGCTTTTAATAAAACTTTCGTTCAAATTTTAAAGAAAACTTTGGACGACAACAAGAGAAATTGGCACGAGAAGTTGTCAGAAGCCTTATGGGCCTACAGGATGACTTTTAGGACTCCTACTCAGTCTACGCCTTACGCTTTAATGTACGGGTCCGAGGCCGTCTTGCCCCTCGAAGTTCAGCTTCCGTCACTCCGAATCGCAGTTACAGAAAAAATCACTACAGAAGAAAATGCCAGACTACAACTGGAAGAATTGGAAAGCTTGGAAGGGAAAAGACTTTCTGCGCAGCAGAATTTGGAACTGTATCAAGCCAAGATGATCCAGGCCCATGATAAACTAGTCCGCCCAAGAACTTTCAAAGTCGGTGACTTAGTTCTTGTTCTCAGAAGACGTATTCTTGCACATCGCAAGATAGGTGGTAAATTTGAACTAACATGGGAAGGACCGTTCGTGGTCGAGACAGTCTACTCAGGAGGTTCCTACCAACTGGTGAATTGCCGTGGAGAACGACCCATGCTTCCAATCAATGGACGGTATTTAAAGAAGTATTACGCAACCTGATGTTTCGAATGGTGGCCTCTAAAGTAGAATCTTATCCCTAGAAACACGGGTGAAGTAATCACTTTGTGACTGGGTCCGAACCCAAAACAAAATAAAATGATGATAAAAAAAATATCATCAACAAAAATGTCAAAAAGAAAACATGGGAAATCGTAATAATAAAATGTCAATCTTTCCTTTTAAATCCATTCATTCCTGATATTTTCTCATCTCTTCCTACTTCCTTTAAATTTAAAAGAAGTGAATAAGAATTTTTAAGTGTTTTTCTTATTGTTCTTGTTCTTAGTACGGCCCTTGATCTTTTCCTTGTTTTTTTGCAGGGAAATGTCGAACGGGCGGTTGGTTCTAAACTTTAGAAATGGCATGAGTCTAGCACTTGATGATAAGAGGGTGAGGGATGGAGCAGTGACGAGATCGACTCGGACTTCACACCAACCGGCTTACAATACAAAGAAAATGATTGGATCCCAGTTGATCGAGAAGAACTTCACAGCGTACAGTGATGAAAATGGTGGCCCGAGCCACCAATCCAGCAACAAGAAAAGAAAAGCAAACACCGTGCATGCAACCGGAGAAGATAAGAAAATTAAGTCCATGGTTGCCACAGCAGAGGGTAGGCTTGTCAGCGCCGCGCCCGGAGAAATTCAAGGGGTAAGGAGAGCTACTCTCACTGCTACCCAGCGAAGAAATAAGAATCGTCGCATTCGCAAAAGTTGACCAAATTAGCAGAAGACCAACATAAACAGACAGTGGATACCGTTAGTGCAAGTTCTCCAAGGAGACCGGTTCGTCAGGACCCGGAAAGAAGAAAGTCAATTCCAAGAAAGTCAGAACAGATAAAAGAAATTCCAAGAAAAGCAGAAATAGAGTCAGTACCTCGACGCCGAGCAGAGGTACCGGATCCGGAGAGTCTTGTTGCGAAAGCAACCCCGAAGGATGTCCCTATGGAGACTATCCCCGAGGAGTCGAGACATGCAGAAGAACGTGCTGGGGTTGAGCCATACATCCCGCAGTATGTTACTAGACACCGAGGACTTCAGATAATCTCGGAATACGAGCTGGAGAAAATGCAACTAGTTGAGAAGAAAACCTTTAAATACTTTGAAAGAATTGGAGACAAGAGGGTCAACATCTTGGAAGGCCTCGAGCTGCATACAGATGTATTCTTAGATTATGAGCAACAATAAATTGTAGACTGCATCCTCGAATTACAGAAAATGGGCCGAGCTGGCCGCCTGAGAGAAAAGACATATTCAGAACCCCGAAGTAGGATGCCAGGAAAATGAAGAGTTACAATCCAATGCGGATGTTGCTACAATTTTGCCATAGACAGAAAGGGAAATCCACCAGGGATACTCCGTCGCGGTGAGGTGGATCTGATGCCAAGAACTATTAAGAGGATGGTGAAAAGGATGATAACATGGAGGGTATTGCTCGCGGATTGCATACCCAACAACTCGCATTATTAACATCTACAAGGAAGGCGACTGCATACCTCCACATATAGACCATCATGACCTTGTTAGACCCTTCTGCACAGTGTCATTCGTCAACCAGTGCAACATCATGTTCGGATCTAACCTCTGGATTGCAGGCCCCGATGAGTTCCGAGGGCCGATGGAGATACTACTACCGGTAGGTTCCGTCCTGTTGTTAAAAGGAAACGGAGCAGACGTAGCGAAGCATTGCATTCCAAGAGTGCATGTGGAGCGGATCTCAGTTACTTTTAGAAGAATGGAAGACAGAAAAATGCCTTACCACTTTTAGCCAGATCCAGAATTGGAAAGTCTCCAGCCCTACGAGCTGTGAGTTACATGGGAAATAGCACACCTCTAATACACATCCATGCGACATTCCTGCCAAGGGTGGCTTGGAAGGTTATGTTATCGTCCATGTTTCTTAATATTCAGACATGGATTTTTTGACAGACGCTTTTGGATGGATCAACAAGAATCTTACACAATCCGTTTTGGATTTACATGGATTGTATGAGACATTAAATTTCCAAGGGAAATGTCATCATGATTAGATCAAGTTGTATGATGTATTTTCAGCAAGTGGGAATGAAAACGACTACGTCATATTTTGCCTTCACCTCTTTTTGTGCAAATTGACTGGGAAACGCCATTAGAGTTAAATGAACTTTGAACAAAGAAAAGAAAAGAAAAGAAAATAAATGAGAATTTTTCCTAAAAAATCTAAATATTAAAGTGAACTTCAAATTCACATGAACACTAAATAAACAAAAAAAATTAATAAAATGGGATCGTTAAAGGACAAACAAAATGAATCTAAATCTCAAATTGAATTCTGATCTGAAACCTCTGATTCGAACCTTTCAGCTCTTTCCTCAATTGAAATTTGTTGGAAATTCTTTTGAAATTTGAATATTCTCTTCGACTTGTCGTTAAGTCAAGTCTTTTCAGCTTGGTACTCTTACCGGCTCCTTTCGCCTTCTTTCCTCTCGTGTTTTAGAAGATCGACTAGTTCCGTTGACACGGAGCCACGAACTTTGTTCGATTTGGTTCTGATGGCATAAGACTGGGTCCCTCTTCATACAGATAAATTTCCGAGTCTGGTACCAAATTCCAGTTCTCTTCCTTCGAGGTCGGAACCAAATTTCGACTCTCATTCGAATTGATACTTAAATTTCAATTCTAAATTTCCGAGACTGGTACCAAATTCCAGTTCTCTTCCTTCGAGGTCGGTACCAAATTCCGACTCTCTTTCGAATTGATACCAAATTTCAATTCTAAATTTTCGAGACTGGTACCAAATTCCAGTTCTCATTCCGAGATCGATACCTAAATTTTGATTCTCTTTCGAGGTTGATACCAAATTTCAATCCTCTAAATTCCGAGACTGGTACCAAATTCCAGTTCTCTTCCTTCGAGGTCGGTACCAAATTCTGACTCTCTTCCGAATTGAGACCAAATTTAGATTCTAAATTTCCAAGACTGGTACCAAATTTAAGTTCTCATTCCGAGATCGATACCTAAATTTTGATCCTCTTTCGAGGTTGATACCAAATTTCAATCCTCTAAATTCTGAGACTGGTACCAAATTCGAGTTCTCTTCCTTCGAGGTCGGTACCAAATTCCGACTCTCATTCGAATTGATACCTAAATTTCAATTCTAAATTTTCAAGACTGGTACCAAATTCCAGTTCTCATTCCGAGATCGATACCTAAATTTCGATTCTCTTTCGAGGTCGATACCAAATTTCAATCCTCTCTTTTGAGACTAGTACCAAATTCCAGTTCTCTTCTTTCGAGGTCGGTACCTAAATTCCGACTCTCATCCGAATTGATACCTAAATTTTGATTCACAACTTTTGAGACTAGTACCTAAATTCTGGTTCTCATTTCAGGGTCGGTACCTAAATTCTGACTCTCTTACTGAGAACGATATCTAAATTTCGATTCTCTTTCATGATTGATACTTAAATTTCAAATCTCACTCTCTCGAGATCAGTACCTAAATTTTGATTATCATCCTTTTTCCGTCGATACTTAACCTCTGATTCTCACTCCGAGACTGGTACCTAAATTACAGTTCTCTTCGCAATCCCGAGGTTGAAACCCAGGTTTCAATTCTCATTTCAAATCTAAATTTCAAATTCAAAATTTCCTTAAATGGATTTTAAATTAAACTTCAATCGAAATTGAAACTCAGAACAAATCAAAATCTAAACTCACACATCGAAACTTGAAATTTAAAGGTAAAATGAAATCTAAATTGAATTCCCCGCATCTTGTGATTTGGAGTTCACCTCCTTTTCCATTCCCCAGCCGAGAGTTCAGAATCTCCGCCTTGGAAATATACCCGATACTCCCCAGCCGAAAATTCTTCTACTTCGTCCTAAGTTCGTCACTTGAACATCAGTGTTGGTTTTGTTGATCTCTTCAGTCAACGCCAATACGCGCGGTGTGCTTGGTTAGCACACCACACCTATTGGGGGTCCATTTGTCGACCTCAATTTTGGTGAGGTCTTTTGCTTCTCTCTTTAGTACTTAGGATCTAGCCTTAGGATTTTCCTTTGACTAATCTTAGAGGACTAGAAATGGAACCCACCACTTAGAAATTCAAACACTTCTTGACTCCCTGTAAACCCCACAAGCTTGATTGTAGACCCCTAATCACCTGTAGAGGGTTGAAATCAAATGTGGAGGTTTAAAGGATGAGTTCCCTATAGGACTTTTAGCCTTAAGAATACCCCTGGCTGGCCCGGTCCGGTGAGGGCCGACTTGCACATACACTACACTCTCACACACATTCCAAGTCCTAAAACCACACACTCACCCAACTTGACTTCCTGACTCATGTAGGTAATTCATATGGATGGTCCTTAACCCCTAAGCCCTTAGCTAACAGGGTTAGGAACAACATAGTGAATGCCTCAAATGAGTCCTCTCATGGCTCATATGGGCTTGATATGGCCTTATGGCTCAACCAAAGTGATTCCACCTCACTCACACTTGATCAATCTTTCTTTTTTCAAAATTTCAGTTTTTGACCCCCGGGGCCCCGGACCCACCAAACCTGCCAAATACCCTTGAAATTACCCAAAATTTGTAAAATTATATAAGTTACCCAAGATCCCTCAAAATCAATCCCAAACACTTCCCACCACTCAAATTGATCATCTTTAGCCAAAATACCGAAATTTCCAAAAATACCCCTAAACCCCCCAAAATTACCAAAATACCCTTTTACCCCAAAACTTCAAAAATTCTAAAAATTTCCAGAAAATTCCAAAAAATCCCAAATATTCTCAATTTTATTTTATTCAACTACAACATGGGTCAATTTTGCCAATATACCCCACTTTTACCAAAACCCCCAATTTGACCCATTTTCAACCCAAGTGAACCCAATGTCAAACCAAACCACCCCAATTGACCTCAATTTTGGTCAAATTCAATTCTAAACTTCAATTCAATATCCCAAATATCAATTTAGACCAAATCCAACTCTAATTTGATTGACATTTGGGCTCAATTTCAATTTGAAGCCTAAGGCCCAATTTTGGCCCATGACCTAAACCTAGCCCAAACCAACCCAATTCAACTCCAATTGGCCCCAAATCTTTTCTAAAGCCTTCCTAACATCCCCATAAACAAAACACTAACTTGATTTTCCCAAAATTTGAACCTAAACTCCACCCAAACCTAACCCAAAACCAAAATCCCTTAAATTGACATAAGCCCAAACCTAACCCAAATGGGCCTAAATCCCAAAATTAGAGCCCAACCAAAATTGAAAACTCTTTGTAACACTCCCATAAACATTTCCCAACATTAATTTTACATCAAATCCAACATTATCCCAACTTAGCCCAAGTTAGCACAATTTGACCCACTTTGGCCCCTTTAACTAAAAAGCCCAAATTAAACCCAATTTAATTCAAAATCACTTTAAACTTGTTCCAAACCACTCATGACACATGCCTAAACCAATTGCAACATTTATTTGGCACAATCCTTTACAAAATTTTCATCCTAAATTTACTTTAAATCCAAAAGCCCACTTCCTTAAACTACTTTAAAAGCCCATCCAAAATGATTTCAAAAAAAGCCCAAAATCAATCCAAAGCCCACATGACAAATTCTTCTCATCATACCTTTAATTGAAATCATCCCTAAGTCCTAAATCAATAATCAAGCCATTCCAAATCAAGCCACATGCCAAATTACCCCTAAATGCTAAAAATTTCTAAAACCCTTTTTCATGAAACAAGCCAACCTTTTCCAAGCCAAATGTAAGCCAAATGTGAGCCATTTACAAGCCATATGAAGCCATGAGAGTTTTGACACCTCACCATGTCATTTATGGCAAATGGAGGAGCCCCTTTCTTAAGCCTTCCTTAAGCCTTTTTAACCTCATCCATGATACACACTAAACCATGCTTAGCCACCTCACCATGGATGGAGACTTCTCCACTCCAATTCAGCTGAGCCATATGATTCGCTTCAGCCCAAATCAGGCCTTGGTGGGTGCACCAAACCCAAATCCATGCATTTGACCAAACCAAGCCCAAAATGATCCCTTCCCCTTCCACTTTGATTCAACTCCTTTACACTTGGCATTTGCCAATTGAACTCACAAAACTCAAGCACTGACCTCACTGACCCTGAGGGTGACCCATGCCTGGCCGGCCAGCCACCACAGCCGCCGGAAACCACCAGGCCGAGAGGCTTAATTTGAATCAAAATTTCAATTTGAATTAGCTGACTTGTCCCAACCTAAATGGCCATTGCAGTTGTTCTTCCCTTGCCCTGAGCAGTTGATCCAAACCTCCAATTACCTCTGAGAAGCCATCCAGCCACCTCTATTTAAACCCACTCACCTCTCGGCCAAACAAGGTGATGAACCAGACCTTAAGGAAACTCTGCCAAAATTACTCCAGGACCTTCTCCTAACCTAGAGCAACTGATCCCCAGTGTTCCTTCGCCCTAAACCTCATTAACGAGCTCAATTTCCGAGTCGAAAATCCACCCAAAAATAGGACACTTCACCACAGTGAGCCAATCTTCAAATTGATTGACCCTACAACTTCACCAGACCAAGAGGAGAAGTTCCCCAGCAAAAGCCCCCTCACCAGGCCAGCCATTGCTTCCAGCCTCCAAGCATTGTGATCGGCCTTGGTCACTTTCATACTTAGACAATTCCCCAGAGCCAGGGACTTCATCTGGAGCTTTCTTGGACTCAATCAAAGGTGACACAACCCTCAGATGGAAGCTTCACTTCTCTGAGCAAAGGTATGAACTCATTCTTCCTCCCGAGCTTCCAGCAATTCTCTATTTTGTTTGGGTTAATTTCATAGCTTATAAAACGTATGGATGTGTTCGTCTCTTCAAGAAGAATCGATAGAGTAAAAGGACTCGAAAATCTATTGAGAATTGAGAGAGATATAAGGTTTTGAGTGTGGACGGTCACGAGTGCACACCAGTCGTAGACGATGACCAGGAGCCATTGGATCGCGCGTGTATCGAGGGGACGGTCAAGATCAAGCCGGACAGCGGAATGTTACGTGAACCGCGGGCCCCTGGAGCGCTGAGTCAGATGGCGGCGCCGAATCACAGAGCGACGCGTGGGCTTTCGATCCGCCGTAGGTTGACGCGGCGCCGAGTCGGATAAGTAGGAAATTAGGGTATTTTTGAATTATTTAAATGCCCTGAACTTCAAAAATTCATATCTTTGAATAGAAAATTCACAAAAATAAAATAAAAATACTCTCTTGCTCAGTAAACAGAGGAGAATAATGTGGAAAAGAAATCAAGTTAATTGGATGAGTATTTTATTTTTAATAATTATTTAATGTTTCCAATGTTTTGATTCTCCATTTGCATAGACAATTCACCATGTCATGAGACCATAAGGCTTTTGAAGCCTCTGATCTTGGGAACATTCCCTGAATTTTTCAAGGTCAGAGGCCATCTCTGTGAAGAGTTATTGATTTTTCAAGTTCATATCACTGCTTTAGGTATTTTAATTCCAATAATTAGCATGTTGTAAAATAAATTCTAGAAAAATTTGGTGATGTTTCTTAGAACCAGAGGACCCTATAAAAAATATATTTTTAGTTAATTCATTCATAATAACCTTAATTGGCCTAAACTCCCAAAAGTGAATTTGAATTCATTAGGGTTAACCACACACCAAATTGAATTGAAAACAATTCTCCATTGCTCTTTAGGGTCCGAGGAACCTTACATAAAATTTTGAAATCAATTGGACTTGATTAACCCCACCAAATGGATTGATTAAGCCTCATAAGTAAAATGGAACTTTAAAAATTCATAACTCCAAAAATACTTTTCAAAAATTCACAAAAATGATTTTGGAGCTTCTCTGATATCAGGGGAGTTCAGGAAAATTAAAATTGGAATTTTCTAAAAAATTTGATTTTCTACAATATTTTAATATTTTAATAATTAAAAAATAATAAAAATCACAAAAAAATATTAAAAATCATAAAAATGTCACATTTTGACTCCTAATCACTTAGGAACAAACCAAATATTTTTCCTAAGTCCCTAGGATAAGATATTGAATTTTAAAGGCTTAATGTAATTTTTAATATTAAAAAATGAATTTTCAACCTTTTTCACTAAAATAATTCTAATAAATCAAAGAAAAATCAGAAAAATTATAGAACTTGTTTCTCTGGACTCCTTGAGGTCAGAGAAATTTTAAAAAAATATAAAATCTATTTTTCAATCTTCATTTTATTTTAAAATTAGTTAATACTCTAAAATTCAAAATAATTTTTATAAATAAAATATAATTCAAAAAATCACAAAAATTGGTCCAAAGGGTTCTCTGGTCATTAGGAACATCCCATAATTTTCTTAAGGACAAAAACTTTACCTTGGTCATGTTGTTGAATTTTCTTTGAAAACCCCTATTTTCTACTAAAAATAATTATATAAATAAATTAAATTCAGAAAAAATCACATTTTCTCCTCTAATGTCTTAATTGACATATGTGTGAGGTGACATAAAAATTTCAAATTCATTTGAGCTAAATTTAGTGAGTTATGAAATAAATAAGCTTAAAAAGACATAAATTTAATTAAAAATTTTAACCATTAATTAAAACTTTAGGTTTAATCAAAATGGAGGGTAAAATATTTGATTTTAATTTTCTCTTGGATGATTGAAACTTAGGGAATTAAAAGGGTAGAAACCCATTAAACACTTTGAAACTATCAGAATGAAACTCTAATTAATAAAATAATTTAAATTTTGGGAAGAATATATTTAGAATTTGGATTATTAAAATAGGGATATTATTAAGAGGATATTTATTCTTTAATTTAAAAATCCCTAAATAAGTTACTTCAATAATATTTAGTTCTTAATTAAGAATTAAAATAATAATCCAAATTAAATAAATTAAAAATTAAAAGAAGGAAACCCTTAAATGAATTAGTGCTTAAAATGTTAAATGGTCCAATAATTAAAATCAAATTTAAAATCTTGGAGTTAAATTAAATTAAATTAAATTAAGTCAAGTCAATGTTTAAATTAAATTAAATTAACACCTTAACAATTAAATTTAATTTAATTTAAAATATTGAAACTAAAATTAAAATTAAATTAAATTAAATTAAATTAAAATAAAATTAAAATTAAAATTAAACTAAAATTAAATTAAAATTAAATTAAAATTAAATTAAAATTAAAATTAAATTAAATGAAATGAAATTAAATTAAATTAAAATCAAATTAAATTAAAATCACTTAACAACAAACCTAAATGAAATCATTAAGTGTTAAATCAAAACATATCAATAATTTCAACACCTCTTTCTATCTAAGTAAATTTAAAATATGAACATCAATTTGAAATACTAAGATAATTGAAAGTGTAAATATCTAAATTAAATCTAAAATAATTTGAACACTATTCCAAACTTAAAATTATTAATTAAAACCTCATAATTAAATTAAATCACTTTAAATCATTAACTCAAACTTTAAATTAAGAATGATTAAAATTCTCAACAAACCAACTCGCCCTTAAAGGCTTTAATTATTATAACTCTTAAATAGAGTATTAAGTGAAATGTCACTTCATTCATCAGGTAATCAAATACCCAAGTTCACTGAGCAAGAGACAAAGTTTAACTAAACTCCTGGATGATTAATTCATAAGTGCAACTAAATTTACTTGGATTCAAAATGATCTCGGAAATATTGAAAAGTTGTTTAGGACTCATCCTAAGCACTTCCTCAATATGACAGGATGTTTTAGAAGAACAATTGAATTTAATTGTTCTTTGATGAAGAAAATCATCCTTAAACCAAACCAAGAACCTAGACGTCATAGGAGATGACTAGTTATATGATTAGGAATTTGGTAGACAACCAAAACCCTTCCCTTAGCTTTACCTAGGTACCTGTTAAAATATTTAAATGCCTTAACATGTGTTTTAAGTGCAGCTTGGGATGACGGGAAGACCCTCCATGTATGCTTTTATTTTATTGCAATTTACTTTATTGCAATTTACTTACATGCACTGTACTTTACTTTTCTTGCATGATAAATAAGATCATTGCATGAAAACCAAAACCTTTAGGATAGTCCCCGAACCGAAACCTAAACTAAATTAAAAGTCATTGCAAGATAAAATTCACCGCCACAACATTCCAAAATATAAAACAACTCAAAATTTAATCACAAACGTAACAACAAAACTACAATTACAACTAAATTAAAACGTCTCATTGAATGATCCGGAATACCTCGGATGATGTAACCCACGTGTTGCTAACGGGATTTCCCACGGTCTAAATGAAAGTGTGGAACTCATTCAAGTTGAGTTTAGCAAATTCATCTAGACTAAGTGAATTCGATGAAAATAACGGTGTCGGGATGACGGAACCGTGGGATCTTAATCGGTTCTGTTTAAACAACTTTAAGATTTGTTTTAATTAAAATATTAAAAAACTTGAATTTTAAGATTTTCTCTAAACCAAAACACTCCTCTCATCTCCCGATTTATGACTTCTAAAACTAAACCTCTACAACGACAAGGAGCTTGGAGCATGGTGGGCAGCACGGCCATAGTCATCAGCAAAACTCGGATCTACTTCAGCAAAACTTTCTTAGAATTAAATAACCAAGCCATAGGATTTCGAGGTAGTTTGCTTAGTGCAACATAAATCCTCAACTTTTTGTTAGGCATTTGTATAATCATGTTATGCAAATTAAGCCCTAACCTAGTCTTAGGACTCCGAGGTAGTCGTTTGGTATGACATAAACCCTCACATCTTCAAGGCTATTTGTATGATTATGTCATACAAATATAAGTCCTAATTAATTAAAATTGGCAAGATTGAAACATTAAGTAAATTCCTAAATCTAAGCCAAACAATAGGATAGTTTGGGAAGTTGTCAAGATTCTTCTTGGATCCTCAGCTTCTCCTACTTCTCTTCCTTTGGTCTCCTGAAAATAAATTGTTCCAAATTTGGTCAATTCCCAATTGAAATTTCAAAAATTCAATCCTTTGAAAACCTTAAACTTTGAAATTTCTGAGAGCAAAACCACTGATCATTATCGAGAGTTTTCTTAAATGATTCCCGTCATTTAAGATGTAATTAACTATAGGGTCTTACCCTTATAGGGAACTTTAAGAACCCAGGTAATATAAACCCTGCTTAATTCTTTTATATTAAGCAGGGGAACTTGTCGGCTTATAAAATTGGTTCGCAGACCAAACGGATGTCACAAATCTTCTAGTTTATTTAATTGAGCCCCATCATCAAGCAGTGTGTCTATTCTTCGAGATAGATACACTCGTTTGTGATGCGATGCTCGTTTACATAAACTATTTGGGATGTGAGATCGGTTTGATTTCATATCTTAAAATTTTCAAACTTAAAATTATTTTCAAAATAAAATGCTACTTTCTAAATTATATATATATACATTTAAATTAAATTTCAAATCTAAAATTCGCCGACAATTTTCGTAGGCGTCCCCTTTTCAAAATACAACACACAACCTAAAAATATGCCGACAGACCTCTGACTCTGTATGATTATTTGCACGCCCCAGCGGGATCTTATAATGATAAGAGTTTTGGTGTTGGCTACGTTTTGACTGTTTCTAACGATTACGTAACTAACGACAACCAACCTAATTCGGATCTTGATTCCAATGCGATAAACGATTTTCAAATCATACTGAACCTCGATGACCACGATGAAGGAGAAGACGCTCACAAAGATGGCTACGAAAGCTCAACAAGCAACGAGTCTATTTATGAATTTCGAGGAGCTCCAATCACGATAGAATTAGAGTTATCAGATTCAGAAGCAACTCCAGAAGAGTCAGTAGTTCCGATTCAAGAGGAGACACCGGTAGATTCACCACCAGATTCAGGACAAGTAACTGAAGTCAACCTAAGAAGCAGAAAAGTTCTACCTACGAGAATGGGTCCAAAGGATAAAGGAAAGCAGGTGGTTGCTCAGGAGGAGCCAACCCCAGCAGAAGAATTGCCCGTTCGAGACAAAACCGAGGAACATGGTAATAAGGTGGATTATAACGTGCTAGCCCATCTTAGGAAGCTACCAGCCAAACTGAGCATCTACGACGCTCTGATCCTGTCAAAGGAGATGAGGGAAACTCTGATCAAGGCTTTACTTGATCCATAAATTTGCTTAGCTCAAATGACTGGTAATTCCTTCGACGAGTTTTGCTCGTTAAAAGAACAGCGAGGTGTTACCTTCACGGACAATGATCTACTACTGGGAACAGCTGATCACAACCGACCGTTGTACATTTCAGTCACTATTGGAAAGTTTACGCTCTCCAGAGTGTTGGTTGATCTGGGAGCATCAATCAAAATAATGAATCTTCGGACGTTGGCATATTTGGAAATTGATGCTCGCGAGTTTGAAGCAGACAAGATGTTATTAAGAGGGTTCAATCAGAAAGGAGAAAGAGCTCTTGGATCAATTACACTATTGATGAAGACCAGTGACTTAGCAAAGACAACCGCAAAATTCCATATAATTGATTCTGAGACATCGTTTAACGCTCTATTGGGTTGGCCGTGGATCCATGAAAACCGGATGGTACCGTCGTCTCTACACCAATGCATAAAGTATTACGAAGGAGGAGAACAGTGTATTAAGAATGACTTACAACCATTCTCCGTACACGAGATTGGAATTCATGAAGATGCAGCCTACTACGCGCCTCCGAAGAAAACAATCTTCTCCAAAAACACCGTACCAAATGAAACAAAAGAAGTTCGAGACGACGAAGAGCTCGAAATTCTAGTTGAACAGTTACTCACAACTCCCTTACGACGAGATGGTGAAGGTTTCTCTAGGACTCACACCCGAGGTCGAGGCCAGGGACGGGGTCAAAGAAGAGACATTAGAACAGTTGGACATAAGAAACCAGTCATCGACGTTGATTGGGAGAACAGTTCCGAAGAAGAAGAAATCAAGAAAGAAGCAGCGGCGATAAGTCAGAAGAAACCACAGTTCAAGATCTCTCTCGAAGATGAAAAGAATGAAGAATACAAATCAATGTACGAGAAGATTAACCATTATGTACATACTATGACCCTGACCCCGATCCATTCTAATAAGGTCGAGGGTATGGTGGTCAAGGAGGTACATGGTGGCGGTACTAAACCGATCAAATTCTACCGTAGTGCTTCTTCTTCCAAAACTGAAAATGATGTACAATTCGAAGATGTTACTTCTTCTGAATTAATGGAACTACCTTTTGAGTGGTATTCTCCCTGTGTTCAAAATTTAATTCAACGTGGTGTCTTACCTCGACGATGGACAAAAGGTCAATCACAACACTTTGAAAAATTATGGAATAATGCCAGTCGGCCTCCCAATTCAAAACATGGTCTCGGATTCAGCACAATAGGATCAGTTGATGATACGGGATTTGCTTGGTTGTCACTTGCAAGCCTAATGAAGTCTTCTTAGAAGCTTCAGATGATCTCGAAGATCTGCAAATCGAAAATGCTCCGCTAGAATTTGAAGAAGAAATTAAATCTACAATAGGCGAGTTAATGGAAGTTAACTTAGGTACTAGCGAAGAGCCTAGGCTGACCTTTGTTATCTCCTTGCTCAATAAAGAAGACTCCAAAAAAATTGTCAAGCTACTAATGGAATTCAAGGATTATTTTGCTTAGAGTTATGACGAAATGCCAAGATTAACTCCAGAGGTGGCAGTTCATAGGCTAGGAATGGATCCCACTTTCGTTCTAGTCAGGCAAGCTTCCATAAGAATGCGTCAAGAGATTGAACAACAAGTTATAGCTGAAGTTAAGAAGCTAATAGACGCAAAATTTGTCCATGAAGAGAAATATCCAACTTGGTTAGCCAATGTGTTACCAGTCAGAAAGAAGAATGGTCAAATCAGAATCTACGTGGATTTCAGAGATTTGAATAAAGCATGTCCAAAGGATGAATTATCACTACCAATTCCAAAACTGATGATCGACATTGCTTCAACACATGAAATCTTCTCTTTCATGGATGGATCTTCAGGATACAATCAAATAAAAATGGCACTGGAAGATGAGAAGCTCACAGCCTTCAGAACGCCGATCAGAATATACTGCTACATAGTAATGCTTTTTGAGTTGAAGAACGCAGGAGCAACATACCAAGGAGCTATGAAGAGGATTTTTGATGATCTCATTCACAACCAAGTTGAATGCTACGTGGATGATGTAGTCATCAAAAGCAAACTAAGGGAAGATCACTTGTATGATTTGAGAATTGTTTTCGAGCGATTAAGACAATTTAACCTTAAGATGAATCCCTTGGAATGTGCCTTCGGCGTCGTCTCTAGGAAATTTTTAGGATTTGTTGTCCGACATCGTGGAATTGAAATCGATCCAGAGAAGATTAAAGCTTCGACGCTTTATCTCGAATTTGTCAGGTAGGTGTCAGCCCTTCTCGGCATTGGTTAAAAAGGATGCCAAATTCATCTGGGAAGAGAAATGTCAGCGGGCCTTCGAGGACATTAAACAGTATTTATACTTTATACCGTGGCTTTAGACGACTTCCTTGGAGCCCTGCTAGCCCAGGTTAATGATGAGGGAAAAGAAAATGCTTTCTACTACTTAAGTCGTCGTCTAATTCCGACGGAAGTAAAGTACCCTCCGATCGAGAAGCATTGTTTGGCCCTGATCTTCGCCGCTCAAAAGCTCAGGCAGTACATGCTTTCTCATAAGGTCAACCTTATCTCGAAGTTTAATCCGTTGCAATACTTAATAACCCGCCCGACTTTTTCCGGCAGACTTGCCAGGTGGTCAATGATACTATTGCAATTTTACATAACTTTCATTCCTCTTCGTGCCGTAAAGGGGCAAGTCCTAGCAGACTTCCTCACAGCGCACCCTTTACCGGCAGAATCGCCTCTTAACGACGACTTGCCTGACGAGCAGATAATGAGCCTAGAAGACCCCGATGATCAGTGCTGGGAGCTGTACTTTGACGGAGCATCTTCAGCACAGAAAAATAAAGAATTGCAAACGATAGTGCCCGGTAAGGCAGGAATCGGACTAATATTTATAACACCGGAACGGGGAATGTTAAGGTACTCCTACCATCTAACGGAACCATGTACGAACAACGAAGTAGAATACAAAGTCCTCATAACCTGACTGGAATTGAGGATAACCGACATCAACATATAAGGAGATTCACAGTTGATTATTCAACAGGTCGCCAGACAGTACAGAATTCTGAAGCCAAGACTTGAGCAGTCTTTCAGTATGCAATGAAATTGTTGGAGCAGATTCTGAATGTAACGATCTACAAGATTCCCAGAAGAGAAAATGCTCTCGCAGATGTGTTAGCCCGCCTTGCAGAGGAATTTGCCTGCTTGCAGGATGAATCAGTTGAAGTGTCAGTTTAGGGACGTCAGGTTCTCTCGCAGCTCGACATGGACATGATACACATGTCAGAAAAAGAAGAAGAATCAATCGCGGCAGTAACAGAAAATGCAGAAGACTGGCGTCAACCGCTCATAGACTACCTGCAAATAGAAAACATACCGGACAATAAGTCATTAGCTCATCAGATCAAGAAAATAACTCTGTCTTACGCGTTAATAAACAATACATTATACAAAAGGTCTTTTGATCAGATGTGGCTAAGATGCCTAAGCGAGTCCGAGGCTCGTGAAATTGTTAAAGAAGTTCACTCAGGACTTTGTGGCGCTCATCAGTCAGGTCCGAAAATGAAGATGAAAATTAAGAGACTAGGGTACTACTGGCCCTCGATAATGACCGATTGCATGAAGGTCGCCAAAAGTTGTCACCAGTGCCAAGTGCATGGAGTGGTTCTACATCAACCTCCAAATGTGCTACATCCGACAATCGCGTCGTGGCCTTTTGAATGTTGGGGCACAGATATTGTGGGCCCAATAGAACCGCCTTCTTCAAGAGGACATCACTTCATTCTTGTAGCTACGGATTACTTTTCCAAGTGGGCAGAAGCAGTACCGCTCAGAGAAGTAAAGGCGCACCACGTGCTACAGTTCTTCAAGAATCAAGTCGTTTACTATTTCAGGGTACCGCGCAGGATTATTTCAGATAACGGGTCCGCATTTAGAAGCATGAAAATCAATAATTTTGTCAGAAGACACGAGATTGACTGGCGCTATTCGACGATCTACTGCCCAAGTGCGAATGGCTTGGCCGAAGATTTTAATAAAACTCTCTTCCAAATCCTAAAGAAAACTTTGGATGACAACAAGAGAAATCGGCACGAGAAGTTGTTAGAAGCCTTATGGGCCTACAGAACAACTTTCAGAATTCCTACTCAGTCTACGCCCTACGCTCTAATGTACGGGTCCGAGGCCGTCTTACCCTTGGATGTACAGCTTCCCTTACTCAGAATTACAGTTGCAAACAAAATCACTACAGAGGAAAATGCCAAATTACGACTAGAAGAATTGGAAAGCTTGGAAGGAAAATGACCTTCAGTGCAGCAGAATTGGAACTGTATCAAGCCAAGATGATCCAGGCCCACGATAAACTGGTCCGCCCAAGGATGTTCAAAGTCAGTGACTTGGTTTTAATTCTCAAGAGGCCTATTCTTGCACACCGCAAGATAGGAGGTAAATTTGAACCGACTTGGGAGGGGTCATTCGTGGTCAAGACAGTCTACTCTGGAGGTTCCTACCAACTGGTGAATTACCGTGGAGAACAACCTATGCTTCTAATTAATTGATAATATTTGAAGAAATATTACGCAACCTGATGTTTCGAATGATGGACTTTAAAAGTGGAGTCTCATTCCTAGAAATACGGGTAGAGTAATCATTTGTGACTGGGTCCGAACCCAAAATAAAATGGATGATAAAAAAAAAATCATTAACAAAAATGTGTTAAAAGAAAACATGTGAAATCATAATAATAAAATGTTGATCTTTCCTTTTAAATCAATTCATTCCTGATCTTTCCTCATCTCTTTCTACTTTCTTTAAAATTTAAAAGAAATAAATAAAAATTATTTCATTAATAAATGTTTTCTTATTGTTCTTGTTCTTAGTACAGCCCCTGATCCTTCTTTCCTTGTTTTTCGCAGGGATATGTCGAAGGGCGGTTGGTTCTGAACTTTAAAAATGGTGTGAGTCTAGCACTTGATGAAAAGAGGGTGAGGGATAGAGCCGTGATTGAGATCGACTCTGATTTCACACCAGCCGGGCTACAATATGAAGAAACTGATTGGACTCTGATTGATCGGGAAGAGCTCCGCAGCCATACAGTGATGAAATTGGGTGACCCAAGTCAGCCGTCTACTAGCAAGAAAAGAAAAGCAAACGCCGCTCATGCAACGGGAGAAGACAAGAAAATAAAGTCCGTGATTGCTACAGCAGAAGGCAGGCTTGTCAGCGCCATGCCCACAGAAATTCAAGAAGTAAGGAGAGCTACTCTCACCCCTACTCAGCTAAGAAACAAGAACCGTCGCATATGCAAGATGCTGACCAAGCTGGCAGCGGATCAACAAAAAGAGACAGTTGCTACCGTCAATGCAAATACTCCAAAGAAATCGGTTCGTCAGGAACCAGAAAATAGAAAGTCAATTCCAAGAACAGCAGAGAGGATGAAAGCAATTACAAGAACAACAGAAAGGATGAAAGAAACTCTAAAAAGAGCAGAAATAGAATCAGCGCCTCGACGCCAAGCAGATGTACCAGTTCTGAAGAGTCTTTTTGCGAAAGCAACCCCGGAGGATGTCCCGACAGAGACTATCCCCGAGGAGCCAAGACATGCAGGAGAGCGTGCTGGGGTTGAACCATACATTCCCCAGTACGTTACCAGACCTCGCCGATTGCAGATAATTCCGGAATATGAGCTGGAGAGGATGCAGAATGTTGAGAAGAAAACTTTTGAATATTTTGAAAGGACTCGAGGTAGGAGGATCAACATCCTAGAATGCCTCGAGCTGCATACGAATGTGTTTTTAGACTACGAGCAGTAGCAAATTGTGGACTGCGTCGCTGAGCTTTAGAAAATGGCTCGAGCCGGTCGTTTAAGAGAAAAGACCTACTCAGAACCTCGAAAGTGGATGAGAGGAAAAGGAAGAGTTACGATTCAGTGCGGGTGTTGCTACAACTTCGCCGAGGACAGAAAGGGAAATCCACCAGGGATACTCCATCGCAGATAGGTGGATCTGATGCCAAAAATTATCAAGAGAATGGTAAAAAGGATGGTGACATGGAGGGTATTGCCTGCAGATTGCATACCCAACAGCTGCATCATTAACATATACAGGGAGGGTGACTGCATACCACCACATATAGATCATCACGACTTCGTCAGACCTTTCTGCACAGTGTCTTTCGTCAACCAGTGTAACATCATGTTCGGATCTGACCTCCGGATAGCAGGCCCCGGTGAATTCCGAGGGCCGGTGGAGATACCACTACCTGTAGGTTCCGTCCTGGTGTTAAAAGGAAACGGAGCCGACGTAGCAAAACATTGCATCCCAGGAGTGCCTATGGAGCGGATCTCCGTCACTTTCAGGAGGATGGAAGATAGAAAAATGCCTTTCCACTTTCAGCCAGATCCAGAGTTAGAGAGTCTCCGGCCCTACGAGCTATGAGTTACATGTGAGATAGCACACCTCCAATGCACATCCGTACGACATTCCTGCCAAGGGTGGCTTGGAAGGTGATGTTATTGTCCATGTATCTTACTATTCAAACATTGATTTTGACAGATGCTTTTGGAAGAATCAACAAGAATCTTACACAATCCGTTTTGGATTTATGTGGATTGTATGAGATACTGAATTCTCAAGGAAGATATCATCATGTTTTGGATCAGACTATGTGATGTATTTTCAACAAATTGAAGTGGAAACGACTATGTCATGTTTTGCCTTCACCTCTTTTGTGCAAATTGACTGGGAAACGCCATTAAGTTAAATAAACTTTAAACAAAGAACGGAAAGAAAAGAGAATATAAAAAAATGAATGAGAATAAAAAGAAAATGGAAAAGAAAATAAAAAAAAAAGAAAATGAAGACAAAAAAAAGAGTGAAAGAAAATGAATAAGAACTCTTTTTAAGAAACTGAACGTCAAAACAAACTGCAAATAAACATGAACTCTAATTAAAAAAAATTGAAATTGAATCACTAAAACGAAATGAATCTAAATCTCGAATTGAATTCTGATCTGAATCCTTCAATTTGAATCCTCCGATATAAATCCTTCGATTATTCTTCAAATCGAAACCGTTTGAAACTCTTCTGTAATTCAAATATTTTCCTCGACTTATTGCTAGGTCGAGTTTTTTCAGCTTGGTACACTTACCAGCTCTTTTTCAATTCTCTTTCTTCTATTTCTTAGTGGATCAACTAGTTCTATTGACATGGAGCCACGAACTTTGTTCGATTTGGTTCTGATGGCATGGGACTGGGTCCCTCTTCATACAAATCAACTTTCGAGGTTGGAGCCTAACTTCCAGTTCTCTTCGAGAATAGAGCCTAACTTCTAGTTCTCATTCAAACTTTCGAGGCTGGAGCCTAACTTCCAGTTCTCTTCAATGCTAGATCCTAACTTCTAGTTCTCATTCAAACTTTCGAGGCTGGAACCTAACTTCCAGTTCTCATTCAAACTTTCGAGGCTGGAACCTAACTTCCAGTTCTCTTCGAGGCTAGAGCCTAACTTCTAGTTCTCATTCAAACTTTCGAGGCTGGAGCCTAACTTCCAGTTCTCTTCGAGGCTAGAGCCTAACTTCTAGTTCTCATTCAAACTTTCGAGGCTGGAGCCTAACTTCCAGTTCTCTTTGAGGCTAGAGCCTAACTTCTAGTTCTCATTCAAAATTTCAAGGCTGGAGCCTAACTTCCAGTTCTCTTCGAGGCTACAGCCTAACTTGTAGTCTCATTCAAACTTTCAAGGCTGGAGCCTAACTTCCAGTTCTCTTCGAGGCTAGAGCCTAACTTCTAGTTCTCATTCAGACTTTCGAGGCTGGAGCCTAACTTCCAGCTCTCTTCGAGGCTAGAGCCTAACTTCTAGTTCTCATTCAAACTTTCAAGGCTGGAGCCTAACTTCCAGTTCTCTTCAAGGCTAGAGCCTAAATTCTAGTTCTCATTCAAACTTTTGAGGCTGGAGCCTAACTTCCAGTTCTCTCCGAGGCTAGAGCCTAACTTCTAGTTCTCATTCAAATTTTCGAGGCTGGAGCCTAACTTCCAGTTCTCTTCGAGGCTAGAGCCTAACTTCTAATTCTCATTCAAACTTTCGAGGCTGGAGCCTAACTTCTAGTTCTCTTTGAGGCTAGAGCCTAACTTCTAGTTCTCATTCAAACTTTCGAGGCTGGAGCCTAACTTCCAGTTCTCTTTGAGACTAGAGCCTAACTTCTAGTTCTCATTCAAACTTTCGAGGCTGGAGCCTAACTTCCAGTTCTCTTCGAAGCTAGAATCTAACTTCTAGTTCTCATTCAAACTTTCGAGCCTGAAGCCTAACTTCAAGTTCTCTTCGAGGCTAGAGCTTAACTTCTAGTTCTCATTCAAGCTTTCGAGGCTGGAGCCTAACTTCCAGTTCTCTTCGAGGCTAGAGCCTAACTTCTAGTTCTCATTCAAACTTTCGAGGCTGGAGCCTAACTTCCAGTTCTCTTCAAGGCTAGAGCCTAACTTCTAGCTCTCTTTCAAATTTCTGAGGCTAGAGCCTAAATTCTAGCTCTCTTTCAATCTTCGAAGCTGGAGCCTAAATCTCCAATCTTATTTACAATCCTGAGGTTGGAACCTAGGTTCCAATTGTCATTCCAAATTCTGAATCTCAACGAGATCCACCATGAAATTAATCTTAAATCGAACTTCAATCGAAATCAAAACTCTGATTAAATCAAAACTCAAATTCCAAAATTAAAAACTTGAAATTGAAACTTGAAAAAATGAATTCAAAATCGAATCTCCCCAGATCTTGTGATTTGGAATCCACCTCCTTTTCCCCAGCAAGAGTTCATGGATCTTCAGTCTTGGAGATTTACCTGATACTTCCCAGCAGAAATTTTCTATGCTCTATTCTAAGTGTGTCACTTAGACGTCTATGTTGGTTTTGTTGATCTCTTCGGTCAACACCAATACGCGCGATGTGCTTGGTTAGCACATCACACCTATTGGGGGGTCCATTTATTGACCTCATTTTTGGTGAGGGCTTCTCTCTCCTTAGTGCTTAGGATCTAGCCATAGGTTTTCCCTTTGACTATCCTAGAGGACTAGAAATGGAATCCACCACCACTTATAAATTCAAACCACTTCTTGACTCCCTTCAAACCCCACAAGTTTGATTGTAAACCCCTAAACCACTTGGAGGGTTAAAATCAATATGTGGAGGTTTAACGGATGAGTTTCCTACAGGACTCTTTGGCCTTAGGACTACCCTTGATGGTCTGGTCTGGTGAGGGTTGACTTGCACACACACTACACTCTCACACACATTCCAAACCTAAAATCATTCTTACCCAATTTAATTCCCTGACTCATGTAGGTAATTCATATGGATGGACCTTAACCTCTAAGCCCCTTGCTAAGAGGGTTAGGAACAACATAGTGAATGCCTAAAATGAGTCCTCTCATGGCTCTTGTTAGCTTAATATAGCTTCTTGGCTCAACCAAAATGATTTCATTTCACTACACTTGATCAACCTTCATTTTTCCAAAATTTCAATTTTTGACCCCCGGGACCCTAAACTCACCAAACCTACCAAATGTCTTTGAATTTGCCCAAAATTTGCAAAATTGCCTAAATTACCCAAAATTTCTCAAAATCAGTCCTAAACATTTCCCACCATTCAAATTGATCATCTTTGGTCAAATATACCAAAATTTTCAAAATACCCCCCCCCCAAATAACCTTCAAATACCCAAAGCACCCTTTTAACCCAAAAATTCCAAAAATTCAAAAATTCCCAAAAAATTCCAGAAAATCCTAAATATTCCCAATTGTATTTTGTTCAACTACACTATAAGCTAATTTTGTCAATTTAGCCTACTTTTACCAACCCCCAATTTGACCTATTTTTAACCTAAGACAGCTCAATGTCCAACCAAACCACTCCAATTGACCTCAATTTTGATCCAATTCAATCCTAAGCTTCAATTTAATATCCCCAATATCAATTTAGACCAAATCCAAACCCAATTTCATCAACATGTGGATCTAATTTCAATTTGAAGCTTAAAGCCTAATTTTGGCCCATGACCTAAACTTAGCCCAAACCAACCCAACTCAACTCCAATTAGCCCCAAATCTTTTCTGAAACCTTCCTAACATCCCCACAAACAAAACACTAACTTGATTTGCCCAAAATTTGAACCCAAACTCCACCCAAGCCTAACCCAAACCAAAAATCTCCAATTTGGCCTAAACCAATCATGAACCCAAATAGGCCCAAATCCTAAAATCAAAGCCCAACCAAAATTGAAAAACTCTTTGTTATACTCCCATAAACATTTTTCAACATTAATTTTACATCAAACCCAACATTGGCCCAACCCTAACCCAAGTTAGCTCAATTTGATCCACTTTGGCCCCATTACCAAAAAGACCCAATTTAAATCCAATTCAACCCCAAATTACCCCAAATTTGCTCCAAACCATTCATGAAACATTCCCAAATTAAATCCAATAATTATTGGGCCCAATCTTTTACAAAAATTTCATCCACTAACTTGTTTTAAAACCTAAAAGCCCACCTTTTCTAAGACACTTTAAAAAGCCCATCCAAAATAATTTCAAAAGGCCCAAAATCAACCCAAAGCCCACATGACATTTCTTTCCATCATCCCTTTAATCAAAATCACCCCTAAGTTTTAAAATCATCATTAAACCATTCCAAATCAAGCTTCATGAAAATTTTCCACCAAAATACCAAAATTTCTAAAATCTACTTTCATGAAATTGACCAAGCCTTGCCCTAAGCCACATGGAGCCATTGAGCCATGCATAAGCCATATGCAAGCCATGGGAGTCACTTTCCACCTCACCAAGCCATTAATGGCAAGAAGAGGGGGTTCTTTCTTAACCCTTCATTATCACTTTTTAACCCCATTTATGCTACACTCTAAACCAAGTTTAGCCACATCACCATGGATGGAGACCTCACCAGCCCTTCCTAGCTGTTCCAAATGATTCCCTCAGCCCAAAACCAAGTCATGGGGGGTGTACCCAACCCATTTACATGACTTCACCAAATTGGACCCAAAAGAGCCAATTCCCCCATGCCATTTAAACCCACTCCTTTACACATGTCAAACCCCAATTGAATTCACAAACCTCAAGCCCTGACCACACTGAGTCAGATGGTGACCTGACCCTGGCCGGACCACCACCCCAGTCGCCGGAAACAACCAGGCCGAGAGGCTTAATTTGATTCAAAAATTCAAAATAAATTGGTTGAGCTGTCCCAACCCAAATGGCCATTGTGGCTGTTCTTCTCCTCCCCTAGGCAGCAAATCCCAGCCTTAAAACCTCCCTGAAATTAGACATGGCCTTGCCTATCTAAACACCACCACCTCTTAGCCAAAAGAGGTGCTGAACCAAACCCTAACAAAACTCTGCCAAAATCATTCCAGACCCTTCTCCAAACATAGAGCACTTGATCCCCACTGAAATCCAGCCCTAAAACCCCTCTCGTGAGCTCGATTTTGAGTTCAATTTTGAGCCCAAAACCAGGACACTTCTCCACAGTGAACCAAACTCCAAATTGAGCAACCCTACACCTTCACCAGACCAAGAGAAGAAGTTCCCCAGCAAAAGCCCCCTCACTAGGCCAGCCATTCTCCCTATCGACCATGCTTTGGAATCGGCCCTGGTCACTTTCATACCTGGACAATTCCTTAGAGCCAGAGACTTCATCCGGAGCTTCCTTATGTTCAATCGAAGGTACCACAACTCTCTGATTAAAGCTTCACTTCTCAGAGCAAAGGTATGGATCTCTTCTTCCTCCCGAGCTTTTGTGAGTTCTCCATTTTGTTAGGCTCAATTTCATAGCATGTTAGCCATATGCATGTGTGCGACTTGTTGAGACGAATCCATAGAGTATAAGAACATGAAATTTGGTGGAGAAATGAGAGAGATCTTAGGGTTTTAGTGTGGACGGCTCTCGGGACACACCAGACGAAGACGATGACCAGCAGCCGTCGGATCGCGCATGTATCGGATGGATGGTCCAGATTGAGCCTGACGAGGAGATGGAACGAGACCACGGGCCGCATGGCATCCCAGTCAGATGGCAGCGTCAAATGGGAGCGCGCCGCATGGGTTTTCGATCCGCCGTAGGATGACGCGGCGCTGACTGGTTTAAGTAGATAAATAGGGTATTTTTGATTTATTTAATTACCCAGAACTTCAAAAATTCATATCTTTGTGTAGAAAAATTACAAAAATAAAATAAAAATACTCTCTTGCTCAGTGAACAGAGGAGAACAATGTGAAAGAAGAATAAAGTTATTTTTATAAGTATTTTATTTTTAATTAATTATTTGCTGATTTCAGTATTTTAATTCTCCATGCATGCATACAATTCACCATGGCATGAGACCATAGGGCTTTTGTAGCCTCTATTCTTGGGAACATTTCCATAATTTTCCAAGGCTAGAGACCATCTCTGTGGTAAGATAATGATTTTTCAAATTTATGTGTCTGTTTTGATGTTTTAATTCCAGTAATTAGCATGTTGCTTAGAAAATTCTAGGAAAATTTGGAGAGGTATCTTATGACTAGAGGACCCTATAAAAATTTTGGTTTGATTTAATTCCTTAAGAATCACCCTAATTAGCCTAAAAACCCAAAACCGAGTTTTAATTAATTAGGATTAACCACACACAAAAATCACTTGAAAATAATTCTCCAATGTGACTTAGAATGCAGAGAACCTCATATAAAAATTTGAAGTCAATTGGAAATAAATTAACCCATTAAATGAATTATTTAGATTCTATGACCACTTTTAAAATTAAAAAATTCATAAAACCTAAAATACACTTCAAAAATTCACCAAAATGGTTTTGTGGGCTCTTTGATATTAGAGGAGTCTAGGAAAATTAAAATTGGAATTTTATAAAAATTTTCATTTTTAACCATATTTCTAATATTTTAATAATTAAAAAATAATAAAAATCACAAAAATATTAAAAATCATAAAAATGTCACATTTTGCCTCCTAATCACTTAGGAACAAACCAAATATTTTTCTCAAGTCTATAGCTTAAGAAATTGAATTTTAAAGGCATAGGACAATTTTTAATATTAAAAAATGAATTTCCCCACATTTTCACTAAATTAATTCTAGTAAATCAAAGAAAAATTATAAAATAATAAAATTTATTTCTTTGAGTTCCTTGAGGTCAGAGATATTTATAAAAAATATAAAACTTAATTTTCAACTTTAATTTTATTTTATAATTTATTATTACCATAAAAATCAAAATAATTATAATAAATAAAATGTAATTCAAAAAATCACCAAAATTGGTCTAGGTGGTCCTCTAGTCAGTAGGGACATCCCACAATTTTCTTAAGGATAGAAACCTCACCTTGGTCATGTTGTTGAATTTTCATTGAAAAACCCTCATTTTCTTACAAAAATAAATATATAAATTAAATTAAATTCAGAAAAATCACATTTTCTTCTCTAGTGTCTTAATTGACATTTGCGTGAAGTGACATAAAAATTTTAAATTCATTTGAGCTTAATTTGATGAGTTATGAAATAAATAAGCCAAAAAGGGCATAAAGGTAATTAAAGGATCTTAACCCTAATTAATACTTTAGGTTTAATCAAAAGGGAGGGTAAAATATCTAATTTTAACTTTTTTTTTGGATGATTGAAACTTAGGGAGTAAAGGGGTAGAAACCCATTGATCACTTTGAAAATATCAAAATGGAACTTTAATTAATTAAATCATTTAAATTTTGGGAGAATAATTAAAATTTTGGATTATTAAAGTTGGGGATATGACTTGAGAAGATACCAATTCTTTAATTTGAAATCCCTAAATAAATTACTTTAATAATATTTAATTCTTAATTAAACTTAAAATGATAATTGAAATTAATTATTAAAAAGAAAATAACCCTTAATTAAATTAAAAGTTTGAAACATTAAGTGATTTAATAACTTAATTAAATTAAATTGAGAACAGTAAAATTAATTTATCAATTGAAAAAAAACCTAAAATAAATTTGAAACATTAAAAATCAATATCAAAAAAATTTATTATAAAAAAATTTAATTAAACTAATTAAAATCAACCTAAAATATTACAATCAATCCAAATAAAGTCATTAAAATTTAATAAAAATAAATAATTTAAACACTTATTTCAACTTAAACAAATTTAAAACATTAAAATTAATCTAAAATATTAAGATCATTAAAATATAAAAATTTAATTGAATTAAAATAACTTGAACACTATTCCAAAATTAAAATTATTAATTAAAATTTTATAACTAAACCAAATCATTTCAAAATCATCAATTCCAATTTTCTAATTAAAGAATTGTTAAAATCTTCAACAAATTAATTTTACCCTAAAGGCTTTCATTATCATAACACTTAAATAAAGCATTAAGTGAAATGTCACTTCACTCATGGGATAATCAAACATCCTAGTTCACTGAGTAAGAAGCAAAACTTAACTAAATCTCTTGAATGATTAATTCACTTGTACAATGAAATTCATTTGGACTCAAAATAATCTCAGAAGTATTGAAAAGATGTTTAAGACTCATCCTAAGCACTTTCTCAATATGATGGGATGTTTTAGAAGAACAACTAAACTTAATTGTTCTTTAGTGAAGAAAATCATCCTTAACAAAACATAAGAACCTAGACGTCATAGGAATTGACTAGCTATAGGATTAGGATTTTGGTAGACAACCAAAACCTTCCCTTAGCTTTACCTAGGTGTTTTCTTGCAATTATATAAATGCTTTAACATGTGTTTTAAGTGCAGGAGAAAATAAATAGGAATGCTTACCAGGTACCCTTTTATTTCATTGCAATTTATTTACCTGCACTGTACTTTACTTCTCTTGCATGATAAACAAGAATATCACCCTGCATGAAAACTGAAACCTTTAGCATAGCCACAAAACTGAAACCCAAAACTAAACTAAAAGTCACAACAAGATAAAATTCATCGCCACAACATTCAAAATATAAAACAACTCAAAATTTAATCACAAATAGAACAACAAAACTACAACTACAACTAAATTAAAACCTCTCGTTGGATGATCGGGAATACCTCGGATGATGTAACCCACGTGTTGCTAACGGGATTTCCCACGGTCTAAATGAAAGTGTGGAACTCATTCAGTTGAGTTTAGCAAATTCATTTGAACTAAGTGAATCCGATGAAAATAACGGTGCCGGGATGACGGAACCGTGGGATCTTAATCGGTTCTGTTTAATCAACTTTAAGATTTATTTTAATTAAAACATTAAAAATATTTGGACTTTAAGACTTTTCTAAACCAAAACACTTCTCTCATCTCCTAATTTTCACTTTCTAAAACTGAACCTCTGCAACAACAAGGAGCTTGGAGCATAGAGGGCAGCACGGGCATCTTCGTCAGCAAAACTGGAATCTACATCAACAAAACCTTTCTTAGAATTAAATAACAAAGCAATAGTATTTCGAGGTAGTTTGCTTAGTGGAGCATAAATCCTCAACTCTTTGTTAGGCATTTGCATAATCATGTTATGTAATTAAGCCCTAACTGGTCTTAGGACTCAGAGGTAGTCGTTTGGTACGACATAAACCCTCACATCTTCGAGGCTATTTATATGATCATGTCATATAAATATAAGTCCTAAGTAACTAAAATTGGCAGGATTATAACATTAAATAATATTCTTAAATTCAAGCCAAACAAATAGGATAGTTTGGGAAGTTGTCAAGATTCTTCTTGGATCCTCAACTTCTCCTACTTCTCTTCCTTTGGACTCCTGAAAATAACTGTTCCAAATTTGATCCATTCCCTATTGAAATCTCCAAAATTCAATCCTTTCGAAAACCTTAAACTTTGAAATTCTTGAGAGCAAAACCACTCGATCATTATCGAGAGTTTTCTTAAGTGTCTTCGTACATTTAAGATGTAATTAACTATAGGGGCTTGCACTTATAGGGAACTTTAAGAACCTGTGTAATATAAAACCTGTTTAATTCCTTTATATTAAACAGGGGAACTTGTCGGCTTATAAAATTGGTTCGCAGACCAAACGGATGTCACAAATCTTCTAGTTTATTTAATTGAGCCCCATCATCAAGCAGTGTGTCTATTCTTCAAGGTAGATGCACAGTTTGTAGTGTGGTGCTCGTTTATATAAACTATTTGGGATGTGAGATCGGTTTGATTTCATATCTTAAAATTTTCAAACTTTAACTTACTTTCAAAATCAAATGCTACTTTCCAAATTATATATATATATATATATAAATTAAATTTATAATTTAAAAATTCACCGACAACTTCTATAGGCGACCCCTCTTTTAAAATACAACAAACAAACCTATAAATATGCCGACACTGATAACTTCCTCAAATGAGCTAGTACATTATAGTCTACTTTGTTATGAAGATCATCCTTATCTCTTTCAAGGAGTTGTGGATGTATTGGAGGAATGATCTTTTTTGCTGATGTGACTATTTATTTTTCCTTTTCTTGTGGAGCCATTCTAGGAGATATAACCTTTCCACTCCTCAAATTGATTTCAACCATCTCTTCAAATTGGTTGTTCAACTCTTTTATCTCTGAGTCTGAAGATTCCAATTCTATGGAAATTGGGGTTCCTTGTAATTAGAGTGTAGCAGTTTCACTTTCATCTTTGTCATTGTCATAATTATCACCAATGTTTTTTGTCATTTTGGTTGTCTTTAGATTGATCGAGATCATGTACGATTTGAGTATTGTCTTCAGGATTAGGATTTGAATGATCATTTTCAGAAGCATCACCCTAAATAGACAGAATGTAAGCAGAACTGGAATTATTTTTATTCACAGTAGTAGCAAAAGGAAGTCATACAAAGTCATCGGATCAAGGAATTTTCGTCCTTCATCCAATATAACTTCCCTAGTAGAAGACGGAGAAACATAAGAACTAGAAGGTATAAAAGGAGCTGCAGTCCCTCTATCTAGAAGACCTCTAATCCTTTTTGGTTCTTTATTTTCATTTTTCTTTTCTTTTTTGGGTGGCTTTGTAACTTGATATTCAGTAAGGATCTCCTCATAAGATTTACCTCGAACAGTGTTGTCTTTGTTCTTGTTTTTGGAATTAAGTTTTTCCACCGAAATCATATTGACTGAACCTTTGTCAGGTTCTTTCAAATATTCTTTCGGGATTACTATATTTCTTTCTTTAAAGTTGCGCTCTAACCAGTCTTAAAGACAAAACATTCTTCAATCTTGTGTCCGAGCATTCTATGATAAGGACAATAATTGGGATTGTCCTTCATGTCTACTTCTGTTGGCGTTTTAGCTTCTGGTAGCTTAAATTCTGGTGTTTTAAGCAAGCTACAGAATATTTTGCCGATGGCTTCTGTTTTAAATGAATATTCTTTATTCATTCTTTTGGCCATTGTTCTTTTATCTGCTGGTACTGGGATTGTTTGTTGAAGTTGTAATTGAGGCGATGTTTGTGATGTTGACAGATTTTGTCGCTGTTTCTTTTGTTCAGGTTGAACCTGCATCACTTGTTTACCTTTCTGTACAACATTTCCCGGTCTCTTTTCAAATGTCTTGACAGTCTTTATCTTTTCAGTCTTTTCTGTAACACTCATCTACTTAGCCTCTTCTTGAAGGTCGGTAGCTTTACTGAGCAATTTTTCAAAAGTTTTTATTGTAAATCCTTTAAGCATAAATGTTATAGGACCATAGATATTTTTAAGTAGGATTTCAACAGCATGTTGTTCTTGAAGTTGTGGTTCATACTTCATGCTGAGATTTCTCCAGGGTAAAATGTAATCCACTAAGCTTTCTCCTATTTTTTGTTTTTCCACTACCAGATCACCAACTGTAGTATGATGTTGAGCTTCGGTAAATCGTTGAATGAAGAGACTTTCAAGCTCTACAAAAGTTTTAACAGACCCATTAGGAAGTTCTGCATACCAATCAAAAGCAACTCCCGTGAGACTGTTAACAAATTGAGGGAATAAAAGAGCGTCACTTCACCCTGCATTACAGCAACTTGCTCTGAAGTGTGCCAAATGTTGTCGAGGATTACCAATTCCATCAAACATTTTAAAGACAGGAGGAACAAAACCTTTAGGATATTGGACAGAATTAAATTCCTCTAGATATGGTCTACCCTTTGAAAATAATGATCCAGACTTTACTTGAGCCATTGTTTCTTTTATTTTTTATTTCACGAGTTGTGTGATATCTTTTTTTGGAATTCCACTATGAGGGGAATCCTTTTTCTTTTGAGTGCTTTCTTCAACATCTATTGGCTCTCCTTTGTCTTCTAAAATGTGGATAGCCTCTAGCCTAACGATTTCAATGGCCGGTGCTGGATTTGTTGCTGGATTTTGTAACGCTGCTACTAACACTTCCATTTTCTACTCAAGAAGACTGATTTGTTCATCTCGTTGCCGTATAATTGCTCGTAATTCATTTTTTGCATCTTCTTCATTTAGTTCTCATGCTGAAGAAGTAAATCGTGTTTCTACCACATTAATGCTGGAAACATTTTCATTTGAACTGTCTGAAGTGTCTTTCTTTCCTCGCATTGAGAATTATTTGATATCATTCTTTAACTTTTTCAGTCTTTCTTCAAATGATTTTGCAAGATGTTCTTTACAAATTCTGTCTTGTGAACTATCTGCAGGAGTGCTCATAGCATCTGAATTTCTTTCAGACAATCTTTGTTTCCATACATTATCTTCTAGTATGGGACGAGACCCTCTAGGCGGTGCATTATCATATGAATAATCCACATTTTGTAACATATGGACCAAATCTGTCATTTTAATGGATTTATTTTCTGCTTCCAACATCAGTTTGTCATATCTGGCTGTCTTTTGTAATTGTCACATCTTGTACTCTTGGCCCTAGTCGGAACTTTACTGGCACTCGAATACATTGATGTTCTGTTGGAGATTGATAACATGTTTCTTCATAAATAGATTTTTCTATTGCTAGAGTTCTCCTTTTCATTGTTTTAGAGATTGCACATACCATTTTATCCAACAATCGGGAAATTGAACATTTATCTTTTCGTGCTAATCTTTTAAACATTAAATGTATAGCATGAATTGATGGAGAACTCTTAGGTTGAAAGAACTTATCAGTATATTCAACAGGAATTGGAATATACCGATTTTCTTCTAAAAAGTAAGGGTTTTCAAAAACACTTTGCTCAAATTCATGTGTTTCAAAATTATCATTTTCATTCCACCTTTTCTTGCTTGTAAGCGGACGAGCACTGTTTTTATGAATATTTTTGGAACAAGGACCAACTTCATATATGGATGGTGGTGGAATATCATCCTCCTCGTAGATTTGTTTTCCTTTGCTGTCAATTTTTCTTTTCATTTCTTAAAGAGTATAAGATTCTTCGGGTGTATACTCAGGTAGGTCTTCTGTAAAATTCAGAAAGTCTTCATAAGGTTGCAGATCAAATCTTTCAAAAGATTGTATATCAGTTTGGTATGGATTATCTAATGTAAATTTTGTTTCACTAAATAATCCATAATCATTCTGATAAAAGGAAAGATCTTCCTCCATTGGTATATTGAAGTCTTGAAAATAAGAAAAGATTGAATTTGGAGAATACATTGTAACTTTTCTGAAATTTCAATAAAAATGAATGTTATTGACTTATTTATAAACTGGGAATTTGAAAAAGATGTAGTTTTTTTTTTGGTCAAAGAACGAAATGTCAAATGAAAACAAGTGATAACAAAAGATGAGAAGAAAGAAAGTTCCCATCGGAGTTGCCAAACTCTCTTGATGGCGACGAGGAGGGAAATGACGCCCCGTCGTTGTTTCGTCTTCGTCAATTTTCAATGTCATGTTAATGTCAAGGAGTCGCCACTCTGTTTAATGTTACCCTAATCTTATTTCTATAAATCCTATAAAGGAATTAAGAATTTTAGGGCTAATAGAAAACAGAGAAAAAGGATTTTTATGATAATCCTTATAAAAGAAGATTCTAGAATATCACATCCTAGAATTTCTATATAAGGAAGATCACGAAGTTTTAACCAGAGATTTCTAGATGTGATATCTATTATGGGTTCTTTCAATTCATCTATAGAAGTAAGCTTCTATAGTTAATTACATCTTAAGCAATTTATAATTTTCTAAGAAAACTTCTGATTAATGTTGATCACTTGTTTTCTGGAAATTTTTATTTTTAAGGAAAGATATACCCACTATCAATCCTAAATGTCATTTTGTCATGTCGGTTTTATGTCATTTTTTTTTGTCATTTTGGTTTTAATGTCTTTCATTTTTGTGGCTATCCTGAGAGTTTTGGTCTTGGTTTGGTTTTATCGTTGTTGTGTTTTGTTTTATCAATGTCATTGTTTTGTTGTAGTTGTTGATCGTCTTATTCCCAGAATGTCATCCTGCAAAACAGAGTTAGCACGCCCTATAACATGCAAAGGAAATCTAAACAAAACTTGTTTTCATCCTGCAAAGAAAACATTGTCAGAAATGATGTCATAAAAATGTTCTTTGTCTTAGAAATTGTAGGATGTCCAAGATTGATTTGAAATGTTGATTCATTATGTCTTAAATGTCGGTTTATGTCAATTTATGTTGATTTGGATTTGTTTTTGGATTTTTATGTCGATTTATATTTGATGTCGAATTAAGTTTGATATGGATCAAACTTAAGTTTTGACGTAAATTCAAACTAAATTTTGAATTCAAATTCATATAGAAAGTTAGATTCAATGTAGATTGAATCTAATGTCTGTTTAAGTTAAAATTTAAAGTTAAATTCAATGTAGATTTAATTAACTTGAGTTCATGTCTATTTGAACTTAAGTTAGATTCAATGTAGATCAACTCTAATTAACTTGAGTTCATGTTTTTTTGAAATTAAGTTAAAAATTAAATAATATATTCAATGTAGATTAAATTAACTCGAGTTCATGTCTGTTTGAACTTCAGTTAGATTCAGTGTAGATCGAATCTAATTAACTTGAGTTCATGTTTGTTTAAACTTAAGTTAAAAGTTAAGTTTAATTAAAATAGACCTAATTAAGCCTTGTTTAAATAGTACTAAAAGGTTAAGTAAGTCTAAATAGATTGGACTTAATTAGAATTATAGACCATCTAAGTCCTTTTTAGGTAAGGCTTAAGTTTTAATTAAGTCTAATTCAATTTAACCGGGATTTATTTGGGTTTTATTTGAGTAAGGTTTAAAAATTAATTAAGTCTAGTAAGTTAGACTTAACTTAATTAAACCTTAGTTAATTAATTCTAATGTGTTAGACTTAATTATGGTTTAAGTTTGATTAAACCTTAGTTGATTAAGGTTTAATGATTTAATTAAGTCTAATGTGGTAGACTTAATTATGGCTTAGATTTGATTAAACATTAGTTGATTAAGGTTTAATGATTTAATTAAGTCTAATGTGGTAGACATAATTATAATTTAGGTTTAATTAAACCTTAGTTTGTTAAGGTTTAATGATTTAATAAAGTCTAATGTGGTAGACATAATTATGGCTTAGATTTGATTAAACTGTAGTTGATTAAGGTTTAATGATTTAATTAAGTATAATGTGGTAGACTTAATTATGATTTAGGTTTAATTAAACCTTAGTTAGTTAGTTCTAATGGTTTAATTAAGTCTAATGAGGTAAACATAATTTTGGCTTAGATTTGATTAAACCTTAGTTGATTAAGGTTTAATGATTTAATTAAGTCTAATGTGGTAGACTTATTTAGATTTGATTAAACCTTAGTTAGTTAAGGTTTAATGGTTTAATTAAGTCTAATGTGGTAGACTTAATTATGGCTTAGATTTGATTAAACCTTAGTTGATTAAAGTTTAATGATTTAATTAAGTCTAATGTGGTAGACTTAATTATGATTTAGTTTTAATTAAACCTTAGTTAGTTAAGGTTTAATGGTTTAATTAACTCTAATGTGGTAGACTTAATTATGGCTTAGATTTGATTAAACCTTACTTGATTAAGGTTTAATGATTTAATTAAGTCTAATGTGGTAGACTTAATTATGATTTAGGTTTGATTAAACCTTAGTTATTTAAGGTTTAATGGTTTAATTAAGTCTAATGTGGTAGACTTAATTATGATTTATGTTTGATTAAACCTTAGTTAGTTAAGGTTTAATGATTTAATTAAGTCTAATGTGGTAGACTTAATCATGGTTTATGTTTGATTAAACCATAGTTAGTTCAGGTTTAATAGTTTAATTAAGTTTAATCTTATAGACTTAATTATAACTTGGGTTGAATTAAACCTTAGTTGACTAAGGTTTAATAGTTTAATTAAGTCTAACATGGTAGACTTAATTATGGTTTGGGTTGGATTAAACCTTAGTTGATTAAGATTTAATAGTTTAATTAAGTCTAATGTGGTAGACTTAAATATGTTTTATGGTTTGATTAAATCTTAGTTGATTAAGGTTTAATAGTTTAATTAAGTATAATATGATAGACTTAATTATAGTTTGGGTTTAAGTTAGGTTCAACTTAGGTAGAACCTAAACTTAAGGTTAACTTAAGTTCAATATGGGTTGGGCTTAGATTTGATTTGGATTTGAGTTAAGTTAGGTTCAAGTTAGATTGAACCTAGACTTAAGATTGACTTAAGTTCAATATGGGTTGAACTCAAGTTAAGGTTTTGAATTTGGGTTCATGTTGTGTTGAATCTAAGTTAAAGGTCGAACTTGGGTTCAAGTTGGGTTGAACCCAATTTAAAGGTTGAACTTGGGTTCAAGTTGGGTTGAACTTGGGGTTTTAAATTGATCTTAAGTTAGGTTTGTTTTAGGTTTGAGTTTGATTAAACCTTAATTGGTAAAGGTTTAATAGATTATTTAAGTATAATGTGGTAGACTAAATTAGAGTTTAAGTTTGATTAAACGTTAGTTGGTTAAGGTTTAATAGTTTAATTAAATCTAATGTGATAGACTTAATTATAATTTAGATTTGATTAAACCTTAGTTGGTTAAGGTTTAATAGATTAATTAAACCAAATGTGATAGACTTAATTAGAGTTTAAGTTGAATTTTATTTTATTAAGATTTAGGATGGATTAAACCTAATCAGGGTTTAAATTTAATTAATTCTAATTTAGTTAAGACTTAATGGTTTAATTAGATCTAATGGGTTAGACCTAATTAGGGTTTAGGTTTAATTAAGTCTAATTTAGTTAAGACTTAATGGTTTAATTGGGTCTAATGGGTTAGACCTAATTAGGGTTTAGGTTTGATTAAGTCTAATTTAGTTAAGACTTAATGGTTCAATTAGGTCTAAAGGGTTAGACCTAATTAGGGATTAGGTTTGATTAAGTCTAATTTAGTTAAGACTTAATGGTTCAATTAGGTCTAAAGGGTTAGACCTAATTAGGGTTTAGGTTTGATTAAGTCTAATTTAGTTAAGACTTAATGGTTTAATTAGGTCTAAAGGGTTAGACCTAAATAGGGTTTAGGTTTGATTAAGTCTAATTTAGTTAAGACTTAATGATTTAATTAGGTCTAATGGGTTATGATCTACCTAAAAAATACCCATTTTTATGCCTTATTTATGATTCAATTCTTAAGGATATTATGCTTTAATGAAAGGTATTTTCATGTTTTTGGATGTAGATAATTAAAAAAGAGTCCAAGAAAGAAAAAAAGGAGCAAAAAGGAGCAACAATTGAGTTTATGTAGCAAAATATTGGAATTATTGGCCTGGCGCCTATGCGCCAGAATCCAGCGCCTAAGCGCCCGCTCGATACAGACGCTGTTAAGATTTTTTGATGATTTTAGGGAGTTATTTTTAAGGAGTTAAGCGGTTATTGGAGCTTCTAGATGACTGGAAGTTACTCCTAATATATAGGACATGTGATACAATGCATTTGGACACAAGGAAACAGTTTTAATCGTGAAGAGGTGTGATCCAAAGTGAAGAGGTGTTAAGACCTGGTCACGGAGTCTGGCGTCTAGGCGCGATAGTTACCTTCTAGAAGATGCATTAAATTTGGACGAATTTTGAAGGGGTGCCTTAAGTAACCCCTGGTCAAATTCAGAGCTCTATAAAGAAGAGCCCATTCTACAGAGAAAATCGCACCATTTAGTCCTCAGGCCCCTTTTAGCACCATATAGTCCCCATGCCCCTTTTAGCACCTTCTCTCCCCCCTCTAGTTTTACTTAGTTTTTTTTTTAGTCTCTTCCACACTTAGGGTGCCACTTTACTTTGTATTTAGTGAGTTTATTTTGAGTATTTATTGTGTATTATTGCTGTTGGAGTCTTTCATCATTGCTTTGGAGTTAGTAGAAGTCAGCGGATCACTTGAAGGAACACTTCAGATAAGTATTTGTACCTTAGTTCAAAGTTTTATAAATATATTTTTTTGTGTGATTTCAATGTGTTCTGAGTAGTTAGTTATCTTTCTCCTTTCAACTATTAAAAGATAATAAATTAATTAAATTTTGTAGGAGAATTAAATTTAAAATATTTAAAACATTGTGATGATATTAATACTTGATCTTAGTTTAATTTTTAAATTAGCCATTTAAATTGTTAAAACTTATTGAAGAATTTTGAGACATATCCGGAGATAAATTCTTAAGTAGTAGATATCACATGAATCATTGTGTAATCGAAGGTTTTATGCGGGTTATTCAAGGTGAAGTGCAAATAAATAGGAAGATATTATTTATTGGACGTAAAATTAATTAGTTTTTAGAGTGACAAACTAAATTCTAATAATTTGGTTTATAGAAAGGGAATGGGTCACTGGTAGGGCCAACCATAGCCACCCTTGGATATCTAGTAGTGTGAGCCTAGATTAACCCATTCTACTAATAAAACTTCCTGAACTGATCTATAGATTAGTCAATGTTCTTTGAACCTGGACCAAAGGGTAAATAGTATGAATGCTTCTATTTGGCACAATACCATAATCTAAATTCCCCACAAAAAATAATTATTCTAAAAATCTTGGATTAATTGAAAAGGAGAAAGTCGTTTTTATACTTGCATTGAATTTTAATGACTGCTTACTTTACTTTATTACTGCTTACTGTTTACTTGCTTATAGTAAAAATTTTTAGTAAAATAAATTTGAAAATAATATATATTACCTTTAATTTGAAAAATTCCAAAATATTTCTTACATTTCTTACTTTTTATAAAAACACTATCCATGTGGGATCGATAACCTGAACTCCACTAGAGTTCTGTATTACTTGAACGATACGTATACTTGCGTTTAAAATTGTGACTTTTACAATAATTGTTATAAAATCTAAATATAAATTCATAAGTAAAAGTAAATATCGCACATCATGTTTTTGAAGCTATTTGTTAGGAATTGAGTATTTTAAAAAGTGGTATCAAATTCTTGTATTTAAAAGCATATATAAAGTCGCATTGTATCAAGTTTTTGGCGTCGTTGCAGGGGATATAATAGAATAAAAAGTAAAAAGTAAAAAGAAACATAAAAAAACAAAAAAACAAAACAAAAACAAAACAAAAATATTTTAAATTTTATGCGTAGTTTTGGATCTGAAGGATTACTACCTTTCGATTCTGAATTAGAAAGAACAATTAAAAGAATTAAAAAAGGAAAACAAATTTCAAAACATTAAGAAATGGCTAACTTACATAACAATAATCAAAATCCAATCGAAATTAATGAACAAAATATGTATAAACCATTAAGGGAATATGCAAACCCTATAGCTTATGAACTTCATGTTAGTATTCAAATGCCAGCTGTAGATGTTAATTCTTTTAAGCTTAAACCTTCTATTATTCAAATGGTTCAAAATAATCAATTTGGAGGAACACCTAATGAGGATCCAAATTTTTCACCTTGCTAGTTTTTTAGAACCTTGTGCTACCTTTAAATATAATAATGTTTCTGATGATGTTATTTGGCTTAGACTCTTTCTTTTTTCCTTAAAAGATAAAGCAAAGATATGGCTTAATTCATTAGCAACTTATTCTATTAAAACTTGGTCAGATATGACATAAAAATTCCTTGCTAAATGTTTTCCTCCTTCTAAAACTGTTAAATTGAGAAATGATATAACTTCATTTACGTAATTTGATGGAGAAACAATTTATGAACCTTGGTAAAGATTTAAAGAATTATTAAGAAAATGTCTTCATCATGCTTTACTAGATTGGTTAATCATTCAAACATTTTATAATGGACTTATTGGATCACTTAGATCTATTATTGATGTTGCTGTTGGTGGCTCTTTAATGGCTATGACATTTAAAAAAGCTTATACCTTAATTGACAAAATGGCTAATAAAAATTTTCAATGGCCTTCTGAAAGGGTTAATCCTAAAAGAATGGCCAGTATTCAAGATAATGAAGCATTTTCTATTTTAGCTTCAGAAGTGGCTAGATATCTAAGAAACTAGATAGTTTTTCGATTAACATATCGTATGTAAGTAATGATAATTCTGTAAATACTGATGATTCTCAAACAATGGAAACTTTGCAAGCTATTGCTAGTAAAACTAATAACCCTTATTCTAATTATTATAATCCTGGTTGGAAAAATCATCCTAATTTTAATTGGAGTAATGGACATCAACGTTGGAATAATAATCAAGTTAATCCAAATTGGAACAATCAAGAAAATTCAAACTATAGACCAACTTACCCTCCTGGTTATAACAATCAGCAGAAAAAGCTTTATGTAGAAGAATTGATCTTGCAACTAAGCAATTAGCTACAAAGTCAAAACACTGCTATTCGTAATATTGAGAATCAGATGGGTCAAATCGCTAATTTCATTAATTACAGACCTCAAGGAACACTTCTTAGCAATGTCGAAATTAATCCTAAAGAATCTGGAAAAGAACATGAACAAGCAAAAGCTGTACAACTCAGAAGTGGAAAGGAATTAAAAGAGAAAACACGGAATGAAATTGAAAAGAGAAAGAAGTTGAAGAGATTGAAAAACCTAAAGATACTCTTTCTCCAAGTAAAGATCAGACTGTAGTACCTTTTGAAGTGGAAGTTGAAAGGTCACCACCACCTTTTCCTCAAAGATTAAAACAGCAGAAGCTTGACCATCAATTTTCTAAGTTCTTTGAAATTTTTAAGAAACTTACCATTAACATTCCTTTTGCTGAAGTTTTGGAGCAAATGCCAAGCTATGCAAACTTTATGAAGGATATTTTAAGCAAGAAGAGAAAATTTGAAGCTTATAAAATTGTTGCATTAAGTGAAGAATGCAGTGCAATAATTAAGAAGAAATTACCTCGGAAACTTAAAGATCCTGGAAGTTTCACTATATCATGTGCTATTGGAGAAAAATTCTGTGGAAAGCCTTATGTGATTTAGGAGCTACTATTAATCTCATGCCATTTTCAATTTTTCGAAGGTTAGATTTAGGAGAGATTTCTCCAACCACTGTAACTTTTCAGTTAGCTGATCGATCGATCACTTATCCTAAAGGAGTTATAGAGGATGTTCTCGTTAAGGTAGATAAATTTATCTTCCTCGTGGATTTCATTGTTCTAGATATGGAAGAAGATAAAGAAATACCTATCATTTTAGGGAGACCTTTTCTAGCTACCGGACGAGCTATGATTGATGTGCAAAAATGAGAATTAATAATGAGAGTTAATGATCAAGAGATAACATTCAATGTTCTGAAATCAATGAGGTATCATGATAAAGAAAAATGATATCGAATGGATATTTTTTATTATATAATTGAAAAACATTATCAAGAAAAATGTAAGGTCATTTCTAATGATAAAGATAAAGAATCTATGTTATATAATGAGTCATTAAATGAAGAAATTGAAAAATTAAATGAAGAAACGTTATCTGAAGAAACTCATTATATTCATGAAAACTGTGAAATTTTAGACCCAACTAAAAATGATATACTTTTACCCTCAATTGAAAAAGCCCCTGAACTGGAATTAAAGATGTTACCCGCACATTTAAAGTATGCATTTCTTGGAAATTCATTAACTTTACCTGTAATTATATCTTCAGAATTAAGCAAAGATCAAGAAGAAAAATTAATAGGAGTTCTAAAGAATTATAAGAAAGCTTTTGGTTGGACTATTGCAGATATAAAAGAAATAAGCCCTTCAATCTGTATGCATAGGATTTTAATGAAAGAAAATTGTAAACCCACTATTGAACCCCAAAGAAGATTAAACCCAATTATGAAAGAGGTTGTTAAGAAAGAGATTTTGAAATGGTTAGATGCTGGAATTATTTATCCTATTTCGGATAGCCAATGGGTAAGTCATATTCATTGTGTTTCGAAGAAAGGAGGAGTAACTGTCATTGTTAATGAAAAAAATGAATTAATCTCAATAAGACAAGTTACTGGATGGCAAATTTGCATTAACTATCAAAAATTAAACAACGCTACTATAAAGGATCATTTTCCTTTACCTTTCTTGGATCAAATTCTGAATAAACTAGCTGGACACTCATATTTCTATTTTCTGGATGGATATTCTGGTTATCATCAATTACCCGTTGCTCCTGAGGATCAAGAGAAGACAACATTTACAAGTCCTTATGGAACATTTGCCTTTAGAAGAATGTCTTTCGATTTATGCAATGCACCTGCAACTTTTCAAAGATGTATGATGTCAATATTCTGTGATTTAATCGATAAAGGAATTGAAGTATTTATGGACAATTTTTCAGCTTTTGGAACTTCTTTTGAATCTTGCTTGGAAAATATAACAAAAGTTCTAAAAAGATGTGAAGAAACAAATTTATTTCTAAACTGAGAAACATGTCAATTTATAGTCACAGAAGGAATTGTACTTGGATATAAAATTTCACAAATAGAGATGGACAGCTATATGTCATTCAAGGATTGCAAATGCCCTGGTATGCTGATATAGTTAACTATTTGTTTAGCAATATTTTACCTTATGGGATGAATAACAAATATATTAAGAAATTCAAGAATGATTGTAAATCATATATTTGGGAAGATCCTCATTTATTTAAAATAGGATAAGATTATGTGAATTGAAAATCTGTACCATATGAATAAACTTTTGCAATTATTCAAAAATGTCACGATTCTGAATTTGGAGGACACTTTGGAGTAGATAAAACTGCATTTAAAATTTTCAATTCTGGATTTTATTGGCCTACCTTATTTAAAGATGTTGGACATTATGTGAAACTTGTGATCGATGTCAAAGAATGAGAAATATATCCAGAAAATATGAAATGCCTCTAAACTTTATATTAGAAATCGAAATTTTTGATGTATGGAGTTTAGACTTTATGGGACCTTTCATACCATCATCTGGAAAAATTTATAATTTATTAGCAGTTAGATATGTTTCAAAGTGGATCGAAATTCTAGTTTTACCTAACTGTGATTCCAAAAGTGTTTCAAAATTTCTAAAGAAGATGATTTTTATAAGATTTGGAATGCCTAGGATAATTATCAGAGATGGGGGAAGTCATTTCAAAAATATAAGAATTCATTTATTGCTGAAAAAATTCAGAATTAAACATAGAATTGCAATTGCTTATCATCCTTAAACAAGTGGAATGGTTGAAGTATCAAACAGAGAAATTAAAAGAATATTAGAGAAGACTATAAATCCTAAAAGAGCTGACTGGGTTGATAAACTTGATTCTGGATTATGGGCTTATAGAACAGCTTATATAACACCTATCGGAATGTCACCTTACCGGTTAATTTATGGTGAACATTGTCACTTACCTGTTGAACTTGGACATAAAGCTTATTGGGTGATAAAGGAGTTCAATTACGATTTGAATGTTGCAGGAGAGAAATGATTATTACAACTGAATGAAATGGAATAGATAAGAAATAAGTCTTATGAAAATGCAAGAATTTATCAGGAAAGAATGAAGAAATTACATGACAAAATGATTTCAAGGAAAATATTTGAGCCTGGACAAGAAGTATTATTATTTAATGCTCGTTTAAAACTTTTTCCTGGAAAATTAAAATCTAAATGGATGGGACCATTTATAATTAAGAGAGTATACCCTTATGGAGCTGTGGATATTAAAGATCCCAAAACTGGAAAAGTATTTAAAGTTAACAGATTAAGACTGAAGCCTTATATGGGAGAAATGAAATTAAATTACAAAGAGGCTTATGAGATGAGTCTACCATATTAATTCAATTAATTAGGTCGGGCTGACGACGTTAAACCAAGCGCTTTGTGGGAGGCAACCCATATTTATTAGTGTGAGTTAAATTATTGTTGTAAGGTTATGCCTTGGTCTTGACTAAAATTTTTATATAACTTCTGGAAATAGAAAGCTAACAAGTCTGTATTGGCTTAAGCTAAACATTATCTTGAAGTATATAGAATTTGGACTTGGACCACTCCATGTCAAATGTGAGTAAAAAGGAGATCAAGTTAACCTTCATTTTTTATTGTTTTTTATTTGAATTTTTTGTACTTGTGTTTGCGTGTTGATCATACATGTTTGTTAGACCTATTTTTATGACCGAAACTTGCAAAATTTGAAGATAAGCGAATCGGAGTCGATCGAGGTTCCGACGCCTAGGCGCCAAAAGTTGGCGCCTAAGGGCCAGAATGGCCTACGTATCAATGATCCGACGCCTAGGCACCAGATTCCAGCACTTAAGCGCCACGGTTACAGATCGTGTAAAAACCAAAAATCTTCAATTTTTCACATGAAATCTCTTTATATATTGCCTTATCTTCGTCCCCAATCCCATAGAAACCTTAATTTCGACCAGAGCAATCCATTTTGGAGGAGTTAAGAAGGATTTGGAGCCAATGGATAGAGGAAATCATGGAAATGAAGTAAGAGACAAATCTCCTAAAGATCCTCAACCTTATTTTAATGGTTTTATTGCTGTTAGTATGGAGAAATTGTTTAGTCGATTGGAGAACATTGAAGTGGAACTTCAAAGTATTGGTAATCGTCTCCATGAGATATATCACCAATACGAACACTTGGAATGGCAAACCAAACTTCAATCTGATCATATGGCAGCCTATCATGACGCTCAAGTAGAAATGTACGCGAAGAACAAGTGGATTGATGAAAAGACGGCTTTGGAATTTCCAAGGGCGTTGGTGTTCTATCCCTTCGGTCCTAGCGAACTTCATTGTGAAAGAGATGGTAATTGAAGATCGGTGTTAAATAGATCTTATATGTGTTTTAGGTGTGATCGAGTCATGTGTTAGTGTGTTGAATATCGAATTTGTGTGTTTGCTTAATTTTTCAATGTGTGTTGTTGGATTTGAATATTTGCTTTGAATATGTTGTTGTTTGTGTTATTTATAAAACGATGAACCTTGATACAGTCTTGTACTGAAATTTATTGAATTTGAAATGGAAGTTATGGATTGGAATTGAAGAATTTGGATACATTTTTGTGGATCTAAAATATCATTTTAAATTTATTGTGAAAATGTTTGGAGAATATAAATTGGATTAATACTCTCATAAGAGTAATTAGGAGTAAATTTTGATAAGATTTGGTGGAAAATATAAAATTTAAATCGAATTTTTGAAAAGGCGAGTCTGGCGACTAGGCGCCAGAACTCGACGCCTAGGCGCCGGTTCGGCCTGAACCTAAAAACTCATCTTCTTAAACACCCCCACGCCATTTTTGACGCCTAAGCTTCCTCCTCCACTGTTTTCGCGAAAATACCCCCTATAGATCCCATTTAAAGCCGGATTTTCAAGTTTTTGAGCTTGAAATCACCCGATTTCTTCATCCCAAGGTCAGATCTACATTCTACACTCATTATTTTTTATTTTCACCATGGATTTTGTTCTCATTTCGAAAAACTGAAATTTTGAGAAAAATTTTGATTTTTAAGGTTAAATCCATGAAATTTTTAAGCTCTTTTAAGTTTGAAAAGCTTAAATTAGTTTATTTTCCTAGATCCATTGAATTTATTTCACGTTTAGATGGCACCCAAATCTAAGCGAGGAATGGAACGAGAAAATTTTGATCGTAGCAAGTTCTTCACTACTGCTACACACTTCCGATACAATGATTTTGCTACGACTCGGAAACTTATCTCAAAGCAAACTTTTTACAATCCTGGAGGAAGAATTAAGGATACAATTGTTGCGCTCAACTGGCTACAATTATGTTATTTCACTGCTGTTGTCGTTATCCCGGTTGTTAGAGAGTTTTATGCTAATTTCGTGGATGCTGAAGAATACGAGATTTTCATCAGAGGAGTTGGAGTAGGATTCACTCCTGAATGTATCAATATTTTCTATGGCTTGCTGCCAAGCATTGAGTGTTATTACTCCGGATTATCTCCATCTGAGAGAGATTTGGATATGATCATTGCCTACCTGACTGATAGTACTGGAGCCTAGAAGATTCGGAACGGAAAAAGGGTAAATTTTTCATCTTCTAAGCTTAATGGTATTTCAAAGGCATGACACTACTTTATTTCTGCTCGTCTCCTTCCATCCAATCATCTGAGCGAGGTTACCAAAGATAGAGATAACCTTAACTTTTGCATTCAAGAGAGGAAGCCTATTAATGTAGGAAGCATTATTTATGATTTTGTAGAGGCTACTGCTCGTACTAGCACTTCTATTGGACTTGATTTTCCATCTCTGATCTATTCTCTATTTCAAAGTGCTGGAGTAGTTGCTAAGCTTTCTGAGGAAAAGCTCAAGTCAACAAAGCCTATAGGAAGAGAGAGTGTCAGTATTTATGATCGACTTTGAGGTAAGAGTTCTACTGCACCTTCTGGTTTATTACCTACTTCAGGTAGAGCTTCTACTTCTAGATCATCTACTTCTGCTGAGCCACCATCTAGTTTCTGGGAGACTATGCATGATCAGTTTATAAAGCAGCAGAATGAGTTATTCCTAACTCATTGTAGAGTAGATACAATCGATAAGAAGATTGATCATCTTTCTGAGTATACACAAAGAAAGAGTGATTACGATGCTGAGTATTTTGAGTCTTTAGTTAGATTTCTGAAAGGTGAACACAATGTTCAGTTCCCTACTTGTCCCAGATATTCACCATATGTTGATCCGAAGGATATGAAGTTTTCTTTTGGTGATGACGATGATGAAGCTACAGATAGTGATTAGTAGCTTGACTTACCTCTGGAGATGTGTTGATTCTGTTTTTAGTTTGTCTCTTGTTTCTTGTGTTGTTTAATGTGATGTTATTTGTTAGTGTTGATGTGAACTTTTTTTATGTTGAAACTGTTTTTAGATTATCTGATGTGTGTTTAAGACTGAAACTTGAATGAATTTTTATAAAAGTTTATTTCTGTTTCAGTCTACTGTTTAGTGTTCATGAATAGTTAGTAATTTTGCATGTTCAAAAATAAAAATTAAAAAATTAAAAAAACATTTTTTAGAAATTAACTCCTAAACTTTTCTATATATTCTTAATCATTTCTATTATATTCATATTAAAGCATGTGTAGAAGCAGAAGTTAGTTTTTCCATACAACATCATTATTGTACTTAGATTAATTCCTGTTTATTTCTTTCTCTCATGCTTTAGAAAATTTCATGATTCATATTTATACTAAAGCTACAAGTTATGTAAGGGAAAACATTTATTAAATTTAAACATTATTTGTCCTTAATGAACTAATATTTTCTTTAAAAATATATTAACATAACATAAGGAATGAAAAATCTATTTAAGATTACCTAAATTTTTTAATTTATAAATAATTTAGTAAACTTAATGAAAATTTCAAAAATTTTGATTGACTTTAAGAATAGAATTATTTAAATTAAAGAATAATAAGATCAAAATTTTTCTATTTATAGTAAAGAGAATTGTATTTTTGAAATATTAATGAATCAAGATTATTTCTTGAAAAAGAAAAGATTGAAATAAGTTTTGAAAAATAATAAATTATTAAAAATGTCATATTTATTAACTAAGAATGTATAAGTTTTTTAAAATAAGTTAAGGATAGTGACGTTCAAAATCATTAACAGACTATCCAAAAATAGTAATCCTCACTTGAAAAAAAAAAGAAGAAGAAGAAAAAGGATTGAAAAACAATACAAAAGAAAAGAAAAAAAAAGAAAAAAGAATGTGGGGAGAAGCTTGAGGAAATGCCTAATCAAAAATTGGTCTCACTTGAATTATCTTATAGGAAGAAAGCTGATTACATTTTTAACTTAATTTCTCTAGAAATATTTTTACTAGAAAAATATTTCATGAAAATCTTTTTCTTGTAAATATTCTATGTGACCTTAATATGATAAACTACATTTATTCTTGAAATAAATGAAAATTTGGAAGTCATATGATTTGGTAGTTAAATGTTCTTTAATTCTTAAAATTAAACTTAATTAGTGAAATTTGGTTAATGATTTGCTAAATCATTTTTAAAATAAAAAATTACAAGGAATCTTAAATATTTTAACTTCATTCCAAATATTATTGGAATTATTGGCCTAGCGCCTAGGCGCCAAAATCCGGCGCCTAGGCGCCAGAATCCGGCGCCTAAGCGCCAGCTCGATACAGATGCTGTTAAAATTTTTTGATGATTATGGGGAGTTATTTTGACGGAGTTAAGAGGTTATTGGAGCTTCTAGAAGACTGGAAGCTACTCCTCATATATAGGACATGTGATACAATGCATTTGGACACAAGGAAACAGTTTTAATCGCGAAGAGGTGTGATCCAAAGTGAAGAGGTGTGAAGACCTGGTCACGGAGTCCAGCGCCTAAGTGCCAGATCCCGGCGCCTAGGCGTGACAGTTACCTTCTAGAAGATGCATTAAATTTAGATGAATTTTGAAGGGGTACCTTAAGCAACCCCTGGTCAAGTTTAGAGCTCTATAAATAGGAGCCCATTCTACAGAGAAAATCGCACCATTTAGTCCCCAGGCCCCTTTTAGCACCATATAGTCCCCAAGCCCCTTTTAGCACCTTCTCTCCCCCTCTAGTTTTACTTACTTTTTTTTAGTCTTTTCCACACTTAGGGTGCCACTTTAATTTGTATTTAGTGAGTTTATTTTGAGTATTTATTGTGTGTTGTTGCTGTTAGAGTCTTTCATCATTGCTTTGGAGTCAGTAGGAGTCAGTGGATCACTTGAAGGAACACTTCAGATAAGTATTTGTACCTTGGTTCAATATTTTATAAATATGTTTTGTTGTGTGATTTCAATGTGTTCTGAGTAGTTAGTTATCTTTCTTCTTTCAACTATGAAAAGATAATAAATTAATTAAATTCTGTAGGAGAATTAAATTTAAAATATTTAAAACATTGTGATGATATTAATACTCGATCTTAGTTTACTTTTTAAATTGGCCATTTAAATTGTTAAAACCCGTTGAAGAATTTTGAGACCTATCCGGAGATAAATTCTTAACTAGTAGATATCACATGAATCCTTGTGTAGTCGAAGGCTTTATGCGGGTTATTCAAGGTGAAGTGCAAATAAATAGGAATATATTATTTATTGGGAGCAAAATTAATTAGTTTTTAGAGTGACAGACTAAATTCTAATAATTTGGTTTATAGAAAGGGAATGGGTCACTGGTAGGGCCGACCATAGCCACCCTTGGACATCTAGTAGTGTGAGCCTAGCCCATTCTACTAATAAAACATCCTGAACTGATCCATAGGTTAGTCAATGTTCTTTGCACCTGGTCCAAAGAGTAAAGAATATTAATATTTCTATTTAGCACAATACCATAATATAAATTCCCCACAAAAGATAATTATTCTAAAAATCTTGGATTAGTTGAAATGGAGAAAGTCGTTTTTATACTTGCATTGAATTTTAATTACTGTTTACTTTACTTTATTACTGCTTACTGCTTACTTGCTTATAGTAAAAATTGTTAGTAAATTAAATTTGAAAATAATATATATATATATATATATATATATATATATAACCTTTAATTTGAAATTTTCTAAAAGATTTCTTACATTTCTTACTTTTTATAAAAACACTATCCCTGTGGGATCGATAACCAGGACTCCACTAGAGCCATATATTACTTGAAGATACGTATACTTGTGTTTAAAATTGTGACTTTTACAATAATTATTATAAAATCTAAATATAAATTCATAAGTAAAAGTAAACATCGTACATCAAGTTTTTGAAGCCATTTGCTAGGAATTGAGTATTCTAAAAAGTGGTATCAAATTCTGGTATTTAAAAGCATATATAAAGTCGCATCGCATCAGGTTAGACCTAATTAGGGTTTATGTTTGATTAAGTCTAATTTAGTTAAGACTTAATGGTTTAATTAGGTCTAAAGGGTTAGACCTAATTAGGATTTAGGTTTGATTAAGTCTAATTTAATTAAGACTTAATGGTTTAATTAGGTCTAATGGGTTAGACCTAATTACGGTTTAGGTTTAATTAAGTCTAATTTAGTTAAGACTTAATGATTTAATTAGGTCTAAAGGGTTAAACCTAATTAGGGTTTAGGTTTGATTAAGTCTAATTTAGTTAAAACTTAATGGTTTAATTAGGTCTAAAGGGATAGACCTAATTAGGGTTTATTTTGTCTTAAACCTAATGTAATTAGGGTTTAAAGTGTTAATTAAGTTTAACATATTTTAAAACTCAATTTAAGTTTGGTTTTGTATTAAACCTAATTTAGTTAAGGTTTAATGAATTAATTATGTTTAATATGTCCTTAAACTTAATTAAAGTTTGATTTTGTATTAAACCTAATTTAGTTAAAGTTTAATGATTTAATTAATTTTAATAAGTCCTTAAACTTAATTTAAGTTTTGATTTTTGTATTAAACCTAATTTAGTTAAGGTTTAATGAATTAATTAAGTTTAATATGTCCTTAAACTTAATTAAAGTTTTGATTTTGTCTTAAACCTAATTTAGTTAAGGTTTAATGATTTAATTAAGTTTAATATGTCCTTAAACTTAATTTAAGTTTGGTTTTATATTAAACCTAATTTAGTTAAGGTTTAATGAATTTAATTAAGTTTAATATGTCCTTAAACTTAATTAAAGTTTGATTTTGTCTTAAACCTAATTTAGTTAAGGCTTAATGAATTAATTAAGTTTAATATGTCCTTAAACTTAATTAAAGTTTTGATTTTTGTATTAAACCTATCTTCATTAAATTAAATTTAATATGTCCTTAAACTTAATTAAAGTTTTGATTATTGTATTAAACCTAATTTAGTTAAGGTTTAATGAATTAATTAAGTTTAATATGTCCTTAAACTTAATTAAAGTTTTAATTTTTGTATTAAAACTAATGTAATTAAAGTTTAATGAGTTTAATTAGGCTTAAGTTGTCTTTAAACCTAATTAATGTTTGATTTGAGTTTAGATTCATCATTAGCTTGGTCCATTGTGAAATGGATTAAGTAAATGAATAAAAGGTTTTGAAATATTAATTTATAATTAATAAATCTTAACCTTACTTTAAAATGTCTTTTTAAATTTATTTGATGGCTTTAGAATTGTTGTTTTAGGATTATTATCTGTCACTCTAAAATTCTTAACCATTTTGAATTTTAATTTTTCAATTTTTCAAATTTTATGATTATTTTTGGAAATAATTATAAAATATCATGGAAATTAGAAAATCATATCCTAGAGAGCTATCCTAGCCTTAGAAAAATCAGGAGATGTGTCTAAGGACTTAAAGATTCTTCCCTAAAATTTTCACATTTTTCTGATTTGTAAATAATTTTTTAATAATTAAAATACTCCAGAGAGTATTTAATTGTTTAAAAATTAAATACTGAGAATAAAATTATGATTTTAATTTCATAATTTTCTTCTCTTTAAAAGCTTTCTAGAGGTATTTTTATTATATTTTTAGGAGCTCTGTACAAAAAGATATGATTTTTCAATTATTTTAAGGTTAATTTGGATTAATCTTGCCCGAAAAATCAAGGACACGCCGTGTGTCTTCGTACGAATCGAAAACACGGGAGTATCAGCTGTCCGAATCTGAGCAGGGAACACGGAACTGCGCGATCAGCGCCGTCCGTTCCAAAACATGGGAACGGACGGTGGAGATTAAATCCCAATAATTTGAAAATAATTTGAACCGTCCAACTTCAAAGCTCAATATCTCACTCATTTCTCAATGAAATTGAGTGATTTTTGAACTTATGGAATCATCTGGACATATAAATTATATCTATACGGTGATGATAATTTTCTGGGCTAGTTTAGTCCATGATTTTTCGATTCTATGAATTATTTTGGACAAAAAAAATCCATATCTTGGCCACAATAATATTGATCTTGATCAGACTTGATGGTCAGCCTCTAGTACTCCCAAAAAAGATCTTTGTCACTTCAATTTGGATTTGCAGTTAGCCTTGGTGAGCAATTTTGGCAAAGTGGCTAGGTTTGGGCTTAGTTTGGGTTTTAGCCAAATTGGCTTGATTAGGTTGATCCTATGGCTTGATCTTAGCTATAATAGGTTGCTAAGATCCTTAGCAAAGTTTTTTGTGTTGGGAGCTAAGGAGTTTGGGCAGCCTATAGGTTTCTATGAATTTTTTTCTTCTCTTTGTAATTTCGGGTAAGGGCTCCTTTTATAGCCATGGATGGCTATGATTCAACCCTAGTTAGCTTAGGATTACCAAGGGGTGGTTAGAGCTGTGGAGTATGGTCTAGTAACAGCCTTTCCCATGCATTCCAACTATCACCTCTCCATATCCCATGGGAATTATGCCACTTAAGCAAGCTCATGTATCATGGAAATTATGGATTCCAAATTGTCATGATAGCCTTTGAACTCTTTGTTTCCATTCCATTGGCTAAGGGAGAGGTTAATGGTGACTCAAAGAGCTAAGATCTTCATCATCCAACACCTCATTTAAGGGTTCATGGGGAGATGACACATATCTCTTTATTTTCTTTAATTTTGTAATGGTGATCTACGCTCTTCCCCTCTCCTATTGGTGAAGATGGGAGGTGTTAGATAAGTCACCAATGGTTCTCTTAGGGTTGCATGAGGAGGTGACACATCATTTTTCCGTAATGATGAAGGAATCATCACATGTGTTTACCATGGTTAAGCATGGTTCATGATGGGTCATCCATGGGTTATGTCATTTTTAATGGGTTATATGGGTCGTGTCTAACCCATATGAGGTCATGTGTGATGTCATAAAGGAGATTTGGAATTTTTAGAAAACCATAATGTCATAGGTTTAAAATTCCATTTAATACCCTTCTTAATTTAATTTCCATTTTAATTAATTATGTCATTAATTAAAAGTTGAAAATTATTTTATTAATCAATTATTAATTGGAAATAATTACAAATTAATTATTTGATTAATTTTCATGTTATTTTTTATTTAAAATTGAATTTTGTCTCATTTCATGTCTTTTAATTTAATTTTCATTTTAATTAATTATATCATTAATTAAAATATGAAAATCAAATTATTAGTCAATTAATTAATCAAAAATAATTTTGGAATTAATTATTTGATTAATTCCATTATTTTTAATTAATTCTTACATTTTATCATTTTATGACTTTTAATTTAATTTTAATTTTAATTAATTATATCATTTAATTAATTAAATATTAAAAATTAAATTATTAGTCAATTTAATATAACTAATCAAAATAATTTTTGAAATTAATTATTTGATTAATTTTATCATTTTTATTTCATTTTGGTGCATTTTATCATTCTATGACTTTTAATTTAATTTTCATTTTAATTAATTATGTCATTTAATTAATTAAAATATTGAAAATTAAAATATTAGTGAATTTAATTTAATTAATAAAAATAATTTTTAAAATTAATTATTTGATTGATTTTGTCATTTTTGGGTCTTAAACAGGTCATTAGGTCAAAAATTGGTTATTTGGTCAAAAGTTGACTATTTTGACCAAAGTTGACTTTTTAGGTCAAAGGGTTGACCTATTGGGTCAATAGGGTTGGTCATTGGGTCAGGAATGACCATTTTGACCAAAGTTAACTTTTTAGGTCATGGGTTGACCTATTGGGTCAACAGAGTTGGTCATTGGGTCAGAATTGACCATTTTGACCAAAGTTGACTTTTTAGGTCAAAAGGTTGACCTATTGGGTCAATGGGGTTGGTCATTGGGTCATAATTGACCATTTTGACCAAAGTTGACTTTTTAGGTCAAGGGTTGACCTTATCATAAAAATGAGGTTAACAAAGAATATTTTAATTTAGGAAATCATTTAAGCAATATATATATATATATATGTGTGTGTGTGTGTGTGTTTGTGTGTGTGTGTGTGTGTGTGTGTATGTGTGTGTGTCTATATATATCTATATGTGTATATCTATATATATGTGTGTATGTGTGTGTGTGTGTGTGTGTGTGTGTGTGTGTGTGTGTGTAACTGGAGGCATGTTGGTCTGCATGTTCAGCATAAGCCCCTTCTGTCCCGGTTTCAAATTCAATTGGGTCGAATTAGCACATATGGGGTAGACATACACATGTTGAAGTCCACCTTAAAGGAAAAAGAATATATATATATATATATATATATATATATATATATATATATATATATATCCATTAGAATCACTATAAATAGTCTTTAAAATTTATTTGTGATCATCTCCTATATTTTCCTGAGTAGAACTATTAATTTTTATGTGTGCAATTGGCATTAATATTGAATAAACTTATTATTGGTTCAACATTATAAATCATAAGTCAAAATTATATGTCTTTTCTTTCTATTAAGCGAAAATAATTAGATTTATAGCTATGTTTGATTTTGTCATGCTGAATAACAATCATTTTACTTTATCTCTTACATAGAGTACGCATGACATTTTGTAATCTTTTTTAATTTAAGCACCCTTGCGTCATGTTTAAAAACAATATCAAACCATCTGAAATTGAACAAGAACAAACATATCTCACATTGAGTAGGATTAGTTACATTGTTATATGGAGTAGTCAGATTTTCTCTATCGAGATTACCCATTCTACTAAGGTTATTAAGATGATATTGTCTTTACTTCACGGGGATAACCACAAAGCTTTCTTCTGAGGTGATTAGCTTGGTACCTTTCATGTAGCTTGTCGTTATTGGACAAAGAACCAGCTCCAGAGCCTTATCCAATTCAAGTTTGGAGATCCAAGTTCACGATGCGGGAGCTTCGTGGGTCACTTTATGTATTTTTCCAAACAGATGTATTTGGCATTGTTGTTGGCCTTGCTACACAAATTTGAGTTCCATGAGTGTTGATTATCTGTTGAAGCATATAAACTCCTTGAGTTCCCCAAGTCTCGCTTTGACCCTTGGAACACATTAGAAAAATATGTAATTTCTAGCATAAATAGAATAGAATCTTTGAAATGATAACGTCTTTCAATTTACAAGCTAAGTGTCAGTTGATGTATCAGATTTCATTCCTTTATTGGCAACATATGGTCGGGGTTGTTCCTTGGCTTAGGTTCCCTCGATCGACCCTCAGCAAGTTGGGGTGGACAGTATTCTTCACGCCAGGACCTATGTTCGAATCAAAGCCAGCCGTCCGTCAAACGTTGTTGCGGTGCCATTGGTCAGCTTCTTGTGGGGGAGTTCTCCGACTGTGAGGAATTAGTTAGTCGTTTCGGGGATGGTTCTTGCCTCCGAGTAATGGCTTCTTAAAAGACAACAAAAGCTTGAATTTTTTACTCTAAGATCTGTTGCTCTATAAATTCCTTGATGTACTCCGTGCTAGGAGTGTCTTTGTGGTGGGTTTCTCTTACTTGGTATTGCTCGTCATTGTGTTAGTAAAATGCTCCATGCTCACAACACCTTTTCAGAGTGTTGAACCTGAATTTGTTCAAGATGCACAACTAAGAGATTTGAGAGTTTGGAGTAAAGAAAAAGAAGAAAAATAGAGAGTGAGAGAGGGAGAGAGAAAAGAGAGGAGTGCGTAGCAACTTGCCCCTCTAGGGCAAAATAGAGTATTCTTGAGCTTATTTGACATTTTTTATATAATCGAATATTTTTGGCACAATAAGAGGGGTAAGAACTAAAAGTCCTAGTATATGAAAAGACTTCTTTATTTATAGTAGTGGGAAAGCAATGAATGAAAATTACATTTCTAACCCTGCTTTTAGGAGGGTTGTACAGATTATTCTATCAATTATACCCCTGCCTAGTTGACACGGGTCAAAGAGGTGGAATGATTAGTTTTACTGATAAGCTCGCTGGTTGGGGACCATCAGTCGGTCAATCCTTCAGGATAGGGTGGCTGACTAGACTACTGAAGGTAGTCGACGAGACTAAACTGGTCAGTTGATGTTTGCCTTTTGGATGCATTAGTCGATCGTCAATCTTCAATTATTGCTGAAGAAAATCTTGTTGGTTGAGTAATTTTAAGCCTTTAAAGCATTTGGGTATTTATCATTGACTCGGTTTGTGGTTGTCATCAGCAGATTAGTTCTTCTATTTTACTAGTTGCTTTCGAGTGGGTCCAACTTTGCTATGTCATTCTTTATTGAGCTGTTGATTGCCGCAAGATTCATTTGACATAATTTTATGTAACTATATATATAATCTTTAAGCATAAAACTATATTGATGATTAAGACCCACAACTTACAGAAATATCTACAAAAAAAAGAGGTTTACTAATTATTGTGCTTGTTTTAGTATTGGATGCTATATTCATTTCGACAAATATTTTAATATCATTAAACTAATTTCATATATTCTTGAACTCATCTTCAGCTCCTACCGAAGTCGCCCATTGGAAGAAGTTTGAACGATGACTTAGGCACTGTCCACAAATGGGGAAAGCAAAATAAAGATTAAAAATGGTATCGTTAGCGAAGCTGTCCATTTGTTGATCGCTAGCGCGCGGGCCGGCCGTGGCTGCATGTATAAATAATTATGTGCTGGTGAGCGGCAATGTGAGAAGGCCATCAAATTTTTAAGGCTGTAAGAGGATAAAGGAGATTCATGGAAAATAATACTGCTACTTTTCCTTCAGATGATCATCTACTGGAGGACGAAAAGAATTTACCACATGGGTGGATAGGTAAACAGAATTTTCATATATATATTTTTTTCTTTTTCATATTTTTGCTTAATATCTTAGAAAAATATGTTTATAAATATCAATAGTTTGGTAATCCATATTATTGGGTTATGACACACACACAGATATATATTGACTTTGGTAGATGCCAAATACTGATTCCCTTTGCGCTAGAGGCTATTATTTGAGGATCCCATGTCAACGGACTCGAACCTCCGACCCGAGGGACTTACAGTCGAACCCCGCCAACCAACAGAGTCAAGACTTGCGCTCGTGCGCAAATATATATATATATATATATATATATATATATATATATATATATATATATATATATATATATTCGAATTTATTTTGTTATAAAATAAGTTTATATACCACATGACAGTGTCGCCATATAATGGCTTTCATGTTGCATTTACGTTATAAATTACTTGGAATTTTTTTTTTTAGCTTGATTAATAAGGTATTTGTCAAAGTTTTTATTAGATTGCATTTACAGTTGAATGTTATGTGATAGATAATTGTAGAGAGATGGGGAGAGAGAGAGGTCAAAGATGTTACGGGGCATATATATATATATATATATATATATATATATACATATGTATATATATACACATGTATATACATACACATGTATATACATACACATATATCTATATACATATGTATATACATACATATGTATATACATACATATATGTATATACATACATACATATATGTATATACATACATTCATATATGTATATACATACATTCATATATCTATATACATACATACATATATCTATATACATACATACATACATATATATATATATATATATATATATATATATATATATATATATATATATATACATACATACATATATATATGTTAGGGGACAAAAATAATATCCAGATTCAAATATTGAAATACTGCATATCTGATTTTGAAAGTAGATCATAAAATATGGAGAGAAAAAGTAAAGGAGCACTGAACTATAGAATTTCATGATAAAATAGTTAATTACTCCTAAAAAATGATCCTCTGATCATATATTTATGGGGTAAGAAATGAATGATAAATAATTGAATTATAACAAACATTTGCACATCAACATTCTTGACAAATTCTTCTATAGACTTGTAGTGTACAGAAGATGAGATTTTTAACTAGTTATTTGAGATCACCTAGCAAGATAGAGGGAGTAGTTAGACACCTTTTATAATGCAATCAAATCTTTCACATAAATGATTGATTGATAATCCTTGATAAGTTTATCTAAATCAAATAAATTTCTTTGAATTATAAATGTGCCTATGTGCAAGAAAACCATCACTGAAGTGTGTAAGTAACTTTATGCCGAGTGAGCGTCATATTGCACTAGGTGGGCGGTCCATTCACTTTGACCAAGATAACGGTCCTTTAATTCAGATGAGATTCTCTTTAGACTAGGCTATTTGTTCCTTAATGACGGTAAGTTTCTCCTTGGTCACGGCTAATAGTAGAACAATTTGAGGAATTTCCGTTGTATTCTAATATCCACATGATCCTGTAAGTTAAAACTCATTCTTAAATTTGATGATTCCACTTCCTCATATTCATAATCTCATTAGGTCGTTTTTTAGAATTGAAACTACAAGAATATTTGTACAAGAAACAGAAGAAAACCCAAAGAAAATAATGGGAGAAAAAAACCTTCTACTTCTTTTTGGAAAAGATAATATAAGAGAAGGTTAATGGAACTTGGAAAAATGTGGGTGCAATTATAATTTCCACTAAAATTTATCCTCTCAAAAAAGCTTAAACAATTTCCTTGACTAGAAGGAGCAACTTTCTATTGAGCACATGTTAGATTAAGTCTACAAAGAAGATTTTTTTAGATGATTTGGTTGGACCCAAATAGCTTGATGCAGATGGAAAGATAGAAGTCTTTAGTATAGTAACTCAACAAGGCTACTAGCTTCATTTAAGGCTCTTGAATTCAAATAGTTGAAGAATTAATGTGATGCTAACTATCATAGCTAATTTTCAATATAAGAATCTATGTACTACTCAAAGTTTACTAAAATATAGCTCTTTTGATCATCCAATTTCCCTTCACTTTTTTTTTTTTGGTGTAGTACTTTCTTTCTAGCAAACTCATACAATTGCATGGTAATAAATAACAGCAAACTCATAAAGAAGTTGTATCAACCAACCTAGGAGAATCAAATTTTTAGTTCTATATAAGTGTAACATTCAAATTTTTTAATATAAGTTTTCAATAGAGAAAAATTAATGAAGACATGTGTAATTATAAGGAAAAGATTTCTAAGGAAATGATGGATATCATTAAGCATAAAAAATCTTCTTACTTTGGGGCCTTTGGGTTCTTGAACAAGAAGTAATTTGGTAGAATTTAGATTTGACCTTAAAACAAAATCACACTAATCCCAAATTTAAGTTAATCCACCAATTACTTAGCTAGCCATGTACTCATTTGGGAAAGTAGTTTCTCTAATGTTGATTTACTTCTTGTCTCGAAGTTGGCTTTCTTTAAGTATAAAGGCTCATCCTATTATTTTTAGTTTAGATTTTTTTATATATTTTTTATATCTATTTATTTAGTCATTTGATGTTATAAATAATAAAACTACTATTAAAGAAGAACACATTCACTGGGTTCTTGAATTTAACTTATCCAATTATCAAATCTTGTAGTGTTTGGTAAAAGCTTGTTGAATGTTGTTAAGTATCACATTATTTAAGTGTAGACTCTCGACTTGAATTCAAAATCAAATGGTGAATGCAATTCTTTTCTATTATGTTATAGAGCTAAACGACAAGTTTTTGAAGTGTTTCTTTGTCCTTTGGGATTGGCCATTGGCTAGTGTTGAAAATCTGACTTTCATATGTGCAAGTCCTCTTTGCCTGAAAGTTCAACATCTCATTGTTCTTAGCTTGTGGTCCTTTGATCCGCTAAATAATTACTGCACCTTAAAGGATATTGCATCAAAATCTATTCATAACAATATTAGAAACTTACTTATATGACCAATAAAGTTCAAGTAGAACAAAAAAGAGAGAGAGAGAGAGAGAGAGAGAGAGAATAAGAAGGAAGAATTTAAAATTTTACTATAATATATTTAAACAAAAATAATCTTAAGCAAATATAAAGTGAGCTGATTGCTTCTATGCTAGGAGCGTTTCTCTTAAACAAATGATCTTCAAAATTGAAAAAGTGTCTAAGAGCTACATAATTAACTTTAAACTAGTTAAGCATCTCTAAGTTGGATGAGTGCCTTCCAATCTTGTGAAAAAATGTGTCTAATTGTTAATTATAATTTATGTTGGAATGCAAATAAACATATAAATGATAAAAATGTAGGATATTTAAAGAGAAATGTTTGAAAACTTAATATTGAATCTAAATGTTAAAAGTAATTGATGTTTTCAAGTTGTTTGATGGTTCCGCACTAAAATATAATATAGTTTTTAAATATGGGTCTAAAGATAAAACCTAATCTTTTAATATCATGTAATCACATAATATTATTTTAATTTAGGTACTAAAATTCTAAAATAAATTTTCATTCATAAGAGACACATATTTGCTTACTCTAATTGCAATAAATTATTGAACTCTAGAACAAATATTTCTATGATCTGGTAATTACGTAATAATGGCATGAAGTTAGGATATTTCAAGTGGAGTTATTGGAAATTCTTTCGATTTTTCTTATATGTCGTAATCAATTATTTTCATCACAAAATTATAAAACAATTCAAGAGATATTCAAAGCATGCAAATAAAATATCACTGATCATATAATGATATTCATCAAAGGAATAATGTATTATAAGTATTAACCATGGACTGATTGAAATTAATTTGCAGTTGAAGAGAATGAACATCCCATTGAAGAAGTGAGGCTTACAGTTGATCCAACAGACAATCCAAGTCTCCTTGTTCTTACAATTAGAACATGGATACTTGGTGTGATCTCATGCATCTTGCTCTCTTTTGTGAACATGTTCTTTGCATACAGAGCAAACCCATTGAGCATTAGTTCAGTTTGTGCCCAAATCATCACACTGCCTATTGGGAGATTTCTAGCAAAATCTCTCCCCAAAAAAGTTGTAAAGCTCCCTTACTTGAATTGGTCCTTCTCGCTCAATCCAGGACCATTTTCAATGAAGGAACACTGCCTCATAATAATTTTTGACGAAGCAGGAGCAGGCGATCTCTATGATGTTCACATTTTAACTATTATTAAGGTTTTCTATCATAAAGAGATTCATCCACTGACAGGATTTTTATTAGAACAAACAACACAAGTGAGATTAAAATATATTATCTAAGTTATGATAATAAATCATCACTTTCTAACTATCATGATGTATATTTACAGTTGCTTGGTTATGGTTGGGCGGGCATTTATAAAAAATACCTGGTTTATTCTCCATACATGTGGTGGCCTTCCAACCTTGTTCATGTGTCCCTCTTCAAGTACTGTATCACACACATATACTTCACTTTTAAATAGATTACAATAACATTTAAACTAACTAAGGACATTTTTTCAGAATTCTACATCAGAAGGAGAGAAGAAAAAGGGAAGCCAAACAAGACTTCAGTTCTTCTTGCTAGTCTTCATCTCAAGTTTTGCATATTATGCAGTACCTGGGTTCCTTTTTCCAGCCCTCTCATGCATCTCAATGCTTTGTTTGATTTTTAAGAAATCCATAACAGCTCATCAGATTGGATCTAGATTGAAAGAATTAGGTGTTACTTCCTTCAGCCTTGACTGGTCCGCTGTTGTTGGTTTTCTAGGAAGTCCATTGGCTACACCTGCGATAGCAATTTTTAATATATTAATCGGCTTTATCTTGACAATTTATGTCATTCTACCAATTGGATATTGGACCAATACCTATAATGCTAAACACTTCTCGATTATTTCTTCACATGTCTTTGACTATACTTGTCGAACCTACAATGTCTCACGAATCATAAATGAGAGAAGCTTCACATTAAACACTGAAGAGCAATAGAGCTATAGTAAGATCAACTTGAGTATGATGTTTGTTTTAACATATGGCTTTGGATTTGCTAGCCTAACATCTTCAATCATGCATGTCACTCTATGCCATGGAAAGTATGGAAATTAAATGATAAAATTCCAAGTAAATTTTGTAATTTTCATTTCTTAAATATTTTGTTATTTTAAATTTTTAGAGATATTTGGATGATGTGGAGAAAGAGCAAAGAATATGCGAGTGAAAAGATAGAGGATGTTCACACAAGACTAATGATGAACTATGAGTTTGTGCCTCAATGGTGGTTCTATGCTCTCTTAATAGTAGTGATTCCTATATCCATATATACATGCATTGGATTTGATAAGAAACTACAACTTCCATGGTGGGGAGTATTATTAGCATTTGCAATGGCCCTATCATTCACATTACCAATTGGAGTGATTGTGGCAACCACAAATCAGGTTTGATTTAACCCTTTGGCTAACACATTATGTTTCTAACACTAAGAACTTTTGATATATATATATATATATATATATATATATATATATATATATATATATATATATATATATATATATATATATATATATATATATATATATATGCTTAAACCAGTATTTTTTTCATATAATATTAGGGGTATTACTCACTTGAATTTATTCTTATAACTCATAATATGTTTTTATTATAGTTTAGTACCATGTTTTAACAACAAAAGAATATAAAAAGGTAAAAAAAATTATACATATAAAAGAAAAACTCAAGTTGAAAAGTATAGAATGCAACTTAATTTTCTCTTCACTAATTGTTTTTAGGGAACTGCTCTCAATATCATTACGGAGTACATCATTGGTTTGATGCTACCAGGAAAACCTCTAGCCAACGTGACACTCAAAATGTATGGCACTATTAGCATGTTTCAAGCATTCACACTTCTAAGTGATCTAAAGCTTGGGCATTACATGAAGATCCCTCCTAAGTCAATGTTTATTGCTCAGGTAACTCATGTAAATGAAATATATTAAACAAAACATTAATCTTCCTTTTATATAATTTGTTGTAGAAGAAATCTAACACTAAATCTTTTTTGAAAATTTATATTTTTAAGAATAAAATTTCAAAAAATAAAAAATGGATCTTTTTATTCACATGAGATCATTTTAGTCCAAGATCCTATAATAAATAACTATTTCAATGGAGGTTGAAATAGTTATTTATTTAAAGATTATAGAGACTATTTTAGACAATATAAAAAGTTTAGGGATTAAATTGACACTTTACAGACTCTAAAATAGAAATAACCCATTACATAGAGTCAGGAGATAATTTTGACACTTTTTAAAATTTATATATTTCTTAATAATTAAGCTCTTAACGCATTTATCTAACAAATTTTTTTTATCCTTGAATTAAAATAAAAATAGTTAACAGGAACTATAATAGCATCTACAGTCTACTTTGCAACAGCATGGACACTTCTTGAGAGCATCAAGAATATATGTAATCCAAATCTGCTTCCTCAAGATAGTCCATGGATATGCCCTGGAGATGATGCCTTCTACAATGCATCCATTATTTGGGGTCTAGTAGGTCCTAAGAGAATGTTTGGAAAACTTGGGAACTACTCAGCCTTAAACTTTTTTTCTTATTTGGATTTTTACTTCCCATTCCCTTCTGGTTCCTCAGCAAGGCTTTTCCTGAAAACAAGGTGCTAAAATACATCCATATTCCACTAATAATATCAGGTGGAACAGCAATTCCACAAGTACACACTGTAAATTATATAATGTGGGGAATCGTGGGAATTTTTTTCAACCATTATATTTACAAAAGCTACAAGAAATGGTGGGGAAGATATAATTATGTCATGTCAGCGGCATTGGATGTTGGAGTGGCTTTTATGGGAGTTATATTATTTGCGGCATTGCAAGCACATGACATTGGTGGGATAAATTGGTGGGGAGGTGTTGGAAGAGACTATTGTAACCTTTCTAGTTGCCCTACAGCTCTAGGTGTGGTGGTTCCTAATTGCCCAGTTCATTAGTAAGATTGTCAATCATTTTTATCAAATAATTATCGGTTTTATTAAGATGGTATCTATATGTCATGCCCTATATACTAATGAAATAGTTTGATGTTCATCAACTATGGTTTTGTGGAATTAATGCAAAGGATAGTTTGTGTGTGTGTGTGTGTCTATATATATATATATATATATATATATATATATATATATATATATATATGTGTGTGTGTGTGTGTGTGTGTGTGTGTGTGTGTGTGTGTGTGTGTGTGTGTGTGTGTGTGTTTTGAGATATTCACCTCATGCATAAAAATATGTTTATCTCATGAAAATATTAGTCATTTAATATAACATATTCAATTTTATGCATGTAAATGATATGTATTAAATGTTAAATATGCAAATATAAGATAATTTACAAGAAATATAATAGTTACAAGAAATATAAAATACATGTTCAAGATGTAAATATGCCAATTTAAATTGTAAATATTGTATGGATTTTATGTAAATTGAAATAACAAATAGTAAGCTTATTCATTTTTAATTTTGCATGAAGATTATAAGTCAATTGATTTTTAAGTGCAAATTCAAGTGAATTGAAAGTGTAGAAGCTAAATTTATATAAAATTAATTATGAGAATTTTGTAGCACACTTAAATTTATATTAATTTATATTAAAAATAACCTTGAAAAAAATTTGAGAATTTTAGAGCACATTAAATTTATAGCAACAATGATTTTAAGACTTTAGAGTGCACATAAATTCATGCAAATTTTTAAAATAATTTTTATAATCTTAGGACACCTCTAATTTTATTTAAGGTTGCATAAAAAAATGATTTTAAGAATTTTAAAGCACAATTAAATTTATGTAGATTTATATCAAAAATAATTTTAAAAATAATTTTTGAATATTTAAGTTTATATAAATCTATATCAAAAATAATTTTGAGAATTTTTAGACCACATATAAATTTCTATTGAAATTAATTTTGAAAATTTTGAAGCACATTTAAATTTACATAAATTTTGATTAAAAGTGAATTTGAGAGTTTTTTGCATAAGCTTAAAAACTTAACCTAACTTAATCTCTAAGCATACTAATTTAATTATCCTAAATTATCACACAAATTAGCCTAACTTATCGCATGAACATATGAGTTAGCCTAAATTATCATATAAACGTGCAATTCATCCTAAAACATCAAGTAAGAACTATCACATAAACATAAAAAGTAACCTATATTATCACATAGACGTACAAATCAACCTACATTATCACATAAACATGCAATTTATCCTAAACAATCATGTAATTATGGAAATGCCTAAGCATGTGAATACATAAAAACATAAATATGTGAATACCTAAGCAAGTGAATATATTAACACATAAACATATGAACATTAAAAAGCATAAATATGGCTTTAATTTACATGGAAAAGTATCATATGAAATTTTAATAACCTAAACATAAATTCTATTTTCACATAAGGCAAACATACACATTACTTTGCATTTCAAGGAACCTATGCATGGATTTTATTTTACATAAAATAAATATAAACAAACTTGCATGAATTTAAATCACACATAAAGCAATTATACACATTACTTTGTACTTTAGGGAACCCAGACATGAGTTTCAATCCCACCAAACAGAAACATACTCATTACTTTGCATTTTAACGAACCTTGGCATGAGTTTCAATTTCACATACAAAATAAAATAAAATAATATAAAACAAAACATGAATTGCACTTTAAGGAACCTAAGCATGATTTTCAAATCCACAAAAAATTAACATAAACATAACTTGCATGAATTTAAATCCCATGTAAAGCAAATGTACACATTACATTGCATTTTAAAAAAGCTAAGCTTAAGTTTCAATTCCACATAAATCAAGCATACACATCACTTGAATTTTTAGGAAACTAGGCATGAGTTTCATCTTTACATAAAAAAAAATATATACATAACTTGCATGGATTTTAAATAATTTTAAAAGTGTTAAATACCCATGCTGATTCTAAGGTTTGAAATTAGGTTTATGTCTAAGTTGGGTTAGGGTTAGGCTAGGTTCAGGTCAACCTAAGTCAAACTCAAACTCAAGTCGAATCCAAGCCTATTGAGTTGACTAGACTAAATCTTACTTAGGAAAGTAAATGCTTAATTTTAAAGAGAGAAAGAGATAGGGAGCATACAATAGATGAGGCTGATTAAAGGAGGAGGCTCAAAAAGACTTTTTCCTTCTTTTTTCTTGAAGAAGTGGAGGGTGTAGAAAAAATCATTCCTGTGCGACCTTGTGTGTCTTCGTGAGCTTCTCGGAGAGCGAGCGTATCAGAGAGTGCCAAAGTCTGTCTATTTATAGGTTGCGAAGGTGGTAACAGAGCGCCGTCAGTGGCCATCCAATTAGATGGCAGGTCGACGACCATGATGAATTGGATGGTTGGAAGAGCTCTGGTTCTGTTAACCTCACTTTTATTGAGGTCTAGTATTTCTTCCTAAGAATCCTAGGATCTAGTCATAGGACTTTCCGGTTGACTATCCCGGAGAACTAGTGATGGAACCCTACCCCTTTAAGAAATTCTAAGCACTTCTTTACTCTTCTTGGAGTTCCACATGTTTGCGTCTATTCTCTAGCACTTAGTTGGATGGAGCCAAGCATAAGGGAGCACAAGAGGAGTCCCCATAGGATTGTCAGGCCTTAGGGTTAGGCTTGGGTGGTGAGGTCTTGGTTAGTCTTGCACACACCCCCTCACTTTCACTCACAACCTAAAACCCTAAGCCAAGCATGCCTAACCTGGTTCCCCACTTTATTGGAAAGTCATGTAGGTAGTCCCCCAAACTCTTAGCCTTAGGCTTGGATGGTCAGAATATACACATGGAGGATCCAAAAATGGGATCTTCCTTGGTCCCATCGATCAAAAAGGGTAATTTTATTATTAGCATCCTTAATTGGTCCCAAGTTTACCCAAACCTCCACTTTGATGTTTTAGCCCCAAACTTTCCCATATTATCAAAATACCCCTGAAATCCTAATTTTCTCAAAATTGCCCAAATTTTCAAATTTGTTTCAAAAGTCATATCAAACCATTACAAACCACTCAAATTACCTAAAATACTTTAAAATCTTTAGAATTCCAAAAATACTATCAAATTTGTCAAAATTATCAAAATACCCTTCATGTCCAAAAAAACTCCCAAAAATCTCCAAATTTACTCAAAATATTCCCAAAATCAATTTATAGCACCCCATATCTTTAATTTCACCTAAATCCACCAAATTTGGCTAAAATTCCTAAATTGCCCATAAACGCCCAAAATCCCCAAGTTACTCCTAATTTCCACCAAATTCATTTCAATCTCCACCGATTTCTAATCCAAATTAAATTTCAACTTATCCAATCCCAATTTATACCAATTTGAAGCCCAATTTAACTCAATTTCAAACCCTAATTTCAAGTTTAAACCCATTACCCCAAATTAATCCAAAACCTAAAACCCACCAAAATTTTACCCCATGACCAATCCAATTTCCCCAATTTCAAGCTCTATATTCTCATGGTAATGTTGTTAACCAAATTGAACCTTCACATGACCCAAATCCAAACCCAAACCTAACCTAAAACCAATCCCAAATCAAATGCCCCAAATTAACTCCAAAACAAAATTCCACTAAATTGAGCCTTGAAACCACTTCAATTCCATGAAATTTGTTTCCCAAATGCTTTATGACATTCTCCTAAATCAAATTGAGCCATCAATTAGTTTGTATCTAACCCCAAGTCAAGCCCAAATCCAATTTTATGCTTAAACCCCCATATTGAACCTAAATCTAAATCCACCTCAAATCTTTTAAATTGATCCAAGACTTAACCATTTATGCCATGCTTAAGCACCCTAGAATGCTAATCACATCACTTAATGACCCCTTATTGAGCCATGGACAAAAGGTCCCTTAAATTTGGGGATTTTCTCCCAAAATGGCTAAACCAAAGAGATACTTGCCACCAGCCTTCCTAAGCCCCCAAACCATCACCATTAAGCTCTTTGGGCTTCCCTAACCCAGTTAGCCACCAGCTCTGCCCTAGCCACCGGCTTAGTCGCCTGAAACCTAAAACAAAGAAGGCCTTCCCCATGCTTTGAACCTAATTACAAACATCCAATGTGGCTGGACCCCATTGGTCAATTGTGTTGTTCATCCCTCCACCTAAGCAGTCATTTGCACCCCTTCTGACTGGGCCAATTAAGCCCTAATTCCATGGCTATATAAACACCACCACCTCATGGAAAAACATAAATATCATCCAATACCTTAGGGAAACTCTACCAAAATCCTTTCAGAGCTTCTTCAGACCCTCCTAGGCTCATTCCCACCATTTTCTAGCCATCTCCCCCACTGCCTGAGCCCAATTTAACGGCCATCCCCCCAAACTCCACCAATCCCCAAATTAGAGTGCTCCTAAGCTTCACCAGAGCTTAAGAACACTTCCCCAATCAAAAGCCCGCTCTCCCAAGCTCTCTGCATTAGACTTCAACATAGGCTGCACTACCCTCGGATTGAATTCCTACGTGGACATCATACTAGAGGAAGGTGACACTTTGAGGATGTTCGTTGGACTCCACTGAAGCTTCTGCAAACATCCAATTGAGGCTACACCATTTGGATCAAGGTATGGATCCAAAATACTCCATTTTGTTCTCGGCTTGAGCCTTTGTGAAACAAACTTGTATTTCATGTTTGATTAATCGTATGGATGTGTTCACCTCACCTAGATGAAGCTTTAAGAACAAACCTCACACGGTTGGTTAAAAATTTGGAGAGAAATTAAGCTTAGAAAAATGAACAATTTATGGGTTAGGGCGGACTAGAGACGTGACTAGGAGCCTTTCGATCACGCGTGTATCAGACGGATGACCTAGCTCACGCGAGACGAAGGAGCTGTACGGAAATGTCGAGTCGCATGTTAGCTAATGCTGATGGCGACGTCGAACCAAAGTGCACCGCGTGGAAAGCTTGGAGCGTACATGGTTGCGGCGGCGCTAACTCGGATAAATAAAAAAATGTGTATTTCTGATTTTAATAAATTATAGAAACTTTAAAAATTCATAACTTGGTATAGAAAATGCTAAGAATAAAAGAAAATTGCCCTTGTGCTTAGTGAACAGAAGAAAATGATGTGGGCAAAAAATTAAAAATATTTTCTTTACAATTATTTTTAAATTAATTAAATACTCCGAAACAAATTTAAATCATAAATAATAAATATAAATCATAAAAATGTGAAATTTAGGGATTCATTCCTCTCATTCGTAGAGATGTTCTCTGTCTTTTCCAAAGTCAGAGAATGTCTTTAACATGTAAAACCCTAATTTTCAAGGTAAATCACTATTATTTGCTTAAAATAATTATAAAAAATTAAACATAAATCAAAAAATTATGGAAATGAGTTTGGTAGGTTTATTCTAGTCAGAGGAATCAAGGAAAAATAAAAATTGATTTTTAAAAATTTAACCTATTTTTCTACTATTAAAAGGGGTAACCCGTGAGCTACAAAAAGGAGGAGATCAAGTTATAGTTCTCAAATCCAAAAACCCATAACACCAAAATTGTTCCCAAAACTCTGAGGAATTGATCCCTCATGAAATCAGCCTTTGACATGCACTGATATGCCCTAATTTTGGAATCCAATTCCTGGAAAAATTTTGGGTTTGACAAAAATCTCTTTAAAACTTCACTTTCTCTCTTCTAAAGCTTCTCTAAGCTCTAATAAGACATTCCCAATTAAAATTAGCCTTCACCATAGGCTCTAACTTACTTTTCAATATTTCTATTTCAACTGTGAGCTCCTTTTATCGAATTCCGACTCAGACCAAATTTCAACTCAAATTGAGTTAAGAGCAAGCTTCCTGAGCTCAAGTCGAAGCTTTGGAACCAATCCAATCAAAATTCCATCCATTGAGGCCAACGTATGGTGGTTAACCCTAAAATTATCTCGGTATCTAGACATTGTGAAGGAAATCTTCATTCCAAGGCTAATAATCCATATAGATATTTTTGTCATTAGAAAAAAAAATCATTAAATTTGGTTGAAGATCAAAGGAGATCTTGAGCTAAAATCATGAATGGCTCTTAGTTTATCCTCCTTTTGGGACGATGAATCGATTTCGTCCATTTCCATGCATGGGAAATGGACGGCCTTGATCAAGCTGGACCGTGGTACCATCCATATGAAACAACAAATCCCCAGACCATGTGGTATGTCGCGTGTAAAGGCTCAGCCAATCGAACCGCTCCGCATGTGAATTTGACGCATCCGAGGTATGAGTCAGCGCCGCATCACTTAAGTAAAAAAAATAAGGATTTTCTTATTTAATTAAATTAAAAAATCTTTAAAAATCTATTTTTTGACCAAGAAAAATCACAAAAATGAAATAAAAATATCCTTAGACTCAGGGAGACAAGTAGAAAATTATGAAACTAAAATTTGGAATTATTGAATTATACTTAATTTTTAATTAATTAATTGCTCTGTGGAGTAATTTAATTATTAAAAAATTATTTACAATTCCCAAAATTCTCAATTTTTACAAATTGATGCTTTCATCCTTAGAGACATTCCCTAATTTTTTCCAAGACTAAGAGAATTCCCTAGGGTTCAATTTCCTAATTTCAATCGAATTTTGTAATTATTTCCAAAAATAATTATAAAAATTAAAAAATTGGAAATTAAGCTTAAAAATGGTTAGAAAAATTTAAAGTGACACTTTTTAAACTCTAAAATGAAAATTTTTAGCCATTTGAAAATTTAAAATGACATCTTCATCACTTAGGGTCAAAATTGTAAATTTCAAATTTACATTTAAAACCCTAGAAATCTGGAGGCTTGATCTTTAGCCTTAAATGACATGTAGGATTGACCCAATTCTAAGTCCTAGGTCTGATTAGATCTAGCGTAAATCTAGACTCTAACTGACATAGGGTTTACTCACCTTCTCAGAACTATTGTGGTAGTTTTTATAGACCCAAAGTCAAAATCTCAAATGTTGAGTTCAAACTCACATAAGACCTATATCTAACACACGTAGACATGTTAGAATCTGAATCCAATCCTAAATGGATTCAAGTCAAACTAAGACATTTAGGTTTAACCCATGTGAACCCACACTTCATCATAACCTTAATTAGGTCTTAAACCACAATTATACCTGATTAAACCTTGTTAAACCTTAATCACATTAGGTTTAACACCATAAACCTAATTAAATCTAAAACATTAATTAGACCTAATTAAACCTTGTTAAACCTTAATCACATTAGATTTAACACCATAAACCCTAATTAGGTTTAAGACATCAATTAGACCTGATTAAACCTGGTTAAACCTTAATCACATTAGGTTTAACACCATAAACCCTAATTAGGTGTAAGACATGAATTAGACCTGATTAAACCTTGTTAAACCTTAATCACATTAGGTTTAACACCATAAACCTTAATTAGGTGTAAGACATCAATTACACCTGATTAAACATTGTTAAACCTAAATCACATTAGGTTTAACACCATAAACCCTAATGAGATCTAAGACATCAATTAGATCTGATTAAGTAAGCCTTAATCACATTAGGTTTAATACGTAAACCATAATTTGGTATAACTCCTCATTAAACATGATTAATCTCTGTAAATTTTAATTACATTAGGTTTAAAACAAAGTAAACCCTAATTAATTCTAACCCCTCATTAGACCTGATTAACCACCTTAAACCTTAATTACATTAGTTTTAAGATAGATTAAACCCTAATTAGGTCTAACATCTCGTTAGACCTAATTACATTAGGTTTAAGACAAATCAAATCCTAATTAGGTTTAACCCCTCATTGGACCAGATTAATCACCTTAAACCTTAATTACATTAGGTTTATGACAAATTAAACTCTAATTAGGTTTAATCCCTCATTAGACCTAATTAATTACCTTAAACCTTAATTACATTAGGTTTAATAAAAATTAAACCCTAATTAGATTTAACCCTACTTAGGTCTAATTAATCCAGTTAGACCTTACCTAAATTAGGTTTAATTAAGCCTAAACCCTAATTAGACCTAACCCTAATTGGGTCTAATTAATTAATTAAACCTTAACTAAATTAGATTTAATTAATCCTAAATCCCAATTAGACCTAACCATAATTAGGTCTAATTAATTCAATTAAATTTTATCTAATTAGGTTTAATTAACCAAAAACCCTAATTAGACCTAACCCTAATTAGGCCTTATCTAAATAAGGTTTAATTAACCTTAAGCTCTAATTAGATATAACACTAATTAGGTCTAATTAATCAATTAAACCTTACCTAAATTAGATTTAATTAACCTTTAAATCCTAATTAAGTATAAACCTAATTAGACTTAATTAACCTTTAAGCCTTACATGCATAAGCCTAAGTGACCTTTAAATCCTAATTAAGTCTAACCTTAATTAGACTTAATTAACCTTTAAGCCTTACTTACATTAGGCTTAAGCAACCGTAAACTCTAATTAAATCTAACCCTAATTAGACTTAATTAACTCTTAAGCCTTACTTACATTAGGCTTAAGTAAACTTTAAACCTATAAGTCTAACCTTAATTAAACTTAACTAACCCTTAATCCTTACTTAAATTAGGTTTAATAAACCTTAAACCCTAATTAAGTCTAACCTTAATTAGAATTAATTAATCCTTAAGCCTTACTTAAATTAGGTTTAATCAACCTTAAACAATAATTAAGTCTAACCCTAATTAGACTTAATTAATCCTTAAGCCTTACTTAAATTAGGCTTAAGCAACCTTAAAACCTAACTAATTCTAACCCTAGTTAGACTTAATTAATCCTTAAGCCTTACTTACATTAGGCTTAAGCAACCCTAAACCCTAATTAATTCTAACCCTAATTAGACTTAATTAACCTTTAAGCCTTACTTACATTAGGCTTGAGCAACCCTAAACCCTAATTAAGTCTAACCCTAATTAGACTTAATTAATCTTAACAAAATTAGGTTTAAGTAACCTTAAAATCTAATTAAGTCTAACCCTAATTAGACTTAATTAATCCTTATGCCTTACTTACATTAGGCTTAATCAAACTTAAACCCTAATTAAGTATAACCCTAATTAGACTTAATTAACCCTTAAGCCTCCACCTACATTAGACTTAATTAACCCTAAAACCAAACCTACAACTTAGGTTCTACCTATCTTGAACCCAAGTTAACCAAATCTTAGATTCAACTTACATTGAATCTAAGCCAAACCCAACTTAAGTTCAGCCCATATTGAACTTAAGTCAAACCTATAACTCAGGTTCAACTTAACTTTAACTTAAGTTAACCCAAACTTAAGTTCATGAACTTAAGCCAAACTTCTAACTTTGGCTCAATCTAACTTGAACTTAAGTTAACCAAAACCTTAAGTCCAACCCATATTTAACTTAAGTCAAACCAAAACTTAGGTTCCACCTATATTGAACCCAAGTTAACCAAACCTTAGATTCAATCTACATTGGATCTACGTCAAACCTAAACTTAAGTTCAAGTTAAATTAAACCTCTAGGTTCAACCTACTTTGAACTAAACTCAACCAACTTTAGGTTCAACCCAAATTGAACATAACCAAACTTTAGGTTCAACATACATTGAACCTAAATCAAACTTAAACTTAGGTTCAACCTAACTTGAACCTAAGTTAACCAAAATTTTGAGGTTCAACATACATTGAACCTAAATCAAACCATAACTTAGGCTCAATCCAACTTGAACCCAAGTTAACCAAATTTTAGGTTCAACCTACATTGAGCTTAAGTCAAACTTATAACTTTGGTCCAACCTAACTTGAACCCAAGTTAACCAGAACTTTAGATTCAACCCAAATTGAAACTAACTCAACATAAACTTTAGATTAAATCCAAATTAAATCTAACTCAACATAGACTTTAGATTCAACCCAAATTGAATATAAATCAACCTCAACCTTAGGTTCAACCCAAATTGAATCTAAATCAACCTCAACCTTAGGTTTAACCCATATTGAACCTAACTCAACTTATATCTTAGGTTCAACCCAAACTGACCAAACTCAACCTAAGTCAATGTAAACTTTAAGTTCAACCCAAATTGAACCTAAACCTTAGGTTCAACCTAAATTGAATCTAAGTCAACCTAAACCAACTTAAACTATAGGTTCAACAAAATGAACTCAAGTCAAATCTAAATTCCTTAGGTTCAACACATTGAACCCAAACCAAATTTAAACCCTAATTAGGTCTAACCCTAACTAGACCTAATTAATCTCCTTAAGCCTTACTTACATTAGGCTTAAGTAAACTTAAACCCTAATTAGGTCTAACCCTAATTAAACCTAATTAATCACATTAAGCCTTACTCACATTAGGCTTAAGACAATTAAACCTTAATTAGGTCTAAACCCTAATTAGATCTAATTGACCTCTTTTAAGTCTTAACTACAATAAGCTTAATATAAATAAACCCAAATTAGGTCTAACCCTAATTAGACCTAATTAACAATAATAAGCCTTACCTACATTAGGCTTAATTCAACTTAAACCCCAATTAGGTCTAACTCTAACTGGACTTAATAAAGCTAATTAAACCTTACCCATGTTAGATTTAATTAAACTTTAAATCAAATCAAACTCTTAGGTTCAACCCAACTTCAAACTAAATTAAATCATACTTTTAGCTTCAACCCAACTTGAACCTAAATCAAATCAAACTCTTAGGTTCAACCTAACATGAACCTAAATCAAATCAGACTCTTAGGTTCAGCCTAACTTAAACTTAAATCAAATCAAAATTAATCTTAAGTCCTACCTACATTGGACTTAGAATAATTTCAAACCATAGGTCCAATTCATATTAAACCTAAGCCAACTTTAGATGCTACTTACATTGGATCAAAATACATTTGACTTATGACCATATCAAACATTAGGTTTGATTCAAATTAAACCTAAAACAATTTTAGATTCTACTTACATTGGATCTAAATCAACCTTAAGTCCTACCTACATTGGACTTAGAACCATTTCAACTTTTTGGGATCAATCTTAAACTAATTTTATGTCCTATCAACATTGGACTTAGAACCATTTCAAATCCTTCAGCTCAATCCATATTGAACTTAAATTAACTTTAGGTCCTACGTAAATTGGACTTAAAATAATCTTTAACCTTAGGTTCAAATCACATTGAACCTAAACAAAACCTTTAACTTAAGATTGACCCAAAGTTGAAAATAAGTCAAAATCCTAAATTTAGGGTTCAATCCACATTAAACCTAAAATCAAAATTTAACTTAGGATTGTTGATCTCACTTTTGGTTGAGGTCTAGTCCTTTAGAATAGCCTAAGGTCTAGCCATAAGACTCTCCTGGTGACTTTTTAGAAGACTAGTTAGGGAACCCTCCTCACAGAAATTCAAACTGTTCTTATTTCACTGAGAGTTTTCATATGCTTAAGGCCTAACCTCCAGTTTTTTTGAGGAAGAGACCAAGCATAAGGAAGCCCAGGAGAAGTCCCATATAGGTGGTTAGGTCATAGGATCTACCCTGGGAGGTCTGGAGCTTACACCACACTCACACTAACACACTCACAACCCTAAGCAAAGCACAACACCATTGGTCCCCCAACTCTTTGGAAACTCATGTAAGTGGTTTTCCCAAGCTCTTAGCCTCAGGCTAGGGTTTGGCTAGTACCAACACATAGAGGACCAAATGAGAGTGACCCTTGGTTCATGGCTCAATTCAAACAATTCCATATCACTCACCTCCGACCAATCCTAATTTTTACCAAAAATTTAATTTCTAATACCCTTAATACCTAAAATACCCCCAAAGCCCTAATATCATCCAAAATTCCCTAAAATTCCACAAAAATTACCCAATATTCCCAAAATTCCTCAAAAATCATTTCAAAATAGTTCCCACCTCTTAAATCCACCAAAACACCCCAATACACTCCAAATAACCTCGAAATACCCTAAATACCCCTCTTGACCCAAAATTCCAAAAATTCCCAAAAAATTCCAAAACGTCCTAAATATTCCCAATTTCATTTGTCTCAACTATCATATGTCCCAATTTTGTCAATTTAACCCAAATTAATCAAAAGCCCCAATTTGTCTCATTTAACCTAAAAGTGCCCAAATCAAATCCAATCTTGACCCAATTGATCCCAATATTGCCCAATTTCAATTCTAAACTTTAATTCAATATCCCCAATATCAATCTAAACCAAATCCAGGCCCAACTTGACCCACATTTGAGTTCAATTTCAATTGAAATCCAAAATCCCTAATTTTGCCTAAATAATCCAAAATCTCCAAATTAACCCAATATCAACTAATTTCCTCCAAATTTCAATCTTGAACCCTTCATAACACTCCCCTAAATTGAATTGAGTCATCAATTGTCCCCAATTTGAGCACAAGTCTCACCTAAATCCACTTAAAGTCCAAAACTTCTAATTTTAACCCAAATCCAACATATGCCCAAAATCTCCTAAATTGGTTGCCCTATTCCAAAAATTTCCACCCAATTAGTGTTGGGGACTCTTCAACACATTCCCCTAAACCATCTGGAACCCTCAATTACGTTTAAACCCCACTCTAGCCCAACCTAAACCCAAACTTAGCCAACTTGCCCTAAATTGACTAAAATCCCAAAATCCACCAAATTGAACCCCCAAATGAACTCAAAACCACTCAAAGTCTTCATGAAAAATATTCCTAACAATCATATACACAATGTTGCTCAATCAATTTGGCCCAACTCAAGCTAAAACACAAGCTAGCCTAACCTAAACTCAATGTGACCTAAATTGAACCTATGATTTAATGACACTTAAATTGAACCCAATTGAACCAATTTGACCAAACCAACTTCATGGAAGCCAACCCTAGACCTCCTAGGACTGGTTTGACCTGACCTAACCTAGGCCCCTTGAGCCATGGACCAAAGGTCCACCACTTTGGACCATTGGGTTTAGCCACTTGGCAAAGCTTAGGACCCTTCCTTAAACTCATGTTTAAGCAACCTCCATGCCAAATTAATTGCACTGAGCCACTCCCCCACTCCTCCTTAGCCTGCCAGCCACCTGCCCTATCCTTGCCATCCACCCTAGCTGCCGGACAGCTCAGCCCGAGCGCCCCCATACTCCTTTAAACCTAAAATTGAGCCTTGTCAGTGAGGGATCACCTCACTGATCACTGGCCCTGCTCAGCCCTCACCCTAAGCAGCCGAGGGCACTCATTTCCTGGCCCTAAGCTCCTCTCTTTGGCGAGCTCTATAAAATGGCTCCTCCACAACCAAATGAGAAGTGCTGAAATTTTCTCCATAAAACTCCCCATAATTGCTCCCAAAGCTAATTGCAACCAAGAGAGGAAGATCCCCACCAACCTCCTGCTCTGAATTCCACTGCCAAAGCTTAATTTCCCAGTTGAAAGCCAGAAACATGACACTCCTGGAACCTCCACCAAAATCAAATTAAACTCACCCACACCAAGAGAGGAAGTTCCCCAGTGAAAGCCCCATCACCAGGCCGCCCATCTGTGTTGTCGGTCGGAGCTCTAAATTAGCCTTGGTCGAACTTGGGTCTAAGCATTTCTCCACGACCAGAGGCTCAATCTGTAGGCTCTTTAGACCTCCACGAATGTGTCGAGCATCTTTGATTGAGGCCTCACCTCTTAGACCAAAGGTATTAAACTCTTCTTCCTCCCAAGCTTCCATGGATTCTCCATTTTATTTTACTTGATTTTAATGCATGTTAACCGTATGGATATGCTCGTCTAGCCTAAACGAGCATGTAGAAATAAACCTCACTTGATTTGGTTAAGAAATGATGGATATATTAGGGTTAGAAAATGTGCGGCTCTCGGGTTGAACCAGACGAAGACGATGAGCCAGAACCGTTGGATGACGCGTGTATCAGATGGACGGCGGAGATCGAGCCGGACAGAACCGCTGAACAAAAAGAGCACGCTGACTCAGATGGCGACGCCGAATGGGGAGACGATGAGTATGACTTCGGAGCCTAGGTTGAGGTGGCGCCACGCTGGATAAGTAGGAAATTAGGCTTTTTCCTATTTATTTAAATCACAGAACATTAAAATCCTTATCTTTGCATAGAAAAATCATAAAAATAAAAGAAAAATACCCTCTTGCTCAGTGAACAGAGGAGAATAATGTGGAATTAAAATCAAAATGTTTTGTTATGTCTTTGATTTTTAATTAATTATTTACTGTTATAAGTCTTTCAATTCTCCATTAGCATACACAATTCACCATGACATGAGAGTATTGGGCTTTGGTTCCCTCTGTCCTTGGGAACATTCTCTGAATTTTTCATGGTCAGAGGGGACCTCTAGACAGAAAACCATATTTTCTAAGTTTAGGGTTATCTTCTTGAAGGTTAATTATGAAAATTAGCATGTTGATTATAAAAATCTAGAAAACTTCGGAGAAGTACCTTAGGACCAGAAGACCCTATAAAAATTATGGCTTGACTTAACTCACTCAAAATAACCCTAATTTGACCAAACACATAAAAATGAAATTAAATTAATTTGGAGTAACCACATATCAAAATGGCATGAAATCAATTCTCCACTGTGCTTTAGGATTAGGAGAACCTAATATAAAAATTTTCAGTCAATTGGAGCTAATTTAACCTACTAAATGAATTATCTAAGTAACATAACCATATTTGAACTTAAAAAATTTATAAAACTCAAAATATAACTAAAAAATTCACCAAATCAATTTTGAGAGTTCTCTGAGATTAGAGGAGTCTAAGAAAATTAAAATTAAAATTTTCATAAAATTTTTATTTTTAATCTATTTTTAAATATTTAAATAATTAAAAAATCCTAAAAATCATAAAAATATTAAAATTCACCAAAATGTCATATTTGGCCTTCCAATCACTTAAGAGCCAACAAAATATTTTTCCTAAGTCTCTAAGTATAGATATTAAATTTTAAAGGCTGAGGGTAATTTTTAATATTAAAAAATAGATTTTTAAAGCCTTTCACTAAAATAATTCTAATAATTCAAAGAAAAATCAGAAAAACACAAAATTTATTTCTCCGAGTTCCTTGGGTTTAGAGAGATTTAAGAAAAATATAAAACATAATTTTTCCTTTAATTTTATTTTATAATTAATTAATACTCCAAAATTTAAAATAATTCTATTAAGTAAATTAAAATTTAAAAAAATTACCAAAATTGGTCCAAGTGGTCCTCTGGTCAGTAAAAACCTCCCATAATTTTCTTAAGGATAGAAGTTTCACATTGGTCATGTTATTGAATTTTCATTGAAAACCCCTATTTTCCACTAAAATAATTATATAAATTAAATTAAAAATAGAAAAAATCACATTTTCTTCTCTAATGTCTTAGTAGACATGTGAGTGAAGTGATATAAAAATTTCAAATTCATTTGAGCTTAATTTAGTGAATTATGAGATGAACAAGCTTAAAATGGCATAAATGTAATTAAGAAATTTTAGCCTTAACTAATATTTAGGTTTAACCAAAAGGGGAGGGTTAACATTTGATCTTGATTTTCATCTTGGATGATTGAAACAAAGGAAACTAAGGGGGTAGATACCCATTAATCATTTTTAATGTTAAAAAAGGGAATCCTAATTAATTAAGCCGTCAAACTTTGGAAGATAATTAAAGCATAAATTGTTAAGGTTAGAGAATGTGATATAAGAGAATTCTAATTCTTTGAAATTGAACCCATAACCAATGAATTAATTAAACATCACCTAACCCTTATTAATAAAATCATAAAATGATAATTAAAATAATGATTTTGAAATCTTATAATTAAACTGAAACAAATTTAAAATATTAAAACCTTGAAAATTAATCTGAAATAATTCAAAAATTAAAACTATTTTAAAATATTAAGACTAATTTAAAAACAACTTATGACAAAAAATATCATAATTTAAGACATTAAAGTTGATTAAAACATCATAATCAAAACTAATTTGAAATAATTTAAAATTAAACTAAATTAATGTGAAATAATTTAAAAGAAAGTCTAAAATATTAAGATTAATTTTGAAATAATCCATAATTAAATCAAATCAATTTAAAGTATTAAGATTAAATTAAAAGAATTTTAAAAAATGTTAAAACTTATCTAAAATAAAAGATTTAAACACTCTTCTAGTTTAAAAATAATCTAAAAATATTTAAAAAATCAAATGAAACTTTGTAACTAAATTAAATCATTAAGGATGGTTAGGTCCCTTATGAACTAATTTGCCCCTTAAGGCTTTCATCGTTATAACTCTTAAATGAAATGTCAAATGAAATGTCACCTTACTCATATGATAATCAAACATCCAGATTCACTGAGCAAGAACCAAAACTCAACTAAACCCCGGATGACCAATTCATCCAGACGATGAAATTCATTTGGACTCAAAATGATCCCATAAGCATTGAAAAAATGTTCAGGACTTGTCCTAAGCACTTTCTCAATCCACTGAGATGTTTTAGAAGAACAATTGAATTTCATTGTTCTTTGATGAAGAAAATCATCCTCAAACACACCTTAGGAATTGACTAGTGATAGGACTAGGATTTGGTAGACAATCAGAACCTTCCCTTAGTCTTACCTAGGTATTTTATTTCAAATATTTAACTACCCTAATATGTGTTTTAAGTGCAGTTGGAAATGACGAGAAGACCCACCAGGTATGCTTTTATTTTATTACAATTTACTTAAATGCGTTGTATTGTACTTTTCTTTCTTGCAAGCTTGCATGTTAAAACAACAATGTCACGCTGCATGAAAACTGAAACCTTTAGGATAGCCACAAAACTAAAATCAAAACTAAATTAAAAATCACAACAAGATAAGTTTCATCGCCACAACATTCAAAATATAAAACAACTCAAAATTTAATCACAAACAAAACAACAAAACTACAATTACAATTAAATTAAAATGTCTCGTCGGATGATTGGAAATCCCTCGGATGATGTAACCCACGTGTTGTTAACGAGATTTCCCACAATCTAAATGAAAGTGTGGAACTCGTTTAGTTGACTTTAGTAAATTCATTTGGACTAAGTGAATCTGATGAAAATAATGGTGCAGGGATGATGGAACCGTGAGATTTTAACCGGTGTTGTTATAATCAACTTTAATGTTCCCCTAATAAAATATTAAGACATCTTAATTTTAATATTTCTAAAACACAATACTTCTTTTTTCTCCTTAATTGACACTTCTTTAAACTAAACCTGCTATGACAAGGAGCTTGGACATGCATAGTGGGCAGCCCAACCATCTTCAACACGCAAGACTTGTCTACATCAAGAAACCTTTCCTTAGTCTAAACAACAAGCCATAGGAATTCAAGTTAGCTTGCTGACCCGACCCGCAATTACGCAGTATATTAACTTTCAGAAGATTGTCAAAAACTTGACCTAATTTATAAATAGCAGCTAGTGTGCAAAATCTTAAATGATATAAAAATTAGAAAATATTTTACACACTGAGGTACTTACGCAAGTATACGTATCGTTTTCAAGTAATACAGAGTTTTCTTTAAAAACCCCAGTATCGATCCGACGAGGAAGTGAAGTAAGAAGTCTTTAGTCAAATTCTAGTCTACTACTAATAGTCCTTAGTTTGGAATGTCGATTAAAATTGTGTTTTATCTAACAACTTTTCCTAAATGCAAGTGTTAAATGTAAAGATAAGTAACTTATAACTAAATGCGAATAATAATTCTAAAGATAACCCTTTTGGATGAGTTGGTTTGAGAATTTTGAGATAATAAAACTACTATTCTTATGTAATGACATAGATAATGTATAGGATCGAGATGCATTAAATATTGTATGTGTCGAATAGAGCAATCCTATTCTTTACCCTTTCGTCCAGCATAAAGAACATCGACTAATCCTATGCTTGGTTACCGAATCTGCTGTCGAGTCGGGAGGATACCGCCGCCACTTCGGAGCTCCCACGTTCCCTCGCCCGAGGGCTAACATCTACACTTCAAGCACAACGATAGGACCGAATCGAGGATTTTAGCCCGTCACTCTAAAATCTCCAATTCTACGCCCGATAATTATATTTCTCTATTTATTCGCATTCAATTCCCATGAACTTCACCATCCATGAAATTTGAATGTGGTTTCACTTTGTCGAGAATTACACCGCCTCTTTCGGGACAATGCAATTACAACGAATTTTAACACTACAATGGGCCCTTATTGCAATGTAAATTAAGTGCAAGTAAAAACCATCACATTTATAATTAAATTTACTTCTACCATGCATCACAAAATCCTAAACATGATTTCTACTCATTGCAAAAAAGAAAAGTAAAATGAAAACAATGGCATAATCTTCTTATGCCACTATTTTCAAAGAAAAAGAAAGAGTAAGAGAGATACGTCACAAAGCACGAAGAAAACATAAAGGAAAACTTCATTTAACAAAAGCAAATTCACTAAATAAATGTTTACAAAATTATAAGATAATGAAGAACAATACTTAGCTTTTTCCCTTTGAGAAGAAAGATGAAGATCTCTCCCATAAAGTCTCCCGGCGATCCATGCAATGCTAGTGAAAACTCTTACAAATTCTCTCAAAATCTCCTCTCCAATCTCTCCAAAAGGGTAGAAATCTACATTTCTACTCTTAATCTAAGAATCCTAAACATTCCTCTAAGTTTTTCTCTCCTTTCCTCTATTGTTTCTCACTCTTTCTAACATAAATTAGCCATTTTTAAAGAGTGTGGACGAATTTCCAAGAGTCACCTCAAGCACCCCTTCGAAAAAGCGTCCAAATACGTCGAATATTGACTCAAAACCGCCAAAAGTCGGTTCATGGTCGTCCGGGCCGCTGTCGGCGGGTTCGGGCTCGCTGTCGACGAGCTTTTCGGCCATTTTCCGGTGGTCTCGGGAAAATCTCGCCGTCGGCGAGATCGATCTCGCCGTCGGCGAGCAGGCTGCTGCGCGGCTCCACCGTTTCGCTCCGCTTTGACTCTGTTTTAGCTCTGTTTCACCCCATTTCAGATGCGTTGCGTTCGTAACAGATAGCCCTACAAAATAAGCATAAAAATAACCTTTCTTTAAAGTGTAATCTCATTCAAAAATATGCAAGAAGTGTAAAAGAGATTAAGCATCAAAAGACTTATCGAAAGGTGTCGTGCGTAATTTCATTTCTTGCTCGTTTTTGCTCCAAATTGCACCGTTTTTGCTTCCTTTTGCTCCAATCACCTTTTCTTGTACCTAAAACCAAAAAACATACAAAATACCTTCCTTTAAAGTGCAATATCATAAAAAAATGAGTAAAATGATATAGCAAAAAACATATATATTTTAGGCGTGTCAAAATCCCCCAAACTTAATCGTTGCATTTGTCCTCAAGTAACACTTTTACTACATAAAAATATAACTCAAGGCAATGTACTTTTCACTCTGTAAGACACTAAATTTTTTCATTTAAAAGAATATATTGGTTAGATTTTTAGAAAGAAATTCAAGAACTCAGGTTCACACTACAAGCATATGAATATTCAAGAATCAAGTCTAAGGGTTCTACTTTCTATTTATTTCAAGATAAACCATAGTTTGTCACATTAAGAATGCCTTGAAAGATTATGTGAAAAAGAAGTTCATGCAAACATCATTAGAATGTAGGCCAATACTTTAAATATAAATTCAGAAATGAAATCAAGTTCTCCCTTTAGGTGACTCTAAAGTGAAGCCAATTTTGACTAGGCATCTCCTCGAGCTTCTCCTCATAAGTATTTTTCATTCTCTTTTTTTTTTCTTTTGGGATCATTCTCAATCCCTTTTTTTACACTCTTTTCTTTTTCTATATATTTTTTTTAAATGAGGATTACTATATCCTGGAGAGCCTATAATGATTTTGAATTTCACTCTCCTCTTTCTAAAGTTCAAACTTGAAACACATCCTTACTTTATAATTAGGTATGAGATTTATTATTCATCATAAAGTCGAATCTCTTCTTAACACACAATACTTTAAGTCTCTTAACATTTCAAAAATACGGTTTTCTTTACTTTAAATAGTTAACTATAATCAAATTCTTTCATACCAAATATCTTACCCTTATAAAATTAACCTTTATTACTAAGAACTTTCATCCAATCCTTCCATAATATTCAACTGAAATAAAAAGTTTTAGTTATCGCAAGCGAGGTTCAATTGCCAGAAGTTATGTTAATAATTTTTGAAAATATAATAATTGAGAACAAATAAGAGTTAATATTTTTCTTCCCCCAAAACTTAAATTTTAAAATATTTTGCAACTAATTCCATAAAATATAGCAGGAAGAAAAAGTAAAGGTTGAATATACTTACTACTACAACATCTTATCAAATTCATATCATGCATAATCAGGATAGAAAGACTGTAGGAGAAAGTAAATTTAGCTTAAAACATGCTTGTAATAAAATTACACTAAAAGGAAGTATTTTCACATTAAAATTTTATTTTTCTTCCTACCCCCAAACTTAATTTTTAACATATATAACATTCAAGTATAGAAAATATAAGCGAGAAGAAAACAATTTAGAAATTCTATCTACCACAAATGTCTATTAAAATCATTTGCAAGTATTCATTAGTGACAGTAACAATATGTAGTAGAAAGTAAATCTAAACTAATCATGTCAAAATGAAATTAACTAAACCAAAGTCTAACTAGCATAGCATGTATCAGCAAGGATTATAAAAATGTTCTTCAAGACCTAAATAAAGTTGTAACACAAACATAAACACAAACACACAATTCAAATACAAACACAAATGATAAATGAGGTCAATTCTTCCTTTAATCGATCCAATCTCACTATGTTACCTTCAATTTTTAACGGAATCACTACACTAGTAAATTAGGTACTTTAAAATGATTTTATAGATTAAAATCCCAAAAATAAGATTACCCCTGATAAATTGGTTTCTGGACACCAATCTCATGCATCACCTAATCTTTATAATTAAGCACCTCTAACAGTTATAAAGATAGTGTGAGATCATCCTAATGTTATTCATCAAATAGGTTCGCGACTCCTACCAAATGAAATCAAAGTCATAGAAAGGAAGTAACAAAATTAAGATGGATCTGTTATAATTTAAATTCATGATGTATCTTGTAAAACATAATTCTGGGTGAGACCCAAGTCAGAGTGGACTCGTCAATCCAACTACTACAAAAGAACATATAAGTCTAACCATAATAAGAAGTTAAGGAATCACCTCCCTCATGACACACAAAGATCAAATCAAACTGCTAATAATCCAAACATCTAGCAATCAACAATCAAACTAATCAATCCACTATAAAGCAAATACAATAGATCACTAACAATCAAGACTCTCGAGCACACTAAATCAAAGCACACCGATAACTATGGGTTGCCTCCCATAAAGCGCTCGGTTTAACGTCGTTAGCCCGACAAATGATTCCTCCCGGATCAAAATTCCATTTAAGTAATCCTCGATCAATCGCCCAATCATTTTCGTATCCAGGGATTCCTGCTGAATTCTCAAATTTTAATTTTTCATTCAGCCTCTTCCTTTTCAGCTTGGATTTATATCATAATTGTTCCTCATATTTCTTTCTAGATCCAATATTCTTCTATTGATTTTTTCAATCCACATATTAATATCATCCTTGAAATTTATAAGAAATGGATCTTTATAAAATACTTCAATATCTCCCAAATTTTGGATCAGATTCTCTTTAGATAATTCAGATTCTGGATCAAATTGTTCTATGTTACTCTTATGATTCAAGTTATCTTCCAATTCTTCCCCTTTATAATTATTAAATGATCGAGGATCTATCTTAGTCGAGGAAATAGGTTTTTCTAATTCCTTAGGAATTTCTTCCAATGGTCTTCCGATATCCTTATCCTCTTTTCTCAACTCTAAGTTCTTTTGAAATTTATCCCCAAATTCTCTTCCAAGTCCTAGTTCAATAATTTTACCTTGTTCATCATTTAATTCAGGTTTTTCATGTGATTCAATCGCATCTGAAGATATAAAGACTTGTTGTGTAGATGAATTCCCTAAATAGGTATGCTTTAAAATTGTATGGGGTACATCCATCTTATGTTCATGTGATTTTTCAACAAATGGAATTAAAAGTTTACTATTTTTGGTAGCGTCCATCATTTCACACCTCTCCTGAACATACATACAGTCTTCTTTAAGTAATGTTTTTGAATCATCATGAAAATCTTTTTCAATGTCATATGCTAACTTACCCTCAAAACTTTCTTGGAAATGGTCTTTACTTAAATAATCAATTTCATCCATCCAAAAACAATCATCATCTTTTCTCTCACTCGGATATTTCATAGCTCTTTAATACATCAAAAGTTACTTCCGGTCATTAATATTCATAGTCAACTCTCCTTTTTGCACATCTATCATAGCTATGTCCAGTAACAAGGAAAGGTCTCCCTAAAATAATCGGAATATCTTTATCTTCCTCCATATCTAATACAATAAAGTCCAAAGGAAAAATAAATTTATCCACTTTAACAAGCACGTCTTCTATAACTCCTTTTGGATAAATGATAGATCGATCACCTAATGTATGGTTACGATAGTGGGAGAAATATCGATTAAACCTAACCTTTTAAATATAGATAGTAGGCATCACATTAATGCTCACTCCTAAATCACATAAAGTTTTTCCACATTTTTTTTCTCCAATCGCACAAGGAATTGTAAAGCTACAAAGATCTTTAAGTTTCGAGAAAAATTTTTCTCGAAGTATGGCAATCGCACTTCTCACTTAGTGCAACTCGTCTCATAATCCCCAAATTTCCTTTTCTTGTTTAATATATCCTTTATAAACTTTGCATAACTTGGCATCCGTTCCAAAGCTTCAAATGAAAGGAATATTTATCGTTAACTTCTTAAGTACTTTCATGAACTTTGAAAATTTTTTATCCAACTCATGTCGTCTAAGTCTTCGAGGAAATGGAGGTAGTGGTTTTTCCAAACTGATTTAGTTGGAGATATTAATTTTTCCGCATCCTTAGAAACATATTCTTCAGTGTCTTTTAGTTTCCTTTGTTTCTCTCACAACATCTTTCTCTTTTCTAACCACATCCTCTATTTCTCTTCTAATTTTTAATTGGACAGTCTTCTATTTGTTCATTAGTGTTCTCTTTAGGGTTGATCTCATTATTGCTAGGAAGTATTCCTTCGGTGTCTATTGCTAAGTGAATTAGCAATTTGTCTCGCTGATTCTCTCTGTTTCTAATCGCAAGCATTTCGACTTTGCAACTAGTTTCCCATTCGCAATACCACTTCTTCCATAAACATCTTCTTATCCTCAAATTGTCGATCATTTTTAGAGTCCGGTGGATATGAAAGTCTATAGTTTATGTTCCCGTAATTATTCCAACTTCCATTAGATTGGCCTCGATTATTTTCCCATTCGTTGGTTTCCATCATCAGTAGTAGGATTCCAGTTAAATTTAGGATGGTTCTCCCAACCTGGGTTGTAAAAGTTAGAGTACGGGTTGTTTATGGTATTTAAAGTCTCATATGATAAGTTAGAATTAATTATATGCCCTAATGAACTTTCCTCACTTATAGGAGTAAATCGAGGTCGGTTCATTCCAAATTGGTCCAACTTCCTTGATATTGCAACAATCTGAGATGCAAGAATTGTAATTATATCCGTATCATGAACACTAGCTACATTTTTATGATTTACCCTTATAGAGGGCCATTGAAATTCATTTGTAGCCATTTCTTCAATTAATGTATATGCTTCATCAAATGATTTTGACATTAATGATCCACCAGCGGCAGCATCAATTATAAATCTAAGGGATCCTACTAACCCATTATAAAAAGTTTGAATGATTAACCAATCGGCGAGTATGGTGTGGACACTTTCTTAGAAGTTCCTTAAATCTTTCCTGTGCTTCGTATATCGATTCCCCTTCATACCGACAAAATGAGATAATATCGTTTCTAAGTTTAGTAGTCCTCGAAGGTGGAAAATACTTAGCTAGGAATTTCGAGTTAACTCCTCCCAATTTTTAATAGTAGCCAAGTGCTAATGAGTATAACCACATTTTAGCATTATCCCTCAGAGAGAAAGGAAAAAGCCTTTAGTCTAACAACATCATCCGACATACCGTTATAGCGAAATGTAAGCACAAAGTTCTAGAAAACTTGATAAGTGTAAATAGGGATCTTCCAAAGGAGTTCCCCCAAATTGATTGTTCTCGCACTCAGCTGGATAATCTCGTGATTTATTTCAAATGAGTCACCTTCTACGACGGGGTTTTGTATACTAGAGTGAATTTCATCTCGTCGTAGGATTTATGTAATCCCTCAATGATTTATGATGATTTTCTAAGTTATTATCTTGAAAGTTTTCCATTTCCATTTCTAGTTTTTCGAGTCCTTTCTGTATTTTTAATTTTTTATTTTTTTCAAACTCGGGATCATAAGGTACAAGTCCTGCAAATCCTTTGTTTCACAAATTTAATACATCAAATAATACATTAATAATTAAACAAATAACATATAAAATATATTCAACACAACAAAACATTTTCACGAACATCATAATTTTCATATAAATAGTTTTTTCTTGTTTTTCACAAAACTTTTTTCATATAAAAATACTTTTCACACAAAAAATATTTTTTACGACACTACAGTTTTCCAAGTCTAAGCCTAATTATTTCAACTAAAATTCTCCTAAAGTTCTTACCGAAGCTCCCCCGGCAACGGCGCCAAAAACTTGGCCCGACCCGCATTTACGCAGTAAATTAACTTCCGTAAGATCATCAAAAACTCGACCCAATTTATAAATAGCGGCTAGTGTGCAAAATCTTAAATGATATAAAAATTAGAAAATATTTTACACACTAGTGGGTACTACGCAAAGTATACGTATCGTTTTCGAGTAATATAGAGTTTTCTTTAAAAACCCCAGTATCAATCCCACGAGGAAGTGAAGTAAGAAGTCTTTAGTCAAATTCTAGTCTACTACTAATAGTCCTTAGTTTGGAATTTCGATTAAAATTGTGTTTTATCTAACAACTTTTCCTAAATGCAAGTGTTAAATGTAAAGATAGTAACTATAACTAAATGCGAATAATAATTCTAAAGATAACCCTATTTGGATGAGTTGGTTTGGAGAATTTTGAGATAATAAAACTGCTATTCTTATGTAATGAAATTGATAATGTATAGGATTGAGATGCATTAAATATTGTATGTGCCAACAAGGAGCAATCCTATTCTTTATCCTTTCGGTCCAAGCATAAAGAACATCGACTAATCCTATGCTTCGGTTACCGAATCGCGGCTAGCCGGGAGGATACCGGCCGCCACTTCGGAGCTCCCACGTTCCCCTCGCCCGAGGGCTAACATCTACACTTCAAGACTCCAAACGATAGGACCGAATCGAGGATTTTAGCTCGTCACTCTAAAATCTCCAATTCTACGCCCGATAATTATATTTCCCTATTTATTCGCATTCAATTCCCACGAACTTCACCATCCATGGAATTTGAATGTGGTTCCACTTTGTTGAGAATTACACCGCCCTTTCGGGACAATGCTATTACAACGAATTTTAACACTACAATGGGCCCTTATTGCAATGTAAATTAAGTGCAAGTAAAAACCATCACATTTATAATTAAATTTACTTCTACCATGCATCACAAAATCCTAAACATGATTTCTACTCATTGCAAAAGAAAAGTAAAATGAAAACAATGGCATAATCTTCTTATGCCACTATTTTCAAAGAAAAAGAAAGAGTAAGAGAGATACGTCACAAAGCACGAAGAAAACATAAAGGAAACTTCATTTAACAAAAGCAAATTCACTAAATAAATGTTTACAAAATTATAAGATAATGAAGAACAATACTTAGCTTTTTCCCTTTGAAAGAAAGATGAAGATCTCTCCCATAAAGTCTCCCGGCGATCCATGCAATGCTAGTGAAAACTCTTACAAATTCTCTCAAAATCTCATCTCCAATCTCTCCAAAAGGGTAGAAATCTACATTTCTACTCTTAATCTAAGAATCCTAAACATTCCTCTAAGTTTTTCTCTCCTTTCCTCTATTGTTTCTCACTCTTTCTAACATAAATTAGCCATTTTTAAAGAGTGTGGACGAATTTCCAAGAGTCACCTCAAGCACCCCTTCGAAAAAGCGTCCAAATACGTCGAATATTGGCCCAAAACCGCCAAAAGTCGGTTCATGGTCGTCTGGGCCGCTGTCGGCGGGTTCGAGGCCGCTGTCGGCGAGCTTTTCGGCCATTTTCCGGTGGTCTCGGAAAATCTCGCCGTCGGCGAGATCGATCTCGCCGTCGGCGAGCAGCGCTGCGCGCGGCTCCACCGTTTCGCTCCGTTTCGACTCTGTTTTAGCTTCCGTTTCACCCCATTTCGTATGCGTTGCGTTCGTAATGTATAGCCCTACAAAATAAGCATAAAAATAACCTTTCTTTAAAGTGTAATCTCATTCAAAAATATGCAAGAAGTGTAAAAGAGATTAAGCATCAAAAGACTTATCGAAAGGTGTCGTGCGACATTTCATTTCTGCTCGTTTTTGCTCCAAATTGCACCGTTTTTGCTTCCTTTTGCTCCAATCACCTTTTCTTGTACCTAAAACCAAAAAACATACAAAATACCTTCCTTTAAAGTGCAATATCATAAAAAAAATGAGTAAAATGATATAGCAAAAAGCATATATATTTTAGGCGTGTCACTTGCCTAGTGTAGCATAAATCCTCACCTTTTCTTTAGGCCTTTGTACAACTATGCTGTGCAATATAAGCCCTAATTCACTTTAGGATTCCGAGGTTGTCATCCGATACGACATAAATCCTCCCATCTTCTAGGTTATTTGCATGATCCGACATTATGCAAATGTAATCCCTAAAATTAATTGGCAGGATTGAAATCTAAATAACTTCATTTATAAAATTTAAAGCCCAACAATAGGATAGCCTGGGAGGACATCAAGGTTCCCTTGAATCTGTGTCTTTCCCCTACCCTTCTCTCATTTGGATTCTGATAAAATAAAATGTTCTAAATTTGAGCCATTCACCTATTGAATTTTTGACTATCACATTTTCTTTGGAAACCTTACCTTTTGGAAGTCATGAATATAAATATTTCCTGATCTATATCAAGAGTTTTCTTAGGTGACTTCGGTTATTTAGGATGTAATTAACTATATGGGCTTGCCCTTATAGGAAACATAAAGACCCCAGATTAATATAAATCTTATCTAATTCCTTCATATTAGATAGGAGAAATTGTCGGTTAAAATGGTTTGCAGATTAAACGGATGTCATAAATTCTTTAGTTTATTTGGTCAAGCTTCACCTCAAGCTATGTATTTATTCTTCGGGATAAATACATGTCTTGCGGTGAAATGATTGATTATTTAAACTAATTATTTATATGAGATCAGTCTGATTTCATAAAAGTTTTCACATATATATACATTAAATTAAATCAAAATTCTATTTTCTTATAAAATTAAAACCTTTTTTTCTCAACACAATCAACCACACCAAATCAAAAAATGCTACCGACAAGGATCAACCCAAAGTTAGACTTAAGTCAAACATCAACCTTAGGTTCAACCTAAATTGAACTTAAACTCAACATTCAATCCAAATTGAATCAAACCTAACCAAATCTTTAGGCCCAACTGACATCTGGACCTAAAACTCTAAGTTTAACCTATATTGACTTAACCAAATTTGTTTAAGTCCAACCAACATTAGGACTTAAACATTAAGTCTAATTTACTTTTACACTTAGTAAAATTTCTCAAAACCTTTAGATTCAAAATACATTGAAAATAATTTCCTAAATTTAATTCATATTAGATTTAACTAAAAAATATTAGATTCAAATGACACTAAATCAAATTCCAAAGTCTAATTTATATTAGACTTAATTCAAAACCTTTAGATTCAAAAAAAATTTTCCTAAATCTAATTCATATTATATTTAACTCAAAAATATTATATCCAAACAACAATGAATCTAAATTCCCAAGTCTAATTTACACTAGACTTAATCCAAAACCTTTAGATTCAAAAGACATTTGAATCTAAATTCCTAAATCTAATTCATATTAGATTTAACTCGAACTCATTAGATTCAAACGACACTGAATCTAAAATTCTCAACTCTAATTAGATCTAAATAAACTTGATTCATTTCTTTAGGTTTAAATTACATTAAACTTAAATAAACAAATCAAAACCGACATATAAAAATCGGTCATAATGACACATGTAAAATTTTAATTGGTCAATAAATCGTAAACAACTTAAAATTTTCCAACCTAAAATCTGAAAAGACATTAAAACTTAAACAAAATCTTAATGAATAAAGATCACCAAATGAAACTTAAACCTTAGCATTCTTGATCTACAAAGATTTCTTGGATGATGAAATCCTGGTTGTTGACAGGATTCTTCCAGTCCTAGTTTAAAAACCTTTCAGACTAAGTAGATCAAGGCAACTGACGACCCTGGGACGACGAAGCCATGGACATATTGACCGGGTTTTCTAAAAATTAAAATTCAACCAATTCAATCAATAATTCAAGAAATAAAATCGACATTATTTCTTTTGTAAGGTTAACTTTGACATTGTTTTTCTTGCAGGTTGAGGATAAGTTTCGTTTTAGATTTACTTTGCATGTTATTAGGATGTGTTAACTCTGTTTTGCAGGGCGACATTATGAAGACGAGACAGTAAACTTATAAATAAACAATGACATCAAAAACAAGGAGAATTTGTTTCTAAATGTCATGTACTGTCCTAAAGATTTAGTTTTGTTTTGTTTTTATTTATGTCATGCCGTAATGTCAGTTTGTTTTTTTTATGTCATGTCGTAATGTCATTTTATTTGTTATGCGTGTTATGTTGTAATGTCTTTTTGTTTTTATTTAGGTTATGACATAATGTCGTTTTGTGTATGTCATGTCGTAATGTCGTTTTATTTGCATGTCATGTCGTAATGTCATTTTGTTTGTGTTGTCATTGTTTTATTGTTGTTGTTTGGTTTTGTTGATGTCACTTTATTGTTTTTGTTGTTTTGTTTTGTTGATGTCATTTTATTGTTGTTGTTTTGTTTTGTTGATGTCATTTTATTATTGTTGTTTTGGTTTAGTGTCGTTGTTTTGTTTTGTTGATGTCATTTTGTTTTATTATTTTGTTTTGGATGTCATTGTTTTGATGTCATTTTGGTTTTGTTTTATTTTGGATGTCATTGTATTGATGTCGTTTTGGTTTTCGTTTTGTTTCCTAGGAATGAATATTGATCTTTCTTTCCTTAAGCTTAATATTTAAAATTTCTTTGAGAACAATTAATTAACCTTAATCGAGAGTTTTCTTAAGTGATTAATCACTTAAGATGTCATTAACTATAAGAGCTTGCTCCTATAGGAGAGTAAAGAACTTAGAATAGATGTCATATCTAAATCTTCAGTTTTTAGGTTTTCATGTGATTTTCCTTACACGAGAATCTTTGGAATCAAACATTCTCGAATTTTCTCTGTAATATTCACCACAATGAAGATATCCCGACATTTCCTTTTATGCTCTTTTCTATTTTCATTAGTCATTTCCTTCCTTCTCCAATTTTCTTAATATCTGAGGATCCTTTACATGATCCAAAAGTATAAGTTACTTGGAGATTAGGGCGATATGATAGATAAACAGAGTGGCGACTCCTCGACAAAATCAAATGACAACAACAACTGTTTGACAGAGAATTGATTGTCGATACGACACCACGACAATGAGACAACAAGTCGGAGCTATTTCATCGGCGTCATTCATTCCAGGCGCCATCGTTAGAATCTGGTCAGTGAGGATAACCGCCCTCATCGAGAAAGACTCATTTTCATGGCTATAATCAACTTTTCATGCATGCATACATACTTAGCTTGCATAAATATCATCGTCTTTGAGCATAAAAGATACAAATCATTTCAATCGAGTAAAAAAAATGTAAAACATCTTAGATGCATTTATACTTGGGACAGTCAAAATTTGGCCTTATGTTGTGAGTCATAACATAAACATTTTAAAATAATAACAATGTACCACTCATAACGTGCAAGTTATTAACATCATAGTCGTAAATCGTAGCAGGTGTTAGTTGGCTATACTTTTGAAGCGAATTATAATTCTAGGAGAGTCGAGTTGGATTTCACTTATGTAAGTTTCCTTTTTTAGACTAAGTTTAAGAATCATATCCTTACTGTTAGAGCTCACCTTAGTTTAGGATTTGAGGAAATCATGTCGGCTTTGCCACATAACGAGTCATCTTTAGGTGTTTTCACGATCGATTTCATTGGAATATAAGTTGTAATCTTTAGAAATAAAATGATCAACCAAAAAGATTTTTTTTTTTCAATTTTTATACTATAAAGCTCAACCATGTGATAGATTAGAGTTCCATTGGGCCCATCAATATTCAAAGCTCTTTATTCCTCATTTGTTAGCTTCCAATAAGAATTGTTCCAAATTTGAACCAATTTCTCCTAAAAAATTAAATAACATTCTTAAAATCAATCTTTATGACATACATAAATACAAGTCATTACTTTAATTGAGTTTTCTTAGAATATTAGTTCCTTCTAAGATATATTTAACTAAAAAGGCTTGCATTTTTAGGGATACGCGATCCTATATGAATATAATCCCCATCTTATTTCCTTAGTGGATGGAAATGTTTATTGTACGTAAAGCTCCAGAGTAGTGAAACAATTACTTCATGATTGGATCAATTATAGGGTAATATTCTCATCTTTCAAAGTGATATTGCAATCTTGATGTTGTATTTGATCCAAAGTATGACATTTTAAAACTTTGTGTATAGTCTGCTCATTCTACCTCTAGATAGGATGCGTTCCGAAGCACACAAACACTTATTCATTTGATTGAGTTGCCTACTGGTGATGAAGTTTTGCTCTTTCATTGGAGCTAATATCTCATTTCTTATTATTTTCATGTTTGTCTTCTGATTTTTGACATCTATCCCCACTCATTCCACTAAAAGGAATGTTGCATCCAAAATCATTATTGGAAGACATCAATACTTTATTGATAAGATTGAGTTAACAAGAAAAGAAAAGAGAGACAAATAAAATAGTGAGAATGTTTTAAAAAATTATTGGTTATATGTCTTATTTGTAAGCTTTGGTTGAGGCTTAATACTGAAGGAAAATCTATACTTTTTTAGTACAAATATATTACATTACAAGGCTTAACAAGTATTTGGAATAAAATGAACTTAACAACCTCACAACCATTTGTTTACATATAATATAGATGCTACCTTTCATATAAAGAATGAATTTATGTGTAAAGTTGCCTATCATCTCCATTTGTCCTTGCCTTATTTTTTGAAGTTGTTCATATTCCTTGGGTGAGATCCCTTGGCTACTTGACATTTGAACCGAGTATTTCTCAATTGAAAGACCTTGGATGGCTTGAACTTAACAAGAAGTCAAACATGTGCATTAATGACATTGTGGTTGATAAGTCATGGAGGGTCAACTTGCCTTTGGTACAAATGTACAATTCATAATGATTATTGATACTATAGTCCCCAACCCGATCTATGCATTATTTGGGGCGTGCAATAGAAATATTTCTTAGCTTTAAGGCTCTTAAAATATTTTGGATATTGGAATTCTTTTTTGTCGATATTGATTTATCAAAAAAATATAATAATATTTATTGGATATTATGGCGTTGCTCATATCACATTTGAGCGAAGTTTCTCACTTTGGTCTAACCTCTTAATATTATCTCTAGGGTTGTTGACGATCCTATTTCGAGCCGAGCTGGGGTCGGCTCCAAATAGGTTCGAAAAAAAATCGATATAAAACTTTGTCCTGTAGCTCGACTCATTTATTTTGATATGAGCTGAAAATCGAATCAATTTTCGAGTATTAATGATCTTCGAGTTAAATTTGTTAAATTCACTGTCGCGACATCAATTTAGGATTATTAAAAATTCGATTTCAAGTCAAGCTGAGTTCAACTCGAGAAAAAATGGATCTAAAATTTTGGCTCATAGCTCGACTTGTTTATTTCGATCAAATCTAAATCCGATATAAAACTCAAATCAATTTTTGAGGTATGAATAATTTTCGAGCTCAATTCATAGAGAAATTATTCATTGCGGACAGCGTCCATTGAGATTTTCTTTTTTTAAAAAAGAAAATTTTAAATTGGAGTCCGAGTACTACATACAGTAAAAGTCCACAATAATTTTTCCAATTCATAACCCTAATTATCTCTAAAGGCGAACGCGTTGCACCCAATCACAAGCAAAAATTTAACCCCGACCCGTCTCCAATCCAACCCGCTAAAATTCTGAATATCTCATTCTTTTTTAGCTTCGGCTTTTTCTTCATATTTTCGTGCCGTCGTTCCGAACTCTTCCAAATATTTCTTCTTTCCTAAGTTAGCGTTTCAGGCGCGATAGGCGTCCCGTCACCTTTGGCTGCAGAGAGGAGAGATGGCTTTGAGGGTTTTTTCTCGGATTCCGAAGGCGAATGCGCAGCTCCTTCCAGTCCGCGCTTCCTTGCTCCCGAAGTTGCTCAGTGGTTGCTCCGATTTCAGTCGGCCTGCTTCCAGCTTGTCCAAGGTGCACCTTTGTTTTCTTATTGATTTTCAGTTTTTTGTTTCAAGTTGATGTTTTGAGGCCCTAGGGCAGATGACTTGTGTGAAGGGTTTTGGGTTTAGGCTTTAAAGGTTGTTTTTTGATTTCAATATTGTTTATTTGATGGGGAAGGTTGAATTGGTCATTTTGATAATTTTTGGTAGGGATAAAAGTAGGTACTGAGTGCGCCGGCAACTGCAGCAGTGGTAGGTGACAAGTGGGCGGTCTAAGAAAATTAGCTCTTATTAGTAACTACTGAATATAAACTATAATATTTTTTCTCTACTATTATTTAAAGAGTTGATCCATCTTTTTTTGATACGTTGCACTAACACTTTATAAGCAGGATGAAATTATGCTGAAATCACGAACTGTCACAATAATATGTGTTATTCTTTGATAACCAATTGAATGCATCTTAGTTTGTTGATATTCATAAGAAGGCAAAAAAAAACTTTTTTTAAAAAAATTCAAATGTAAAGTCAAATAAGGCATCAATTTTAAGAAATGGGTAACTATCTTTTGGGAAGTCATTCATATTTGTAAAGTCTATAAACATCCTCAATTTCTTGTTTCAGTTTTTAGCCATGACAACATTGGAAATCAATTCCATATATTTGCTTCTTTCTAATAAATCTAGCCACTCATATTTTTGAATTTTATAATGAATAAGTTCAACTAAGGTTACTATAATTTATCAAAACTTTTTATTTAATTTGACTTACAAATTGTTTGAAAATTGATTATTTGACAAACAACATATTTATTAAGTCATGTCATTTAAGAGTATTAATAATTCATCTACTTTTTCTAAATTAAATGAATTTATAATATAAGTAGTGTACTTGGATCTTCTTCTATGAATGCAAATTCATTAATTTTTTGCTAAAGTCACAAGTCCAGCTTCTCTTTGATTATAGAATTGTAAGACTTCTTATAACCTTTTTCAAATATCACACTCTTGATTGTATCAAAATTTCCTAGATAGTTAATACTCTCATGTTAAAAACTTTATAACAACATGATAAGCATTGACCATATTCCCAAAGTTCTTGAGAAAGGATGACTAAGATTGCATTATAAGACATGAACCATAATCAAGTCGATCATTAGGACATATTGACACTCATCGTTTCTTTATGCTACTGGCACTATAATTTTTCCTTTTCTTTATCTACACTCACCAGTGAAACAAAAAAATTAGCCCATATATGAGCAGTAATAAAGAAATGTTAAGATTCTTTTTTAAATGCTTTTAAAATTTATGTTTGTAGAGAAATATCCATATAAAATAACAATGCTACCCATTTGAAAAGTGCTGATTAGTGTTATGACGATGCATCGTTGATATTTAGCTGAAATGGTCGAGATCCATTTCCCCTAAGCAATTCCATCTGTAAGAAACATGCTAATTGAGGTTAATAATCATTGTTTTTTATGGGTACTTTAAGACTTCTTTTTGAGAAGTAAGCTTTATCAATTATAGGATTGAAAGACAATGTTTGACGGTTTTGTGGTTGTTGATAGATAAGGGAATTTAAAAGCCCATTGATAGGAATTTCTACAAGTGAAGCGGTTTTTAGAATACAATTCAAAGCTCTTAGGATCATTTTAGTTAATTTTAATTCGTTTGATTGAGTTGCCGACAGGTGATGAAGTTTTTCTCTTCATTGGAGCTAATATCTCATTTTCTTATTATTTTCATGTTTGACTTATGATTTTCGACATCTATCTCCACTTATTTCTCCAAAAAGATTGTTGCATCCAAAATCATCATTGGGTGACATCAATACCTTATTGATAAGATTGAGTTGACAAGAAAAGAAAAGAGAGTAAAATAAAATACTGAGATGGAAATTTTGAGAATTCACTATATTTTCAAAAATTATTGGTTATATGGAATGATTAAATTTGTTTGTCTCACCTTTGATTCCCTATTTATAAGCTTTGGTTGAGGCTTAATAGTGAAGGAATATCTATGCTTTAGTAGTACAAATATATTACATTACAAGGCTTAACAAGTATTTGGAGTAAAATGAACTTAACTACCTTACAACCATTTCTTTACATATAATATACATGATGCCTTTCATGTAAAGAATGAATTCATGTGTAAAGTTGCTTATCATCTCCATTTGTGCTTGCCTTGTTTGTTGAAGTTATTCATACTTCTTGGGTGAGTTCCCTTGGCTACCTAACCGTTGAGCTGAGTACTTCTCAATTAAAAGACCTTGGATGCCTTGAGCTCAACAAAAAGACAAACATGTGCATTAATGAAGTTGTGATTGATAATTCATGGAGGGTCAACTTGCCTTACGTACAAATGTCCAATTCATAATGATTTCTGATAATAGTCCCTAACCCTATCTATGCTTTATTTGGAGTGTGCAACAGAAATATTTATTAGCTTTGAGGCTTCATCCCCCTTCAAGTTGTACTTGTTTACCTCATCTCCTATACTAGTGTCTCCTTAAACAAGAAAATACTTTGGATCTTGGAATTCTTTTTTCGTCCTTATTGATTTATCAAAACATATAATAGTATTGATTGGATATTGTATTGCTCATATCGCATGTGAGTGAAATATCTCACATTGGTCTATCCCCTTTAATATTATCTCTAAGGTTGTTAATGATCTGATTTCGAGTCGAGCTGGGGTCGGCTCAAAATTGGCTCAAAAAAATTTTGATCTAAAATTTTGTCTCGTAGCTCAGCTCATTTATTTCAGTTTGAGCCAAAATTCAAATCTATTTTCGAGCGATTAATGATCTTCGAGTTAAATTCGCTAAATTCACCGTCGTAACATCAATTTAGGGCTGTTAACAATCCGATTTCAAGCCGAGCTGCGGTTGGCTCAAGAAAAATTGGATCCAAAATTTTGGCTCGTAGCTCAGCTCATTTATTTCAATTCAATCTCGATTTGTGCTAAAATTCAAATCAATTTTTGAGCGATTAATGATCTTCGAGCTCCTTTTGCAGCCCTAATTTTCTCTAAAATTAAAGCTAACTCATTGCACCCAATCAAGAGCTAAAGTTTGTCCCCGACCCGACCCGACCCGACCCGACCCCGACCCGACCCCAATCCAACCCGCTAAAGTTCCGAGTTTCTCGCTTCTTTTTTTGCCTTGGGATTCCATATTTTCGTGCCATCATTTCGAACTCTTCTAAATATTTCTTCTCTCCCTAAGTTTGTGCGTTTTAGGCGCTTCGATTAGTGTCCCATCACCTTGGCTGCAAAAAGGAGAGATGGCTTTGAGGGGTTTTTCTCGGATTCTGATGGCGAATGCACAGCTCCTTCCAGTTCGCGCTTCCTTGCTCCCGAAGTTGCTTTGTGGTTGCTACGATTTCAGTCGGCTTGCTTCGAGCTTGTCTAAGGTTCACCTTTGTTTTCTTATTGATCTTCAATTTTTTTGTTTTAAGATGATGTTTTGAGGCCCTAGGGCAGATGAATTGTGTAAAGGGTTTTGGGTTTAGGCTTTAAAGGCTTTTATTTGGATTTTAATATTGTTTATTTGTCATGGAAGGTTGAATCGGTCAATCTATTTTGATAATTTTTGGTAGGGATGAACGTAGGTACTGAGTGCACCAGCAACTCTAACAGCGGTGGGTGAGATGTGGTTGGTCTAAGAAAAAATTGCTCGGGAGGAGCATATATGCATGAAGTAACAGAGGAAGAAGAAGTTATTTCTTTTTTCATTAACCCTTCAAATCACCATTACAGCCAATATTACCTTTCTCTCCAATTAAAAATAAGCACATTTGGTAGGCCATACTTTATTAACCCATGGATTTCCGCACGCTACTCCTTGTCCGGGTGGAAATCTTTTAGTCACAAGGACGTTTGGTGCTCACAACTGACTAGTTGTGACGGGAGGTGCGTGCAAGTCACCACCATTGCTCAATTCCTCTACCCTTTAAAGAATGCCTTTGTCATCAAGGCCATGGTTAGGATATGTCTGTGATATGTCTTTCTGTTCAATCCATTTGGTACCCTTTTTGTGTGACCTTTTGAATGAAGATACTTTTTTTTCTTGGAATGCCATGAAGATGGCTTATGTCCATGTAGCTGCGGTGAAGTGTGGCAAGAAGGTAGCAAAGTGACAAATTGGTAATTAAGTGATCATATTTAGTTATTAAGAATGTTTGATTTGACGTTCACAAGCAGTAGACCGATAATAGAGTCCATAATAAGATCCTCCCAAGCTGCTGTTAGTTTGGTCAGGGGCTATAACAGATCAATAAGAACTAGTGGTTAAACTTTTGGGGTTGACAAATTGGGTGGCTTTGGCCAAATTTGTGGATGTTGGCTTTCTTTTGTGGCCAATTTAGAATTGTTCCATGAGGTTGTGGATGGTTGTTTGGATGCTCTCGTGTCCATCCAGTACGACATTGTGGTATTGTTGAAGCAAATTAGTTTTACAGGCACCGTGGAGGCTAAGACAATTTTGTCATGCCACATCGTTAGTCCATCTTTGTAATGCATATGCTAGTTGAAAAGTGGAGTTTGATGGAATTTTTCGTAGTGATTATTAAAGTTCTAGTGTGTTGTAATACATTGGTTTAGCTGATTTAGTTTCTAGATATATTAGTGGAAGAAAGGGCTAGTATGTGGGAAACTTTTGGTGAGCTATAGTTAGTTTTTTGAATTCGCGAAAGGGCTCATTGGCTTTGTTCTTGCTGTGTGGTTTATATTCAATTTTATAATCATTATTTCTTCAATGTTAGATTTATCATATGCTCGCAAATACTTTTCTAATTTGTTTGAATAGTAAATACTGTGCCTAACAAATATTATAGCTAGTTGTTGATCTCTATTTTTCGCAAACAACTCACGAAAATAGCGGGAGGTCCACTGCATACAATTATTTAATTTCTTCTTGTAAAGGGCTTGTGGCTTATTCTTTTGGATAAGAATAACGTCAAAAGATTCTGCATGCATTTCTACCAATGATGAAAGGCTCGGTGAAATATGGTAATGTTGAAGTCTTCTAATTGGCTAACATATATTTCAATTGCTTAAATGTCTGTTGAGCACTGGTATTCCATTTGAAAACATGCATCTGTAGCAAGTTGGTTAATGAGTTGACAATACTTGCAACCTTTTTGACAAAGTTATGGTCCTAGTTGACTAAGACAAGAAGTTCACATATAGCTTTGAGTGTGGTTGGATGTGACCATTGCAGAATAGCGTGAATCTTGTCCTTGGGTAGAAGCCCTTTGCGGAAATGGCATGGCCAGTATATTATATGTGTGTGTTACTGAACGATCATTTGGAGCGTTGGAGGTGGTAGTTGTTGGTGTGGAGGCAATCATATATAGCTTAGAGATGGAGAATTTCTAGAAAAGAATATCATCAAAAAAGATAATTATAAAATTCCTTGCGGCTTATTATTTTTACTTGTGATGCTTTGAAATAGAGATGGTGCATCGGTGAGGCAGAAAGGGATCATATTAAATTCATAATAGCCCCTGTACCTAGAAGGTTCTTTGTGAATGTTGCTGAACGCCCTGCAAACTAGATGATAATTGGCAAATTGGTCCAATTTGGAAAAAAATGCATCCTCTATGGAGTTGAGCTAACATTTCATCTATCATAGGAATGAAACTTGTCTGCTGTTGTTTACTGACTAAGAGCTATATAATTCACACAGAACCAATTGATGATACTTTTTTATGAGTAAAATAGAAGAAGAGAAGGTATTTGTGCCAGGGCATGTGAAGTCTAATTACAGTTTTTTTTGTACAAATTTCACAATTGTTTTTTTTTTTTTGAAAATGTGGGTAACAATAAGGATAGATGTTTGTAGATATGATTTTGGTTTTCAACTGGATTTTAGGATCACATGGGCAATTTAGTAGAAGTGTATAGGTTTTGTCAAAGAGGTCAGAGTATTGTTCAAGTAATGGACATAATAGAGCAGGTTCAATTGAAGTAGGAATATTAGCTTTGGCAATGCCAGCCAAGGTTGTGGTGAGTTGAAAGCATGAAGCAATTGATCCTTGGATTGGAAGCTTCAGCAGATGGTTGTACTATATGTGTTTGTTTTCCACCAATTTGTTGCCTGAGAACGTTATTGTTGCCCTTGCTTGATAAAACTCATGGTTAAGTAGTTAGACCTTGTAAAAATGCTTCCATATGTGCTGGAGCCATTATAACAGTGGATTTTTTGGACATTTGTTGTGCATTTGTTGTGGATTTTTTGGACATTTTTTGGACATTTGTTGTCCATTGCCAACCAAATTATGAAATGGTTTTGTGGATAGCATAGGAAGTTTGAGGAATTTAACTAAGTCTCTGCTAGATGAAATTATGTATTGACCTGCTATTAATTAGAACTTTCATGTTTCTCCAGTTAGTTCGTTGATGCAAAAGAGATGGGGTCTTACTTGGCTATCAATATCATGTAGATTGGTCTTTGATTGATTTGCCAGTGATGCTTGCGGCATGGTTTGGTTGCTGTTCGTTACAAAATTTTTTCATTGTGTAGTTTAATCAATAGGGTGAAATGCTTGCCTTTGTAAATGTGGTTATGGTAGAACTATTTGTTGAAGTTGTAGCAGTGTTTTTTTTTTCTCTCTCTTCATAAGTCTAGCTGAATTTAATTTCTTAGTGGGTAAGGGAGATTTTAATATGCAATTTACAGTGTAGTAAGGAGCCTTGGAAGTGTTGGTGGTTGAGATGTGGAACTCATGCCATCATTGAACTTATCATCAATAAGTTTTGCTAACTCAGTAGCTTGATCGAGTGATGATAGTTGGTGCAATAGACTTTCTTTCAAATGGTATAATGATGCCATCATTGAAATTATCTTCAATAAGTTTCTCTAACTGCATAGCTTGATTGAGTCATAATAGTTGGTGCAAATTTACTTTCTTTCAAATGGCTGGTTTAAGACATGATTCAATGCATCTCTGGAGGGAGATTCATTTTGGTCAGTGATTTGGTTCAATATGGTTTTGAACTGCAGTTGATAATAAGACATGTTGGAGGACTCAATGAGTTTGTCAAGTTTGTTTCTTAGATTTGATATTTGGAGCGGCCAAAATTCGCGCGAATGACAACGATAAAATTAATCCATGAGGATGGATGCTTTGTTTTTGTTAGCCATAAGTTCCATTCTTTGGCTGGACCATCCATATGGAATGAAGTGAGCATAAGATTGTTCTTGTTGGAGAGTTGGTGAAAGTTTATAATCCTATTTTAATTTTTGAATGATGGTATGCATTGTTTTGAATTTAGTTGCTCCCATCATTTTCTAAATGCTATTATCAATAGATAGCTGTTTGGTTTTATTTTCATTTCTTCTTGATTGTTTTTATTTTGTTATTGAGAATGCTGGAACGCAATATAATAAGGGCTTTTGTATAGTAGAGCTCTCATTGTCATGAACTTTTTATGTACTGTTGCAGCTATTGGATGACTTCCTTGCATTTGATTCAAAGGCATTGATAGGAACTGTTATACATAGTGATGACTCGTGCTTGTTTACTGACAAGAGTCTTTCTTGACGTATATTTCATAATTGAGCCCTATGTTGTTGGTAGAATTTCTTAATGGTTTTAAGAAGCATGCGAATTAGAGTATTCCTGAAGAACAATGAATTATTTATCTATCATGCTGTATTTATACAGTTGCAAATTCTAACATTTTTAAAAGATGTTAGAAGTGAAGCTGTTGGTTTTATCATATAGACATTATTTGGAGCAAAACTTTAGGAGTGCCATCTGTTCAAATCTTTATTATGTTTTCATTTCTTCTGTGTAATGAATGAATTGATTAATGTAATCATAGATGTTGTAAACTATGCTTCACATGTCAGCAATGTTGTCCTCTGAAACTCAATGTTCGTTTGGATTTTTTCAGAATATTTTGCATATTATGCAGTCTCATACATTCACATCTAAGAATACGTGGCATGTTATGCAACCTGATATGCATACCTTTATTTCCTTACGGATTAATTCTTCTTATATATATATTTTCTTCCTTGAAGCTCTTGCTTGATGTTGACAATTGAAAATTTGAATAATCTAAATTTTACAATCTCGGGTTATATGATACTGCTTCCTCTCCCGCCTGCTGATTTTGCTTCTTCTAGTGACTTTTTATTTTGTTTGAATGTTCCAGATAGTCTTAGGTTTTAGTTAGTGTGCCAATTAGCAGCTAGTTAATTCACAGGGCTCGTTTATCCTTACTGTTGTTTGGGATTTAAGCTTTTTGAATCATTATTCTACAGAACTCATCAAAATGCTTTTATTCTGTTTGTTGATAGTTTCATGGTTAACTGTGATTTTGATGAACTCATGACAGTAATTTTGATCACTTTTTTTTCTATTGCATGTTAATGTTTACATTCATTTTGTGTCTTTATTCGAAGGGAGTCATATGAGAGGCAGAGTTGTTATTTGTGGACATTGAGCTGTAACTTCAGATATATATTATTGTTTGAGATAACTATTTTATGAAGGTAGTTGATAAGGTTTAAAAATTATGAAGAATAGGGCATGAGATTGTTTGTTGGCTCCTATCATTTGAAGAACATAATCTTCTTATACAGATTTTTGAATGTATTATGAAGATTTAAGGGTAGAACAATGTTTCTTGTGCTCTCTTGTTTATATCTATCATCTTACCATAATAAGTGAGTTATGGTGTCATATGGCAAAACTTGTGGATTTTGTTTTATTTAGCCTTTTTTCAAATCCCATTATCATTTGCTTCGAGCATTTAGCAGTTTGAGTATGTTTCATGGCCTGAACCATTCCATCTTTAGTATTTTTTGTCATTTAGCATGGAGTTTTTTTTTTCTTCACATTCTTAGGAATTTGTAATTGGGCTATATATAGATACAGTGTAAATGCACATCTGTGCTAGCTTTTTTGCATATATGTTTTCTTGCTCTATTTCCACATGTTCAATTTCCTGATTCTATAATGTTATTACATTAATATTCATTGATTAGTTAATGATTTTTCTATTATATACTTAAGAATATGTGAATGAGTATATATTTAATACCTTCTTCTTCGAGGCAGTGGCTACCCAATAATATGAATCTGTTAAGACATCCATATCCTAGGGATGTTGTTTTTCAAAGATTTGGCTTTTCATCCTCTGCATTTTCTCAAGCCACTGTGGAGGGGAGCCAATCTGGGGACCAGGATAACAGTTCTTCAAAAGTATCTAATTCTACTCAAGAAACTTCCGAAGTTGGAATGGCTAGCGAATCAACCGAAGCCAATGGTGATACTCCAGCTCCAGAACAGTCAAATGGTGCAGATTTTAGTTCAAATTATGAACAGAGCGAGTCCCAATCTAGCAAAAAGCGGAGGGGAAGAACAACAAAAAGAACTGAATTTTCTGAGTCCGATACAGAAACCGAGTTGTCCATTGAAGAGCTAGTAAAGCTTGTTGCTGAGAGGGATGATTCGCTAAAGCTAAAGCAAAAGGAGATTGAAAAGATGCAAGAGAAAGTTCTTCGTACTTATGCTGATATGGAAAATGTTTTGGAAAGGACAAAACGTGAGGTAGAAAACTCGAAAAAGTATGGAATTCAGGTACTGATTTTGATTTGCTTCATGAGTACTCATTATTCTCTCTTTTTTTGACAGTTCAATGTGTAAAATGACTATAAATGATTTTATTTGTATGTTTGGAATAATGTAGAATTTTGCTAAAGGCCTACTTGATGTTGCTGATAATCTTGGAAGAGCTTCAAGTGCTGTCAAAGAGAACTTTTCGAAGATTGATCAGACTAGTGACAATGTAGGGGTGACCCTTTTGAAATCCCTTTTGGAAGGTGTTGAAATGACTGAAAAACAACTTGCTGAGGTAATGATCTTTAGTTTATTCTCTTAGTATGATATTTTCTTTATAATAATTAACTGTAAATTTATGATTTCTTTCCCATGTTCTAACTAGAGGTGTTAAAAATTGATCAAATGCAACAAACCTGACTTAACAAATCTGGGTTCGGGTTGATCCGATTAGGTTTCGGTTTATTTTTAGCTTTGGAATTCCTAAAGTTTCGGGTTGGGTTCTGGTTTACATGTGAACCTGAAATTGATCCGTTAACCCGAAATTTACTCGAATAGTTATGTCTTACATTACGAGTTACTTGAATTGGATTAGGGTCAATCGGGTTGAAAGTAAGTGCGGTTCGGGTTAGATTTTGTGCTTTTCAATATTTCGGTTGGATAGTGGTCAAGTAGTTTCTGGTTGGGTCAATTTCCGGTCAGATTTGAACCTAAAGTATGATTCGATTTGACACGCCTAGTTCTAATGATGAACCTTTTTTCAGCCACGAGTACCGTGAATATTTATACTTTTCGTGAAAAACTTTGCTGTGTGCATTTAGATAGATCTTGCATGTCTGGCTGGTTTGAAATATCTTGCTTTCTTCTGCTGTAATGAAAATATTTATTTTAACAGTTTTGGAGGGAAAATAATTAGTATTGAGTTATTCTACATGGGGCTAAGAATTATTCTAAAGGTTTTCATGGCTTTTTTGTAGTTCTAAGACAAAATGAATTGTTTTTTACTTTCTTTTCCAGTTGTTAAGATTTTGATGTATACACTCTTCATTTTATTTAGAAGCTCTACCAGAAGTTAATTTTATATTTTCTTAATCAGTCAAAGATGATTAGTGTTTTCGACTGGGATGCTTATCTTTTAGTAATGTTTTGTTTATATTTGCCTTGGCTGCATTCTGTGGAGAAAAATAAAAATTTTACTCGAATCAATTCTCAAGAGATTTGCTTAAAAGTGGTCCTTATACACGGTGTGATGGAGACTGAAAGTTGGAAAGGTTGTGAGATAAAAATCACATGACCAAGTGGCCATCCATTTTGATGGTTAATCTTCTCAGCTAAGCCTATGCTTACTCTCTAAGCTTCTTTTGGAAATTGCACAAAATTTTATACTAATTAGGAAGACTCCTTTGGCTCAAAGAGTAAATCCAGACTTATTCCCCCTGTTCAAGGTAATTATTTTACAAGACATGTGAAACAAGAACAAGTGCTAGATACAGTAGCACATATTATAAAAAATTAATAAAAAAAAAGAGGAAATAAAACCCTCTATTTTTGAACTAGCCATGGATCAGTTGATGTGCTCACAGTGACCAGTTTCTTTCTATGATTTGTGTTTATTTAGAAAACTTGCTTCTCATGGTTTAAGCAACATTATTATTACTTATGCATTATTGAAATAGATGATGCTTCACCCGTGGAGGAGTTCTATTTTGGGATATGGGTGATTTACCGGGAAGTGAGAAGAAGGGCATAAATTGAGGAGGAGAGCTGTTCGCCAGCAGAGAAAGAAGATTTGGAGGGAGTATGACCTTATATAGTATAAGCTCTTAGCTTTGACTATACATAAAAATAGAATATATAAAATATTTGTCATCTAATCAAATTGCCATGTTAGTTTGTCCACAAGTGCCATAAGTTTTGCTATCAAGCGGTTACCAAATAAGTCCCTTTGATGACAGTATGATTATAGGCTATAGTTTATACCCATATTTGGGCATTCAGTAATTATGCTTATTAGCGTGACTGCTAACTGATGGAACATAATCCAAAAATACATGATGGGTTTAGGAATGTGATTTATAGGCTTCCTAGGGGATTAGACCATTTAACACTTCAAAATTGAAAATTTTCTATAGTTCTATTTCCTAGGTTATTATACTTAAGCTGAAAAATGGTTAATATAAGATCACAATATTTTGGACAGTGCCTTACTAAACAATTGAGAAGCTTTAACTAAACTTCTACTACATCATTTACTAAAAAGCTTACATTGAATTTTTTTTTAGGATAATTACATACAATGCATAAGAAAAAGTGCCATTTACAAATCAAGCACCTAGGTGATTTTTTGAATTATTAAATCGATCCATTTATGTGTACCACGATCAAAATATTGTGAATTTGATAAAAATAAAAAATATGGGCTGGGGTTTTATGATGACCTTCGATATTTGAGTGAGATTTAAATGGATGAAAGAGAGAGCTTGATTTGTAAATAACAATGTTTTGGGTGCCTTTTATGTAATTAGCCCTTTTTTTTAATTAGTTATGAATTTAGATCTCTTGTAGGTACAATGGAGATGATAACAGGTGGAGTTGAAAAATAATTTTGAAGAACTTGGACATGCTAGGCATTAAATATCTTGGAGCATATGAAAAAGTACACCATCTTAGACAACTTATTGGCCATTTCAAAAATTGAATTATCACCTCGCTTTGTTTTAAGTTACTTAAAGATAAAGGTCAGATTATTATCTTGCTTTTGTCTGTTGGAACAAGTGAAGGAGCATATAAAATAAAATTGTGCTTGGGAGCTTTATATAAATGGCTAGTTCTTTAGTTAACTACTAGGGTGACTTCTCTCTTTATTGAGGTTCAATAGTGTTTGTCTTCTTCCAATTAGGTTATTTAACCATATAATATACAATTTGAAATTTCTCTTGCATTTATTTTTCCTAGACTAGAATATGTCTTAGGGAAAAATAATGATTGCACCATTAAGAACTTTTGAAAAAGAAGTTTTTAATGACAAGATTATTGGGTTTTTGATGGATCTTGGATATCATGATAGATTTGGAAATGGAAACATATTAGGCATTCTTCTTTTATTTGTGATAATAATAAGATTCAAGGGTATAATCTCAGCTTAGGGCATTAATAATCTTGTTCTTTTGTTGCACATTCTTAGTAAAATGTATTTTTGAATGGATGTTATCTTATTGTCATGACTTGACCCGTAAGCTTAGAATTAACTAAGTTTTTTTTATCACTGACAGTTTAATATTCAAATACATAAGAGAGTCACTAAAAAATGTTATTTAATTAGCAAGTATAAATTTACATCTTTTCATTTATTGTTATTACATCCTTTACGCATTTGCTTCTCTTATATTAATCATGTTCAAATGCATATAACCTAAAAAAATATTAAAATAATATAATGAGTTTTTTAGAGATAACATACGAGTAATTACACTTCTAAATTACAATAATCTAAGTAAAAGAATTCAATATGCACGCTGGTCTTTCATATCTCTGTAAGAAATCTTATGATATGTTAGTCTCATAATTTTATAAGAAATCTTATATATGCAAATGCATGTATCAATGACATTTTCTAAATGAAAATTTTTAAGTTTTTTATATGCATTTACTTTAACTTTATTTTTACTTTATACTCTTGACATACACATTTGTTCCGTGAAGATCATCGTCGACACACTTTTGGCTGATATTATCTCTTTGACGTAGCAATTAGTAATCTAAATATTATAATTGTCTATGGAAATGCTCTTACTCGTCCCCGACCGTTATTATCCTGTCGACACAACAATTAGCAATGTAAGAATCACAATTGTCTGGAGATTTATGCTCTGGTCTAGTCGCCCTTGACCGATATTATCCCGTCATCATATCAATTATAATTGTCCGAGGTGGTAAAATAACTCTACGCGTGTGGGTACATTGACGCTTCTGCCTGCATCATTAGGGGCTAGATTCCTCTAAACATGCACATACAATCATTCGTATATAAGCTATTCATTCTTCATTACATACATTCTTCTGAAACTTCTTCATTCATCTACTAACATGCATGCTTACTTTGCGGTGTAATTAATCATTATACATATTTTTCATATCATGCATATCTCTCATTGCCTATCTTTTATATCATGCATATCTTTCATATCATGTCGATATTACATATCATGTCTATCATACTTAATTTACAATTTCATGCATATCTTGTATATCTTTTCTGTTATGCATATCTTTTGATATCCTTTCTATCATGCATATTCTCTAACAATTTGAAGAATATATTGCAATCTTAAACTTATTTGAGCTAGAACATACTTGAAGTTAATCATACATTTTAAATAAGAAAAATTACTGAAATTTAAAAATGTAATTACTCACCTCACTTGTCAGACTAGATTCTAGCGTTTGTGGCAGCTTGTGCTTATCTAGATAAGCCGCTTATCTAGAAATTCGGACAGTGGGGTTCGACCCGCCTTTCACGTTTAGTGTAAAAAAATCAATTGCGTTTTCGGATAAGTTGCTCAAACGCAGTTTCCAAAAGGTGATACAGTGTTTTCAAAACGCCGCTGCTGCGGATAAGCTACCCCAAACGGAGCCTTAATCTTCGGTAAATGGTTGGACGTTGTGATAACTTTTATATAGATGTTAAGAATCTGAATTTATGGAGCTATCATACGACTAGCTTTTAATCGCTTGCCTCAAACTCGTGTCGGACAAACAACCTGAAATCCTAAATGACTTAGGAATTCACGATAACTTAGCTCATAAGGTAATTTAACCGAAAACATGAACGATTAGCTTAAATGTATCTTAAACGGCTTCCCGTCAACCCAACCCTTCAAAGTTTTCGAAACTTCTTTCCCATTTCTTGTTTTCACCTTAACCCTTCTATCTTCACTGATATCTCGCTAAGCCCTTACATAACTTCACAAATCACTTACGACACTTCCGACACAAGTTCGACGCTTTTAACGACTACCAAACATGAAAAAGCGCACAAAATCAAAACAAATATCAAAACATAAGTGTGAGGAAGGAAATGAAAGTCTCAAATAACGTGAAAGGATTCGTAATTACGGAGTTCTCCTTGGAGTTTTGAATTGTGCTTTGCTGCACTCGATGGGTCGCCTGGATCGTGCGTGTACTACAGTTCATGGGCACAACTCCTTCAGACTAGGTGTAGCTATCATGTGCGAGAGGAGACAGGAGAAGCTTTGTGCGAACGAAACCAAGAATAGGGAGAGGAATTGAAGGCTCTGGAGGCCATTGATTGAAAACAAACTCAAAAGGCTTGAAGTCGATTGACTACAGTAATCTTGCGGATTAGGGAGAAATTAGGATTAAATTAAGTTTAATTATTTTAGTTTACTCAATATCTTATAAGTTTTATATCTCTCTTTCCATTCATAATTTATATCTTGTGCTTTATATCGAGTTGATCAATGCAATACATGGAATTTTATAAAATTGATTTTGTTGAAATGTGAGCGGTTCAAAATTGGGATACAGTTTAAGTCGTTATAAGTTTTACCTGATTTGACAAAACTAGTTATTACATCGCCCTTGCATACCATCCAAGTTTCTTATGAGATTGTAGATATTTAAACATCTGGTGGTTAGGGGGAGAATATCCTAGGATGCAGATAAAAACACGTATAGGAGCTTATTGATAACATTTAGTTCCTTGTATGTGCTTTGTTTTATTTAGTTTCTGATTATAATAAGAAAAATGATGACCTTTATGTCCCAAAATGCTACTATTACTTACCTTTAGAGCCATTGCATGCTATTTTAGAAGGTCTGATTGAAATTTGGTAATTTACCAATTTTTATTCTTGTCACATTGTTTATTATTATATCAAGAGTCTTTGTGTTGGAGGGGTTTCAAAGATATGCATGAGACATAATATAAGAAACATTAGCAATGAGTATCATTATTATAATTTATACTTTAGAAGCAAAAATCCATTATATAACATTACAAAAAAAGATACATAACACCTCACTTAATAGTGAGTATCATTATTACTAAAATTAAGAAAAATACTATTAAAATAATATTTAATAATATTATAATATTATTTTCAAAATGCAAACGACATATGTCACTAGCTAAGACATACTACTATCCATTCCCGATTATTCTCAGCGGTGGAATCTGTCAGCCTATCTGCCAATGAAAGAAGTCACAGTTCTCCGTGATTCTCCGTGCACTGTAAAATTGTCTCCCATAGTTATGTGACTGATACGAAGTTAGTAGGGAACATTGAAATTCACAATGGCATAGGCAATCCTCAGGAGGTACCATAAATCCTCGAGCTCATCTTTGCTGAATACTTTAAAAGACATCCTCACGGCTACATAAAACTATAATTAATTATTTTTTTTCCATCGCTCCTCTCATTGAATCATTCTGTGACAAAATGTTGAGGTTTATTGGTTCTCTGCTTGTAATTATAGAGTCATGAAGTCCATGATTCCTATGTAATTTATCTAGAAGATCTATAAATATGGGTGTCTTACGAAACATGTTGCTGAATCTTATAAGGTGTACTTCAAGTATCTCTCCAATCTATTTATCACTAATGTAAGATAATATTATGTAGGGAGACTGATCTATGTATGAGTTGTAGTACTCGTACTGTCACGATTCTCCTTTTGCATCTTTCTCTTTGTGAATTCATGTTAAATAAGTGCTTTGTTCAGGTAAGAAATGTGAATCAAACAACTTTAATAAATTTTGAATAACGAATTACAAAGTGTGAGATGAAAAGACAAACATCCAAAATAACGTTAACATTGCTCTAAGGAAAAAGAAAAACATCTAAATCAGAAATATAATAAATCTACTAGAACATAAATACAAATAGTAGCAAAGATAATCGAATAAAATCAAGTGTCCCTGTTGTCGTATAAAAACGTAAATAATTGACTGTACGGTCAATGGTCATCTTCATGAAAATCTCTTTACAAGTCGGGTCCTCTAGCAACTTCATGGAATTCAATTATAACGACATGTCCTCATAGATTTAACCAAAACTCAGATAACTTCGATGGAGGTCGCTTGTGAAGTTTCAGGGTCACTGGTGCATGAACTACCAGTTTTGATGTTTGACTTCTAATGAAAGCAACCCCCTCTTTTTCTCTACACTTGGACGCTTTGGTCTACATGTGGACTCCACTTAATTTTGATTTAAGCTAGGGTCTTCACCTGACTCAGTTGCTTGCTCTGCATACAAGTTCTCAGGTATGCTTGTAAACCCTTGCTCACTAGGGTCTAAGCATTAGTTCACATTGTCACAACCCCACCGTACATACGGTCCAATTTTTCTTCTAGATTAGGATCAATACCACTGAATTTGAATCTCTTGGTTGCTGAGACTACCTGCAATATAAGGGGACGTGGATCTGATCATACAATTTAGGAAAATGAAGTCAGAAAAATGAAGTCATACATGGATATATTTTCACATTCATTCTTTCAGCCCACTATTCCTCCGAAGCATCAATAATTCGTTTGATTGGATCCCAATCCAAGCCCGTGGATCCTCGTTTCAATTTCTTCTACATTTTTCAGTTATTTTTCAATTGATCCAACTTTTTTTTCTGTGCATTTTATCATATTCTCTTCCCGTCATTTCCTTGAACATTTTCATAATATTTTGCCACCAATCCTTGTTAAAATAGGTGGTGGGCCTATTTCCCAATTTGATGTCCTTAATACAGATGTCGCAAAATATGAGTTTGACTTTCTTATACCACATAGCTGATGAATGACTCTTTTGTCTTAACCATTATGTTACTAGCATAGAAAAAACTAAACATAAATATTTGACAAAGAAGTAATTAACACAAATCACCTCCACACCAACGCCTCCACACCTCCACATCAATACAACCACACGCAACCACACACAACCACACGCCAACACCTCCACACCTACACACACCACCAACACTTCCACAAACATAACCACAATCCAACACTTCCACACTTCCACACCTCCACACCTCCGTACACCACCACCAACACTTCTACAAACACAACCACACTAACACTTCTACAAACACAACCACACTAACACTTCCTCACCACCCCCAACATCTCCACATAAACACCTCCACACCGACACAACCACACGTCAACATCTCCACACAACACACGACCACACACCAATACTTACACCTCCACACACCACCACCAACACTTCTACAAACACAATCACATATCGCCAGTTCCACACCAACACAATCACACACCAACACCTCCACACCAACACAATCACACACCAACACCTCCACACATCTACACAACACAACCACACACAACACATCCACACCACAACAACCACCAACATCACAACACAACCATATTTGGCTAACATCTTTGTACAACATCACTATGTAACATCACAGTAATCACCAACATCACAACTCAAATATTCGGCTAACCACCACCATCACTGTACAAAATTTCAGAACAACCCATCACAAGATGAGTAAAGGGAAATCAATCTTCTTCATCATCATAGTAACCACCAACATCACAACACAAATAATGCTCTCTCCAAAATCACAGAACAACCCATATAACACCACAACTAAAGAAAATCATAAAATCCAATTCATAAAACTTTCAAAATCCTACACCAGTGCACAACCACCCCGAAAATCCTCTTCTCACAGTAACCACCAATATCATAGCATAAATAATGCTCTCACCAAAGTCACATAACAACCCATCATGACATCACCACTAATGAAAATCGCAAAATTCAAAATCACAGAAATTGCAAAATTCAACGCCTGTGCACAACCACCCGAAAATCATCGACCAAATATAAATTAAAGAAGCTAAAATGATTGTAAAATCAAAACGTCAGATTAGATAATGATAGAGAATAGCGTGGGCCGACGGAGAACAAAGGAACCAAACGAAGCCGAAGAATTGAGGGAAGAGAGAGAGAGGAAAAGATAGGCAAACCCTTGTCAACAAGGCCGTAGATTGAAGGGGAGGAGGAGAGCCGATATGTTACCTTTAGGGTAGAATATCGAGAGAGGGGAGAGAGTGACACAAGAGGAGAGCCTGGGCTAGGGCTAGGAAAAATCGAACATAAAGGAAAGACGAAACGCGGGTTGCAAGGTCGAACCGCCGGCCCGCAGTTTTTCAAAATTTTTTATACTCGCAACTGCGACGCATGTTCCAAACACACTGAAGTGCATTTTCGCACTGTGTCGTGCGAAAAATGCGGCACCAAATACAAGACAAAATTGCTCTTATGGTGGGCACCAGTGTAACATAGTGTTTTTTTGTGTGTCTTTGTGCATATTCTTTGTTTCTCTTCCTCACACCATCTCTACTATGCAGCCGCGGGTTCATCTCTTCCTTGCATTGTTTCACTTTTGTTCAGGCTTTGCAGTTTTTTCTCTCTCATGTGGTTTCATATCTATCAGTGCTCTCTTCTTCACTATGGTTTTTTTTCGCCCCGTTGTGGAATTATCTTTTTTTTGGCGTGTTAGGCTTCTTGTTTGTTATATTATTCCATAATATACCGGATATGCTATGGCCTCCCTCCATTGCTACTGCGCTAAAATGAGCTTTGTGCGTGCGCATTGGTGCGCTTCTCACATGAAATGCATGTTTCGAACAGCGATTTCCAAAATATTGATACACTAGCGTGTGCATGACGTAAATATGTCCAAACCAAAATCAAGCCAATTGAAGGTGTTGTAGTGCAATTTAGGGATGAACCAATGTGCGTTTCACTTGCTTGCAAGTTCACCTTGCATGATAGGGATGATGAATAGATTATGCTTTATGGATTGATTTGTGACTTTTTTCATTTATGAGAACGATGAAGATTATTTTGTTGACTAATTTAATTTCCTATGGAAACATAAGACATGGAAAAAATAATGTAATATATTAAATTTTATGTGGATTAGGTGTTGAGCCTTTGAATTTAAGTATTATTTTTATTTTTTTGTGATATTTTATCTTTTATTTAATCATAATTCATATTTATTTTTATTGTGTTAATAATTTTTTGTTATAAGTTTAAATTGCTTGTGTCCTGCTGTGCGTCATGTTCGCTTGTGCTGTGACTCTATCGAGACCTTTTTGCTATGCGTGCTATTTGCCATTGACAAGTATAAAGCTTCTCCTAGGTAAAGATGAAGGTTAATGTACATAAATAACTAATCTTAACCTTATTGAGGATTGACCTTGTTCCTTATGGTATTGATAAAAGAATATGAACTTTAATTTATTTTGCAACAAGTTATTCTATCCACAGGGTATCTAGAAGCTCTAAAGTCATGATCATCAAAAGCACTTGTAGTTTAAATAAATTAGAAACTCCAAATTAATCATTGCTCCATCTTCATTATTCAGAAAATTTTTGTTTAAATATTTGTTTGTATTTTTATATCCGTCTTTATATGAAGTAATATGATCTGGAGCTTAGCCAATGATGGCTACAAAACATTAGGGAAAAACATTAAACTAGTGAGAGTAACTATTTTGAAATGTGCTAAGTTAAAATTAATTAAAAATTTAAATGTTGCATCAGATTAAGAGAGTGGGTTGAGCAATGAAGCGGTGTTGCTTTATTTCTTCATTTCACAAGTTTGTCGTACACAAAGTGCATGTTTCAAACAATGCTTTCAAAACGTTGATGGACACACAAATGCATGTGCATGATGTAAATCTGTCCAAACCAAAACCAAGGTAACTGAAGGTAATCTCTCACAATCTATGTATGAACCGATGCGCCATTTTCTTGCTTGCAAGTTTCACCCGCAAATGAGGATCATTTAGATGATTATGCTTTATGAGATAATTTGAGACTTTTTGATTTATGACAATGTCAAAGATTATTTGGTTGACTAATTTAATTTCTTATGAAAACATAAGACATGAAAAAATAATGTAATATTTTAAATTTTGAGTGATTGAGTTGTGGAGCAGTTGAATTTAAGTATTATTTTTATTCTTTTTTATGATATTTTATCTTTTAATTTAGTTTTATTTCATATTTACATTTACTTTCTTAATAATTTTTTGTTAGTTTAAATTGCTTGTGCCTTGGGTTGTAATCGTGCCGAGTCAAGATTGGACTTGGCTTGGTTGAATAATAAGTTAATCATGTTCATTTCGAGTTTGAGCCGAGCTTTCAAATATATGTCACACTTAGTTTGCTTAAACTTTTAATGATCATATTGTACTTGGCTTATTTATATGATTTGAACAAGTTAAGTATTTGATCTTTCATATAAAATTAAAAATTCGGTTTGTACTTGATTTTCATTTAAAGCTCAAATGAGCATTTGATTATTATATAAAGTTATTAACAAATAATTTTATAAATCTAAATAAATAAGCAATTGAAAAAAATTTAAATTAACATCTAACTAGTTTATACCAAGTAAAAAAAATAATATATAAGTTGTAAATAAGCTTTATTACAGTCAAATAACATAAATATGCACTAATAAATTAGTTCATTTAAATAAAAAATAAGAAAAAATCACATTACATTTATATGCTTATTATATTAAATTATAATATATTGATATTAAATTTTAGTTAATCTAATTTATTTAAATAATATATTATATAAGAATAGAATATTTAACAAGTTATTTGTTGAATAACAAACTAGCCTGTTCATTAACGTTAACAAGCAAGTTGGACTATGTTCAAGTTTGGTTCATTTAACCTTCAATTTTTAACAAAATTTTCAAACTCATTCATGTGCCATTTTGAACAAAAGATTGATTATTAATCAAGTTGAGTTTGAGTTGTTCATCAAGTGCATTGGTTCATTTACAAATCTACTTGTGCCATGCCATGCACCATGTGCTATGGCTCTATAGAGACCTTTTGCTATGGCGTGTTATTTGCCATTTGCAAGTATAAGCTTTTCTTAGGTAAAAGATGAAGGTTAATGTGCATAAATACTAAATCTTCACCTTTCAGTGGAGTGACCTTGTTTCTTCTTGTATTGATAAAAAAATATGTAATTTAATTTACTTTGCAATAAGTTTTTCTATCCGTAAGGTATGTAGATGCTATAAAGTTATGATTAAAAACATTAGCAAGTTCAAAGAAGTTAGAAACTCCAAATTAATGATTGCTCTATCTTCAGTACTTGAAAAAAGTAAGTTCAAATATATATATATTTTTTGTATCATTTGTATCTTTATGTCCTACAAAACCCAAGGGGAAAATTTTTAAACATGTGAGAATAACTACTATGAAGTGGGCTAAGTTATGATTAATTGAAAATTTAGATTTTACCTCGAATTAAGAGAGTGGGTTGAGCAATGAAGCCAAGTGTTAGCTTTATTTCTTCATTTCACAAGGATGTCATACACAACGTGGGTTACTTGTTATCTTGCTTTCTTTCATATCAATACATTATCCTTTGCATATATTCAATCATATTATCTTACATGTCATAGCCAATGTGGTGGCAAGTTATTTATATTAGCTTTATATTGGCTGAATAAAAAAAATAGAAAATTGACATACTCAACACACAATTCTTATGTATTTACATATCTTATACCTAAACATTTATATTTACACCCATAACACTTTGGTGGTTTAAACTGATTCATGAAAATTTGTATTTCACTTTTAAATAGTAATAATAGGGCTATTTTTTATGTGATATTAAAGATTTGAGTGCTGTGTCTGTGAATATGAAAATTTAGGTGTGATATATTTAAATACATAAGAATTGGGTGCTGTTTATGTGAATGCCCTTACCATAAATCATCCAATCTCGTCTTTCTCAAATTTGGCCTTCTCTATATCATATTGTTCATTCATAGTCCACTTTCCATTAATTATCATAGTTTAAAATTCTTATTTTATAGCTTTGAATCACCCAAGCTTAATGATTGTCAATGTAAAAGGAGTATTAAGTATAACCAATATATTAGCTTCTCAAACTTATTGAAAATTCAAAGCCTTATTGAGAGATTGACCATGAAGTTCTTTTTCTAATTTGCATCGCATGCAGTGCTTTTGATCTGTAAGTGATCTTATTAATTTTATATTCTTTGGGCCATAAATAATATTTAATGCTAGCTTCAATCTATACAACATAAAAAGTCCAAAAAATATGAGGGATTTAGGTCTTAGTTATTATTGGTTTTGCTTCCCACATTGGTGCATTGTAGTGATTACTTGAGCAGCTCCTATAATCACTTATTCGATTTGATTTGAACTATAAAATTTATTTTGTAAACAGTCTCCAATTTTGATAACTCAAAAAATTAATAATAGGTTTTTTATGTGTAGTGATAAATTTTCACTACAATAGTAACTTTTTTTTTCTGTTTCAAGTTTCCTTTATTGGATCAAGCATTTTTCTTTTCAACTTTGGCTCTTTCCTCTTAAGCAGTGCTATTCTAAAAAAATTGTAGCTGATAGGATCTATCCACGGGGAGCCCTATTTGCTACATAAAATAATTAAAAAAAACCTAAATTAATATGTATTTATACTAAAGAAACTGGAATAGAAGTTGCATAAAAGCACTAAAATAATATGAATTCTTTGCTAAAGGAATTGGAATGGAGGTTGAATAAAACATAGAGAATTTTTTCATGCAAGTGTTCTCTAGTTTGCAAATTTCATGCTCTTGTAATAGCTATATTTAATCCAAACATTTTCCTCTTTTTTGGATTAAAGCCTTTTATCTTAAATAAATTTTCATTTGAATGTTAGCTAGAATACTGATTCACTTGCTTGAGCTACTTTGGCCAGAAGCAATTCTTAAATGGGGCATTCTTCTTTTCTTCATCATTTGCATCTATTTTTGTAATTCTTGAAGTTGTATTGATGCTATTTTTTGGGTATAATTGGATGCCTTCTAGAATTGTCTGCGTAAGTACTCATCATAGAAAATGTCCCCTTTATATATTTCTCAACAAAACCTTCATTAAAGTTCTATATTTATTTCTATCTCAATTGCTCCTGCATTATCTAATTCGGTTATACAGATCATACAATGGCTTATTACCCTCCTCTATGAGATTATTACTAGTCACTTCGGTTCCTACTTCTGAAGTTATTCTCCTATTGTACAATACAAAGAATATAAGATAAATAGCTATACATTGAATAGAATTAAAATTAAAAGGGAATTTACATACAAAGCACACAATTCTTACGTATTTACATATCTTTCACCTAAACTTTCATATTTACATATATAAAACTTTGGTGTTTTAAACCTATGCATGAAAGGTTGTATTTCACTTTTAAAAAGTGATGATAGTGTTATTTTTTCTGTTATATTGAAGATTTGAGTGTAAATATGAAAATGTAGGTGTGAGATATGTAATACATAAGAATTGTGTGCTGTTTATGTAAATGCCCCTTAAAAGGGAAATTAGTACTTCCTCACATTGGAAGCACTAAACCATATTGACCTAAGAGCTCAATAACTATAAGCTGTACTTGCCAGAGTTTGTTGGAAACTCTGGATATATTTCTATTCTGAGGCGAAAGTTTCAATCTGAATTTTGACTTCAATTCTATGTCTACAATTCTACGAAGAAGTGCGAGTTTTATTATTTGTTCCTATTTAGTGATACATATTTCTACAAATCGTGGTTCGGTTGACTGCAAATTCTTTTGGCTATGCTTTTTGAATGTTTATGCTGTCCTCAAATTGTATGTGCCAAGGCAATATCGTGGCAAAATGATCCCATTTAGTTTCATTGAGATTATTGTTTATCACACAGGTGTAGACACGGTGATACAAATGCGACATTTACATGAGCACTATCCCTAAAAAATGTCAGGCATATACATAAACTAGAGTCAACTTTTCAAATTATAGATATATCATCTGAGTTTTATTCTTAGAATGTCATCCTCTTAATTTTTCAACCGTTGGTTTAATAATATGGATAGCTTAATTTACGAGGAAAATAGCATGCGACTCTACAAGAAAAGATGAAAATAACATTTACTGATCACATATGTGCACAATGTTCCCAAAGAACAAATAATTTTGTCCTATGAATTATTCAATGACAAATAACTGTAAATTTATAGGTCTAGTTATTGGTATTTAACTTTAAATGAAATTTTGATGAATCATATTTCCCATACTTTGAGTGATATAATTTGTGCAGTGTTGCCAATGCTTGTTTGTGATTTGTCAAAATAAGAATTTCTGGAACTTCCATTTAGAAAATTAAAAAAATTTGACATGCCATTGATGTCTTATGAGTCATGATGCTCTTTAGAAATGTGCGTGCTGCATTTATATCCTACCTTTTGCGAAGCTAATATATTAAATTTCAAATATCTTTTCAAAATGAGCTCATATGCAGACAGCTCTTGATGATCATCTTCATTTGGCACAATATCTGTTTTTTTTACCGGGTGTAGTTGTATGTATAGATCCTGTTTATTTAAACGAATGAAATATGCTCTTCTTTCTTGTATATCTAAGGAACTTACGGGATACATTTCTTATGAACACCATTGTTTTCACAAACATACTGTTCATAGAAATGAACTATGTTGCGTATTTTGAAGTTCTCTAATTTTGGAATTCCGTAATGGGCTTCTCTTCATTTTACTTCACTTTTTTACTATTCTCCTTTTCATTTTTTTTCCCTTCTGGTATTGGTTTACTCTCATTTTGCTTGGGATTCATCTGTCTTGTGTGATCTTTTCATAATCTATCATCTTCTGTAATATTTCAATGAAGCATTTTGACCCTTGTCATATCATCAATAATTGTCTTTCTTTCAGGTCTTCAGGAAGTTTGGAATTCAAAAATATGACCCGTTCAATGAAAATTTTGATCCGCACCGACATAATGCAGTTTTTGAAATACCTGATGCGTCAAAACCACTTGGTGTTGTTGTTGTTGTTTTGAAGGTATGCATTTTTTAACTTTCTGTATTTCTTAATAGAATTTAGTTGCAAGTTTTTTCTGTCTGTGTTGCCTAGATTTTTTGGCAATGATTGGAGTGGCTTTCAATTGAGATAATCATACTCTTCAAAGACATTTTTAAGACATCCTTGGTTTATTTACTTGTTTGAGTAAACCTATCTCATGTCCCAGGTGGTCAGGACTTAAAAAAGAAAATGTAAATTTACATAAATACAACATAATTACTATGTATTTACATATCTAGGGCTTAATGTACTCTCATACTTACATATATATATAACACTCAAATTTCTAATATCACATAAAAAATATCATTATTATTAACTTTTTAAAAGTGAAATATACCTTTATATGCATAAGCTTATGACATCAAATATAAATATCGAACTTTTAATGTTAGATATTTAAATACATGAGAATTGTGTGTTATGTATGTAAATTTTTTAAAACAAAATTATGAAATTGATTAATTTAGTGGATTTGCTATGGATCTTTTCTTATAGTGAAGTTGAAATTTTAGAAAACTTGTTATTTGATTTTCCTGTTTCATAATATTTGAATATTTAAGTTAGACGTCACATGTCAGATTTGAACTTATCACCTGTTCCTTGACAGCTCTTCTATCATTAGAAATTTAGCATGGTTTATTCAGGCTTCCGTTACTATAACTATGTTGATTTGTAGCTGTTCAATATGAAATAAAATCATCATATTCTTATAGAGAAATATAAGGTGCTCTACAAGTTATAAGGAACCCCGCTTATAGAATTTAGTTATTCTTTAAACATATTTCTCATACAAATAGTTCAAATTTTTTCTTTTAAAAAAGCAGAACTAAGGGTGTGTTTGGGGCAGCTTACCTGATCGTTTGGAAATTGTGTTTGCGCAGCTTATCCGAAAATGCAGTTACTTTTTTACACTAAATGCGGAACGCGAGTCGAACCCTGCAGTCCGCGTTTCCAGATAAACAACTTATATAGATAAACACAAGCTGCCCCAAACGCACCCTAAATAAAACTTATGTTGTATTGATTACTACTTCGCCTCTCTTTTGTGTTATTATTATTATTTTTTTCTTGCGACTTTTTTTTATTATTATTTTTTACATGCAAATCTCTTTATTTATAATAAAATTTTTGAATATTTGTTTTTTTTTATTGCTAATTAACCACATTTATATTATTTCGTGGTGCAGCCGGGTTATATGATACACGACCGTGTCCTCCGTCCAGCCGAAGTTGGTGTGAGCAAAGCGCCTCCTGATGAAAATTAGAGACAGCGAGCCCAACAGGTTTTTTCCCCTTCAATTTTTTTGTTATCAGGTTTTAGGATGGATTATGGTAAATGAAATGAACTCAATCTGGTACTATTTATCAAAGCAATAACTGTATGTTAGCAAAATATGCAAATATTTATTTATTTTTATTTGGCTGTTTGTCTCCCTCATTGTTTATGGTGCATCTGCATGAGGATCAAGGCTGAAGTTTTGCTGTAAGACCATTTCTCAAATGAAATGTATGAGGTGCTGTATCTCTTTTAAATTAGCTTTTGTCTGTTTTATATGGTTTTAAAACTTATGATTATGTCTTTGATTCTTATCTAATTAAGGGCCCGTTTGAGGCAGCTTATAAGTGCGGGTGAAAACGCCACCTCGCTTTTTAGAAAACACGTTTCAGCAGCTTATCCGAAAATGCGGTTTGGTTTTTACACTAAACACAAGCCGCGGTTTGAACTCCGCAGTCAACCCGCAGGCCGCGTTTCAGGATAAATTGTTTATTTTAAAAGGCACAAACTGCCCCAAATGCACCTTAAGACTTGCTAAGAAAATAAATGATGTGCAACATAATAATGATAAAGTAATCAGCAGAAAAATAAATGGAAACAAAAGGGAAGGTTATATGTGTAAAAACTGATTCGAAAATAATTATTTCACTTGTTCAAATGGATGCCGTTAGTTTTAATAAAGAGTTAACATTCTTTTCTTTGGGTTTTTATAATGTGTTATTAAATTATGTTGTTTTAAAAGAAATTTATGCACTTGAAATTTACATATATGAAACAAAATTCTTATAAATTTATATATCCAATATTATAAAGTATGTAGCAATAAAATTTAATTTATAAATATAATTTATATTATTACAGTATATGCTTATAAAAATTAATTTTAAAAACCAAATATATTATGTGTTTCAAAAGAATTTATTATATTGATTTATTAATTATATATATATATATATGCTGTTTCCTTATTCATAAATGCTACCTTGTAGTTCAGTTGATCAACAAACTCAACCTAAACTCTCTACTAAACATTTTTATATTCTCCTCTAAGATTCCCCATTCTCTCAGCTCTTTCTCACCACCCCCTTAATTAAACCCCATTCTCTGTACACCTCTCAAGCCTTCCACACCTTACATACACATTAGTTCAACTCATCAAACCATTGCATGCAAGCATATGCGACCTCCACATATTTCTAAACTACTTAACAACCACAATAAAACTATAAAGTCCCCCACCCCACCTCTTTCCCTCATCTGCAAAACTCGTCACTAAGTACAACTCCCACCTAACCTTAATGCATCTCTCTTTCCTCCCAATTATCCTCCTTCTTTCCTTCCTCCCCTCGCTCTTCGCCGACACCGACTCCTGCTCCTCCTACACCTTCTCCACCGATGAATCCTTCGACTCATGCACCGACCTCCCCTATCTCAATGCCGCCCTCCACTGGACTTACGCACCAAAGCCCGGCACCCTCCGCGCCGCCTTCCGTGCTTCACATGCTAGTGATGGTTGGGTGGCGTGGGGCATCAATCCTATCGCGTCAAAGATGGTCGGCACACAGGCCCTTGTCGCCTTTCGTCACTCGAATGGTAGCATGATTGCTTATGCGACGTCGATCGACAGTTATGCGCCGGACATGTCGCCGGGGGAGCTCACTCTGCCTGTTTATAACCTGCAGGGTGAGTATGTGAATGAGGAGATGATAATATATGTTACTTTGGGGGTGTGGAATACTAGTGATGTGTATCATGTATGGCAAGTTGGGAGTAATGTGGTTAAGGATGTGCCGCAGAAGCATAAGATCTCTGGTGAGAATTTGAAGTCTGTGGGAACAATAAGTTTTATCTGATCAAGTCGTGTTTTGTTGCATGTGCCTCTGGTGATTTAATATGAGTTGTTGATATATATATGTATATATATATATATATATATATATATATATATATATATATATATATATATATATATATATATATTAATGGAGGTATTATAAAATTAAATTTGAGATTTCAGAAAATAAAAATTTTAAACTAAACAAAAATAAATATGTCAAATGTTCAATTTATTTTTTTTTAGATAAATTTAATTTCTTAATCATATTATTATTATTATTATTCAATATTTTAGTTTTTTGGTTTAATGAATATTAAAGCTGAGTTGAAAATTGAATATATTTAAACTTTTAAAACACAAAAAATTAAATCTTTATTTTAAAACCAAACCGAATCAATCAAGCGAGCTTAGTTCGATTCAATTTTTTTTGATTTGATCAAACAATGCACACCCCAAATTGATTGTGGTTTGAAATTTTGTGTGCACTAAAACATGGTTTGCCCGAATCTCGAGACAATATGACGGTCTTGATTAAAACAGACTAATAGAGGAACATCCTTCTGATGAGAAGCTACAAGTAGTCATAATGATGACCGACTAAAGAACCACCAATCAGCCAGTCAACCCCTTCACTAGCGCATATGCAGCTTCTACTTCTACCTCAGACGATGAGGAGATCTCCAGGCGTGTTGCGGCTTCTTTGTCAAGATGAAGGCCCACTTCTCTCATGTGAGGTCGGAGCTGAAGGTCAACATGGAAGCCAAGCTGAAGGTTGAGTTGGATTCCTTCCGACAGTGAATGAGGGAGCGTGACAAGGCAGCTACAACATTAGAGAAAGAGGAAGCGACAAAGAACGATGATGATGAGATTGACGAGATAGAGGAGGATGGTTAGGAAGGACATTTTTTTTTATGTTTATGTACATTTGAACATATATTTTTTCCTGCTGTGAACTGTGATGTACATATTTTAGAGTAAATGTATTTTATTTATTTCATTATTTGATTGGTTTACTGTTTGACAACTATGTTATTTTATTAAATGCTTGAAATTTTATATTAAATATTGTGATAATATGTGTGGTAATTTAAATATGAATGAAAGAATTTGTCTTTTTTTTCCTTTATGCTACAGGTTTCTGACGGCTTACCATCGGTTTTGCGACAGCTCTAAACTTATCCGTAGGTAAAACCGACTAGCTGATGAATATTTTTACCGATGCCTAACCGACACTTAATCGATAGAATAAGGTGCATCGTATAAAAACGACGGACGTGACACTTTTCCGACATTTAACCTGTTGGTTATAAAAATCGACGATTTTACTTGCGTCAAAAAAACTGACTGGTGTGATATTTTTCTGACAGTTAACCCATCGTTAAAAAAAAAATCCTTAATTGACGATATTAACTGCTTCAAAAAACCGATAGGTATGACACTTTTTCGACATGTATGTCATCACTATTACCGACGATTAGCGATGCATCAAATTTTATCAAAAAAGCTACGACATTAAATCGTCAGTACATTTATACCATCGGAATATCAGTCAGTTTTGGAATTATAGATAAGTGTTTTACTTACGAGCATAAAACTCTAGATAAATTGTCGATAATATTAAAAGATACGATTTTTCTTTTCATAACCAATGAATTGCGGTTGTCGGAAAAAGCCTAAATTTGTGTAATGCAATCCATACCTAAATTGGTCTTTATATACCACTAAATATTCCTCAAATCTGCCGGTCACCAATTCATCTAGGCGGGCAGCTCTGAACTTTTTGGTCGGGTTGAAGATGAAAACTTCCATCATGAAGGCAAACCTTGGACAAATATAATATGGATTGCTCGGTCGTAGCTAGAAGAGCAAAGGTCTAGGGAGTTCGTTAGGGAGCCATCAGAAAACAAACAGAAGAAAACGAGTAGGAAAAGTTGAGCGAAAGAATAAGATCATGGCGACAAGATTACAAGAGAAAAGACAGTAGGAGTATTATTGGGTCCTTCAACCTCTATTTATAGGGACCCAACGAAAGTGGAACACCGTGCGAAAATTTTGAGAGAAAATATCATGTCAACACAAGAATCAAGACAAATAAAAAATAAATATTTTATTTATTTCATTGAAACGGTAATTACATTTGGATCCTAATCCAATAAAAGATATTTTACAAATTGGTTCTCGACCTCTTCGTCTAGGACCAAACTCTTCCTAACCAACCTCCTATAAAACATTTGACCTTTGAGCTTAAATTGATTTACTAGATCGGCCTTAGAATGGGCTCTCAGCACAAATGCATCTTCTCAGAATCTTGCAACTTCTCAGTGAAGATTGATTGCATCCCCTCCCCCACTCTCCATGGCATTTCCTCCAACACCACATGAAGATCATCATTCCGTTGAGCCAGAGCAGCTTCCACCTCATCCAGGCAGCGTGCCAACATTTTTGGGGACATCCAATATCCCTCAGAAATTTCCCCTGAATCTCCACAAAATCGTTCAGGAGGTTGATCATGTTCTCCTAGTTGCTGGCTAACGCTTATGACATGAGGTTCACCAACAAGGTTAGAATTTGTCTACCGCCATAAATTGATAAGCCCTCGATCCGAGCAATCTCCTCTACAAGAAACAAAAATTGATGAGAAAATAATAAAAAATCTAAATAGGAAAGAAAGAAATTACGTACCCAGGATCTGATTCACCTCGAACTAGATAGCTACGCTCACATCTAATGATGAGAATTCATCAGTTAGTCCCTTCTCATCGACTGGAGGATAACTTCCACCCACTCATGGTACACCAATCGGCAGAAATGCTCACAATCCCTTATTGAACTTGAACAACATGATTTTTTATTGACTGATTGACTACTACCCAACTCCTTCCCAGCGTTGGGCTGAACCTCCCACAGAGTCTCCTTGATCAAGTCAAACGACTCCTCTATCTCCACTCTCTCAGAGGATTTTGGCTTTTAGCCCACTTTTTCTTCTTTGGCCCGCCTTGAGCCCTGCGTTGCTTTACTCCACGGGTAGCCAATATTTTAGCCCGAGTAACGGGTTTCAATGTTGAATCAGAACTTTTCTCTAAAAGGAAATGCAATGAGTTGACAGATGTAAGATGATAAGAACTGACCCTACACCTTATATATAAGTAATCTAGGGAGTCAAATTATTGCATTAAATTATGACTATTAAGATTCGATTTATTGCATTAAAAATGTCTTTCTCCTTATCATAATTGTTACTATCAAGAATCAAGAAAATTTTGTAACATAATATGTACAACCAAAAATGATCTAAACAAATCTTGAGAGAAGCTGATAGTCTAGATTAAAAAATAAAAATTGAGGAACATCCCTCCAAAAAGCTACAAGTACTTATAATGTTGACCAGCTAAAAAACCATCAGCCGCCTAATAGGCAGCCGGCGAAAGGCTGATGATAGACTGACAAGAAACAAACATTTGTGCCAATGACCAAACAAAGGTCTAGTACTCCCAACAATCTCACCACTACCAATTCGAAGCTCTCTCAATAACTCTCTTAAAAATCCTCAAGTATATCAAAAAATAACCAAGGAATAAGTGAGACGACTGACCACCCTAAAACCGACCGACTGCCTTTTTCAAGGTCAACCAGCTTCTCAGAGCGAAGGTCAACCAACATCCACCTAAAATAGCCGATCTACAACAACTCGGTCGACCGTCTTGAGGACCTGCCGACCAGAAGGTCCATGTACATTAAAAGACGCCAAAATTAGTTTTGAATACAAAAAGCATGATAAAAAATAATAATGTCTTGTAACGTTCCTTTTAAAGCAGGGGAAAATGTGTAATTTTCTATCTTTTGATCCTTTATCTTCAATAATAGGGGGTCATAAGATGTATTACGAGATTTTTAGCTCTTCTCTTTAGACCCACACTCTGTAAGGATACTCTCTCCCCTTTTCTCTTGTAACCCCTAGTTACAATATATAAAATGAGTCAGAAAGCTCGAAAATACCCCAGTACACCCCTACAAGGTAAGCATATGTATGCTCTTTTATTTTTTTCTTCCTCTCACTCTTCCTCTCCCTCAAGGTTCCTACCCCTATAATCCTTGGGCATGCCTCACAAGATAAATTTGGATTCAACATTATGTTTGTAATATTTTACAAGGTATACAACATCTAAATAATCTAGTGCAAAGTGAGCAACACATCTATTTAAAGAACATTTTGCTCTCGGTTATAAAAGCAAATTAGTATAAAATTACTATTTAGTACTTAATAGTGGTTATAATTTATATATGAAAATGATTTTTTGTGTGCTTAATTATTCTAGGGACAAAATTTTTACTTTTATGCTTAACCTTTTGGGACATTCTTTTAACTTTTCAAAACATTTTGATGGGCTTATATTATTATTACATGCTAGATTATTCTTAGTGGTAGCAAAAAAATATTAAATTTTAGCTTAATAAGAATATCTAGCATAGATAAATAGAAAATATATGTGACAATAGATTTTTTTTATTTGAAGAATTCAAAAAATGAAAAAAATCATGAAACTAGGCAAAATGATAGTATGTTAGATAATCGTGCTTATAGATTTATACTCGTCTCATTAGCTATAGAAGTCAATATTACAATGTTTTCTTATTCATCTAATATTATAATAAGGATTGTTTAAGAATAACACTAATAAAATGACAAGAAAAACTTAGAGATAATAATCAAATAATAATAGCCTGGAGATATTAATCAAGTCAATAACAATTATAGGATAATAGTTGGGTTACAATAGTTATTCATGGTTTTTTATTATTGCTAGTAATTGTTAGCTCTAGCACTTTTTTAGTGGTAATTTATTTCTTAGTTTTCTCTTCTTTTATATGGAGAATGTGGGTTTATTTAGTAATATTTTGATAAATTTGGTTAATCTCCCAAAATATTCCATCAAATAGTCTATGTTAATTCATTTTATCATAAATTATTCGTTCAATATTTAAATATCTTGATAACTTTAAAATTAAGGGATCTAAGCTCATTAGTGTTCTCTTATCGAGATGCTAAAGTTAACAAGTATGCCAAATTTTGAGAATGTTTGACCTTTTAATTAATGATATAAATATTTTTATTACAATTTAAGCTCTTGATTCGAGCTCATTTAGATTTGGATCAAATAATTTTTTATTCTATATTTTTATTATCAAGACATTTAATTTGACAATAAATTTATCAAAATTAGAGCTTGGATGATTTTGAATTTGAATCTACAAGTCATCTCATTCAAATTACTTTGAGATTTATGCATGATCATGTGATTTTTATGATGCCTATAAATTATAAATCTAACATTTTTTGGAATGATTCATTATTTGATGATCTATATTGAATTAATTTATAAAATAATACAACTCAAGATGTGATAGATGTTTAATTACACTTTAACATGTATGTAATAAATTAGAACTCTTTCATGTTGTGATAGTAGTTATTATGAAATATTTATAAAATAGAGTCAATAGATTAGTGAATGAAGGAATACTCATTAGTTTTGATATCACTAGCTTTAATACTTATTTGGGTTGTATTAATGGTAAGCTAACTAACTAGCCAAAGAAAGGTTCCAAGAGGATGAAATGTGTTAAAATTTTATGTTTAATGGATTTTATTACACTAATTATGTATTTATATGATGGGAAATGGATAGGAAAATACTTGAAAGAAGCTTATACAAAAATAACACTTGAAACCCTAATTTTAAGCCAAAAATTAGAGTGGTCGGCACTGCTGCCCTAAATTTCAATGCCAAAATGCTAGAAGCCCATCATCGTAATACCGTGTAAGGAGATCCAAAGTACTGTGAAGGCTACAAGATAAAGGTGGAAACCTAAGAATTTAGCATCGTAGTGCAAGTTTAAATTGTCAAAGCATCTGAATCTTCAACAATGTAGTTATCAATTAGTATCACAACAACATTATAAAAGTAAGGAAGTGGAAGATAACCCGAGAGTGTGGTGCATTAGTGTCATATTTCAGTGTCGGAGCACTATCATCTGAGTGTCACATTACTAGAGAAACAATGCTACGACACTGATCATTAAGGAAAATTGAACCTATACCTGAGAGCTTGACATCACAATGACACATTTGAGCACCAAATCACTAGTTTGTAGTGTCGTAATGTGAAAATTCAATAGAGAAATTTTTATTTATTTTGGAGCAGGTCATGGGAAATTATGGAGCAATTTTTGAGCAATTTTGGTAATAGTGATAAGAAATTTAATTATGTGTGATAGAACTAGAAGTCCTCATTCTAGAATATGACTAGCGAGCGTGTGTAAGAGTGTAAGAAATGTGCGAAGGACGGATGTAAGAAGAATATCCAATCTCAAATGGCTAAATCATATTCTATCTTATATCAACTCTAGCAAAATTTCTATATTATTTTTGGTGATTTTGTTGCTTTCACCAAATATGTGTAGGAACTAAGTGTAAGTTCATTAGATTTGTGATCTATTTAATGACTTTAGTATGATTTTTTTAAAAAATTTTGAATGAAATGATAAAATATTATTTATTTTGTTTTGAACTTAATTTAAATATATTTTGTCCAAGCATATTTTAAAATTTATTGCGATTATATGATGTTTTTGGAAATATAATGAAACAAGAAGGTGAAATAAATAATTTTTTAAGAGAATAAACATATTTTTGTTATAGAATAACAATCTACTAAAGAATGTTCATCATAAATTCTTTTGTATTAAAATATATCCCTAGCTAGTAATATGATAATTCCAGTCTCTTAATCTCATAGGATATTAAGAGATAATTTTATGCTTGATTAACAACAAGACTTTGAAACACTTTATATATTTTTATATAAGGGATTTTAAATAATCATTATATTTGAGATTCTCTCTATTTGATTAGTTAAATTTTATATTTAAAAGCTTTTATCTTTGATTGGATAGTTGGATAAATTTACATAATAAAATTATTAACTTAATCAAATTATGTAATTGATCCTCTCGTAAATGATACTATATTTATCACTTTATTACCGCCATAAAAGCCAACCAAGTTTTTGGCATTTTTGCTAGGGATTGTTAATCAAATTTTATTAAGTTGATATTGATTTTAAATATCTTGTTTTCATTCAAAATTTGTCTAATTTTTTTATCTGTTAAATATCTTAATTATTTTTAATTCCTCTTAATCTATATTACAGTGCTTAATTTTATTTGATTGTTTAGTTAATTTTGCATTTAGTTATATACTGTAAATTCATATATGTAGTATCACAATGACGACTTTTTAGTGTCATAGTGTTTTGTTCATAACACAACAATGCTCATAGTGTAGCAAGATAACATTGGCTATCTGTACCATGTTATAATTTTTCTTGTGATATTCTATTGATATTGCTTAGTTATTATTGTTGATACCAATGTTATAATTGTTATTATAACTATGTGATAACTAGCATTTAGCGTGTTGCATGTGTATGAAAAATCTCAGACCCGAGGCTTTGGACTAAAAAATTATAAATACCTATAAAAAATTTAAAACTAAACAAGTTGAAAATCAAATGGAAAATATGGCAAATTCACAAATAGAAAAAGATCAACCTAGCTCACTTAAGGACTTTATTAATCCGTTGGTAGATGGAGTGCATCAAAGTATTAATAGACTTATCATACATGTTAATATCTTTGAATTAAAATTGGAAATGATCCAAACAGTTCAAACCTCTTATTTTAAGGGGTCACCTATAAAAGATCTGAATCTACTTATATCAAGTTTCTTAGAAATTTATGTGACCTTGAAGTATTACATAGCCTCTAATGATATTGCTTGACTAAGATTGTTTTCATGTTTTTTTTTTAAGTGACAAAGCTAAGATGAATTTGAATTCACATCCCTTAGAGTCCATCAATAAGCAAAATGAGTTAGCATAAAAATTATTAGACAACTAGCTTCCCCCTAAAACTATTAAGTTTAGAAATGATATAACCTCATTCACCTTACTTGATTATGGCTTAACTATGAATCTTGAAAAAAGTTTAGGAAGTTACTAAAAAATATCCATACCATTCCCTTCATGATTGGTTAATTATACAAAGTTTTTATAATGGACCGACAAGGATCACTAAGATTAATAATTAATATTATAATTGATCGTTCACTAATGTCTAATCATTTTATTAAGGCTTATGTTTTGATTGAGGATTTTTCTTGTACAAAATTTTTAATGACCCTCAAAATAAGTACACCATAAAAAAGCAGCTAGTGTCCAAGACATAATTGTGCTAGTTATATTAATTTCATAGGTGGCCACATTTAAAAATAAATAAGATAACTTAGACTTAAATAAATGCCAGGGATCACCTATAAGTGAGAAAAATATGCATAGACCAATAATCGAGCCTTGTCTCTCAATTGCAGAGTCAATAAAATTTAGTGCTAATAGATAAAATAATCTTTACACTAACAATTATAATCTTAGCTAAAAAATTCATTTAGTCCACTCTAACAATTTTCATGACCAAGATAATTAAAAAATATGATTCTGAGCACATAATAGTATCCTAGATAAACTTTCAACAAGCTTTTTTATATGAGGTATGTTACCTATGTCTTTTCGAGTTAAATTCGAGGCAATATTCAACATAGAAAGACTAATTAATATTATCATATTTTTAACGTAAAATCTCTTCAGCTTTTTAACTTTTGTTATGTTATCAGTCATAAATTGAAGAACATTCTATGGATCAATCTTCAGTGAATTTAACAAATAAAGAATATAGAGTAATAACATCCTTTTTGATATCAAAAGCATCAATATATCTTAAAAAAGTTACTTTGCATGGATAGTATACTAAGAAGTTTATAAATACTTCTAATATATGTCCATCCATAAGCCATCAAAGTAAATCATGCTTCTTTCTAGCAATATTTATTGGACTCAATAAAAAGCTAGCATTCCTCTTCAAAATATTTTAATAAATTAACTACCATTTTGTGAGAAGATGGTAGTTGATAACTTGGACCAACTATAGCTATTGCATCAACTATTTGTTTAGTATAAGAAAAATTCAAAGCATTGAAAGGAATGCATCTATCAAAATTTTATGTATCAATTGTCAAATCAGCTCTTCATACAAAATCTTTAAATGTTGAACACTTTCCAAAGATGGTTGTGATCCAGGCTTAGTATTAGGAGCAAAATTTTTTTTAATTTTATCAACTTTCCACTTTCCTTTATCTAGACATTTGACATATGAAGTTAAATTTTGTGATTTAGATAAAGAAAAATCTCTCTATTCTTCATTAATATTAATAGGTTCATCATACGTGTATATAATTTCTTTGTTCTCTTTGTCATATTTTTTCTATGATACGATTTTCAAATTTTTCTTTTTATGTATTTGTTGACGAAATTATGTGAAACATTCTTCCATAGAGCAATGTTAGCCTTACCCCTGATAATGTGTTATTTCATTTTACTTATGCCTCCACGTTTATATATAATATCACAACAAAAATACTTGTATTGTTTCTTTCCTTAATAAACTCTACATTCACTAAAATGATTCCATGCTCTTATAAATATAATGAGAAGAAGTGGTAGACCGACTTTTTGATATTTCATTATATATATATTAAGAAAAGAATCAAAGGCTTGCTATTTAGATAACTAAGCAAAGTGGAGTCAAGCATGATCCTTGATAACTCTTACTCAATTCAATATTCATCTATTCAAGTAAATTTATAGCATACAACGAGAAACATCTAATCATAATTGTTGTTGGGTTAAACTTTAAAGTTCCATCTTTCCTGACATACTATACACGGAATTAACATAATTCATTCGCTTTAAAATTAGGAATTAAATTTCAATAACACCACATGAAAAAATGCTCAAACTCACGAAGAAGCAAGACCCGTGCATTTTCAATTTCAAACACATAAATAGAACAAAAAACTATTCTCGATTAGTCCTTCTGTTTGATAGGTAGAATTTATCTAATTAGCTCTTTTATTAGTAAGTGATTAAAACATAGACAAGCTCAACTTTAATGCATATGTATAGGATAGTAATATACCAAACATTCGCGGATCATAATTGTTAAGTATCATTACAGGAACAATGTTCTTGAAGACAAACAAGTATGATGGGAGATTTGAAGAAGATAGTATTATTTAAGGAATACACAAAAAGATGCTAAGTTGTCAATAACACATCAATAGATAAAGCTCAAATTTATGGGTCACGAGTTGCCAAGAAATGAGCGAAATCAACCTTCATGTAAATCAATGAAGAGTACAACTATTACTTCTTACATTCATAAAATTCAGAACACCTTTACTTAAATCCATCATATCACATTAAAAATATCACTATATTTCACCTTTTTTTTTAAGAAAAATGCGACTTTGCATACATAGTCAGGGTGCCATATATGTAAAAATCGAAGTATAGATATTGAATGGTATGTTTGTAAATCTTCCAACAAATTTTTAACAGAGGAAACTGAATGATAAAACGGATTTTTAAAATATTCCCCTTGAAAACCCCTTTTTTTCTTCCCGCCGAGCTTCAGTCTCCTCCAAGAAACCCCATTCTAACACAACGCACTCAAGAAATCCTCCCTTCTCTGCTTCTCTTCCTCCTCCTCTAATCTGCTAAACCAAAGCTTCGTAAATGGATCAAGAGAGAACTTACTGCATCCTCTTTCTGGTCCTACTCGTCCTCCTCCTTCCCTCCCCTGTCTCTTCTCTCCAGTGCAAATACAGCTCTGCTTCGACCCACAAAGTAATCTTTGATTTCCTTCCCAGATCCTCTTTGGAGAATACTACTTCACAGCCCTCCTCCTCCACAGCCGTCATCTTCTCCCTCCCTGCCCTCAAAGCAAACTCTGCAGAAATCAAATCAAGAAGAATCATATATCTTCCTCTTTGTCTTCTTCGCCTAAGAGATCAAATCAAGAAGCCAATTCTCCCGGAAAAATTCAACCTTGGAAAGCAGTTTCCTCTCTTCTTGCAATCGGGTCCTTTCAAGGAGGTGGAAAATGTCACCTATCTGGTTATCAAAAGCCGGAGCTTTGAAACATCCAGGCCAGATTCTTCTCTGCTTCAAGATCACGAAAATGAAGTCCTTCTTCTTGGGGTCTGCTCACCCTTGCTTGCCATTATGTCAATATTCTCCGCTATCTGGTCATTTTTCAGAAGACTGTTCAAAAAGAAGGAGAAAACGCCTGAAATCACAGATCTAGAAACCCCTGTTTTTTCCCCCTTTTCAAACACATTAGCAGGATTTCATAGGTTCACATACCGTGAACTTAGTGCTGCCACCAAACATTTCAATCAATCAGAACTACTTGGCAGTGGACGATATTCTTTTGTCTACAGAGCTATCTTTCGTGGATCAGTCCATATGTATGCAGTGAAGAGATTCAGTCAGAATGCTGCGAGCAAGCTCAGCTTCGAAATAGAGGCAACCACCATATGTCGCCTTCATCATGGAAACATACTTCAGCTGAGGGGTTGGTGCGATGAGAACCCTTATGAACCCCTTCTTTTATACGACTACATGCACAACAAAAGCCTGCAAGAAGCCCTTTGGAATCGTAATCGAACTCTCCGATGGCCCGTCAGGTACAATATCGCAGTAGGTGTTGCAGAAGCGCTAGTCTATCTCCATGAAGAATGCCGGCCTCCTGTGATTCATTCAGATGTCAAAGAAGGAAATGTGATGCTGGATGCTGATTACAATCCCAAATTGGGAGATTTTGGTCTGGCCATGAATCCTCCTTATACAATAAGGCGTGAAAGGACTGAGAGGGATCCCCCTGAGTGTCAGCCCTTCGAAGAAGTGACAGTGAAGCTTGATGTTTACTTGTATGGATCAATGCTGCTTGGGCTTTGCTGTCGGAGGACTGAGCGGCTGAAGAAATTTTACAGGAGGCTTCGGACTCTGAAGGAGGAAGGCAGACTTCTGGAAGCTGTGGATCAGAGTTTGAATGGAAGATACAATGAAGAGGAGATGTTGAGGCTTCTGAATGTGGCGCTGCAGTGTTTGGAGCACAGAGTTCAGAGGAGGCCTTCAATGGTTGAGGTGCTTCAAGTTCTCATGGCGAGAGCAGCGGGAGAGATTGAAGAAGATGAACCTATTTTCTATATTGAATAGTAAGTTCTAGTTCTGAGGAGTTTTTCTTAGTTGGTTTTAGAGAATAATGCATGTACTGTTCCTCTGAGAAGATTGCCCTTCGTAGAATCTTGAAAGCGAAGAGAATGTTAAGGAAACTCAAGTTCAAGTATCTTTTTTCTTTTAAATATTTTTCAAAAAAATATGTTACTAAGCACATGAGAAAATAAAAGTATTTAGAAATGACTATAGCGAATAAATAGGCTACAATATAGTAAGCCTTTTGTAAGTTTAAGAGAGGAGCATGCAATCCACCATTAGGGTGTCTATAGTGAAGTAATCTAACAAAGAAGCCTTTGGAGATTGATTAATAAGTGAATGCTTTGAGCACACAACCTATTTCTCCTCTAACCTTCTCTTAAAAAAGACTCTCCCAAAGTGTAATTTTTGTTTTTTATGATTGCTATAGTGTAGTATAAGAAATCATCAACTAGTAGTAAGTGAACCACTCCATCAATTTCCACTTCCTGTAGCTTGCTAAGACAAGAGATTGGGAAATCAGTGAAGGAACATTTAATTTTTGTTTTCCAATCTATAATCATTTAAGAGATTAAGTTGTTTTATTATAAAAAAATATTAAATTGAAATAAAATAAAAATATTTACTTTTGTAATTTATTTAGAACACTCAATTAAGTTTACACTAAGATGGACTATTTTGAAGTAACCTAACAAAGAAGCCTTTGGAGATTGATTAATAAGTGAATGCTTTGAACACATAACCTATTTCTCTTCCAACCTTCTATTAAAATGACTCTTCCATAGTGTAATTTCTTCTATAATTGCAATAGTATAGTATCAAAAATCATCAAGTAGTAGTAAGTGAACAACTCCATCAATTTCCACTTCCTCTAGCTTCCTAAGATAAGAGATTGGGAAACTGGCGAAGGAACTTCTATTTTTTGATTCAATCTATAATTATTTTAGGGATTAAGTTATTTTATTATTAAAAAATATTAAATTTAAATAAAATAAAAAAAAGATATATTGAAATTTTAATTATGAATTTTTTTTTCAAACACTTACATATAACCTGACACTCTTTTCTAATTTTTTTCTTATTTCCTTGTTAGATACTTCAGCCAATCCACTTGTTTGAGGGACATACACTGTGGATATTTTATGGCTAATTCCATACTTTCCAACAAATTTATCAATTTTTTTTTATTTCTAAAGTGACTCCCCCCATCACTTATTATTACCCTAGGCATACCATATCTACAAAATATATTTTTCTTCAAAAACATGGACATGTTTTGAGCCTCTCAATTAGATAGAGACACTGCCTCTATCTACTTTAAGACATAATCCACAGCTACCAGAATGTAAATGTTTTCTAATAAATGTATAAAATGTCCAATGAAATCTAAACCCTAAACATCGAAAATTTCACTTTCCCAAGTATTGTTCTGGGCAATTTCATCTCTCATAGAAATATTGTCTACTCTTTGCCATCTATCACATGTTTAATACAATCGTTTACATCCCTAAATAGAGTATGTCAATAAAACTTTGATTGTAACACTTTAGAAGCAGTTCTATAAACCCCAAAATGCCCTCCAAATTTAGATTCATGCTATTTTCTAATAACAGCTTGAGTCTCTTCTGGGAGTGGGCATCTTTTAATCACGTGGTCCTTACATTTCTTATAAAGATAAGGGTCATCCGAAAAATAATATCTTACATCATGAGTAATTTTTTTTCCTATGATGATACGGTAGATCATTGGGTAAAATATCACTAACAATAAAGTTCATAATGTCAACATATCATAGAGTACTTCAATTAGTAATAACAAGGAGTTGCTCATCAGGAAAATTTTCATTAATTTTTCTATCAATAACATAAAAATTCCCCTAATCAAGCCTAGATAAGATATCATCTGCTATTTGATTTTCGAAATCTTTTCTATCAACCACTTCGATATCCAATTCCTGCAACAATAGGTCCCACCTTATCAATCATAGTTTCGCATGCGTTTTAGAAATAATATATTGAATTGTTGAATGGTTGGTAAAACAGTGCATTTAGTTTCAATGAAATATGTCCTAAATTTTTCAAATGCATATACTATAGCTAGAAGATCCTTTTCAGTGGTAGTGTAGTTAATTTGAGGGTCTTGTTGTCATATATATAGCTCTAAACATATTATTTTGCTAATAGCCTAAATCTGCCTCCATGGCACAATCACTAAGTCACATATTAATTCGAAAGGACTCTCCAAATCATGTGAAACAATAATAGGTGAAATGAAAATTTTTTATTTAAAGTATTAAAGGCAGTTAGAAAATCCTTATTAAAATCAAATAGGACATCTTTTTTCTAATAAGTGGCATAAAGGTTTGATATTTTTGGAGAAATATCGCCTATAGAATCCAACATGGCCCAAAAGACTCCTAACTCCCCTCACAGAAGTGGGTGGGAAATTTTCTCAATAACATGTATTTTTGCAAGATCTACCTCCATACCCTCTCAAAAGTTTTAGCCCCAAAACAATTCCCTCTGAAACTATAATTTGACATTTTTTCCAATTCAAAATTAAGTTGGTTTCTTTACATCTTCTACAAAATTTGAAAAGATGATCTAGGCAAGAAGTGAAGGAAGGGAAAAAACTAGAAAAATCATCCATAGATAATTTAATCCCTTTTTTAATCAAGTCACAAAAAATGGACATCATACTATGCTAAAAAGTGCGGGCGCATTGCACAGTCTGAAAGGCATCCTCCTAAAGGAAAAAGTCTCATGAGGGCCGTAAATGTGGTCTTATCATGATCTTCTGGAGCTATAGAAATCTAAAAGTATCCTAAGTAACCATCTAAAAAGTAAAAAAATGGTAGCCAGCTAGCCTATACAACATCTGGTCTAGAAAAGGTAAGGAGAAATGGTCTTTTCTAGTGGCCAAGTTTAGCATATTAACCACTTAGTAACATGTCTAGTAGGTACTAACTCCTCATTCACTACTATAGTCACTCCCCTGTCTTTAAGTACACAATTGATAAGTAACTTAGGAACTATTTGAAATGGGGGAGATAATGTCTTCATCTAACCACTTTGCTATCTAATTTTTAACAACGTCTTTCATAATATGGTTTAGTCTTTTTTGACGGTCCACTATAGGTTTATGATTTTCCCCATAAAGATCCTATACATACATATCGAAGGACTAAACCCCTTTATGTTCGCTAAGATCCATCCAAAAGCTTTCTTAAAAGTCTTCAAAATGCTCATCAATTCCTCTTATAAACTACTGAGTTCAGAGGATATAATAACATATAAAGTAGATAAATTCCTCAAGTAAGCATACTTGAAAACTTTAGAAAAAAAATTTATCTCAAATTCAGGTGGTTCTTTTATGGATGGGACTAAAGATATAAAATTTCAGTTGTTTCCAACAACTCAAACCTCTCCACAAAAATCTTTGCACTAACCTCTAAAAGTAGAGTTTAATCTTCCTTAAATTCATTTTTATCATCCTCAACCAAACTCTGTTCTACTGTATTAACTTCACAATACTCCTAAAATTAGCTTCGACTAAGTCTATTAAGCATGAATCCTAATTAAAGTCAGAAAGGAATTTCATAGATTTTAATACATTAAAAGTAATCTCATAATCATTTACCCTCATAGTCAAATCCCCCTTCTGCACATCAATCATAGCCCTACCATTGGCTAGGAAAGGTCTACCTAAGATGATCGGTATCTCTTTATCCTTCTCGATATCCAATACAATGAAATCTGCAGGGAAGATAAACATATCCATCTTAAATAGGACATCTTAAATAGTAGATCGGTCAACAAGCTAAAAATTTACAGTGGTAGGTGAAACTTCTTCTAATCCTAATCTTTTAAAAATTGACAATGACATGAAGTTAATGCTGGTACATAAGTCACATAAATCCTTCCCAAAGAATTTCTCTCTAAAAGCATAGGGAAGAGTAAAGCTACTAGGATCCTTAAATTTTTTTAGGGAGAGTTATTAAATGATAGCACTACACTCCTCACTAAGTTTACAGTCTTGATGTCTCCAAACTTCCTCTTCTTATTAATAGTATCTTTCTTAAATTTCATGTAACTGTGTATCTATTCCAAGGCCTCAATGAAACGGATATTGATTGTCAACAACCTAAACATTTCCATAAATCAAGAACATTTTTGATCCAATTTTGTTTCTATAGTCCTTGGGAAAATGGTGGAGGTGGTCTTTCTAAGTTATTCCTAATGGGTGGGACTTGGCTTCGTAAGACTTTAGAAGAGTCTTTTATAAATCTTTTAGGTTCAAGATTCTCTTCTACCACCTCTGGCTCTTTCGTAATCACTTCTTCTGTCTATCTTCCACTTCTCAACTTATTAACTTTCATGTGTTCATTACTCTTCTCCTTTGTATTAACCTCAATGTTACTAGGAAGAGTTCCTTGGGGTCGGCTACTAAGGGAATTTGTTATTTGCTCGAGTTGGTTTTTTATGCTCCTTGTGACTACATCTTGACTTTGTAGTTGATTTATCATTTGTAATACAAATTCCACCAAAGGCAACTTCATTTTCTTAAACGGTTGCTTTGCAATAAAGTCGGGTGGGTAAGGAAGTCTTAAATTGGTACTACTCTGATTGTTCAAATTTCTTAAAGGATTAGATTGATTATTCTCCCATTGTTGATATCATACCCATTGAATATTATTCCAAATACAATTAGGGTGGTTCTTCTAACTAAGATTATAAAATTGGAGTACATGTTATTCGTCCTATTATTGATAACATCCGGGGTCTCAAGTGGTAAAGCACTAGCATCTACTAGTTGCCCATATGAATTCTCCTATATTATTGGTTGTCCTTTGATATGTATTTTAACATGAATTTCCTTTGTATTTTATACTTTTTTTGGATGAAACTGCACTTTAAAGAAGAGCATTCTTGTGTTTTTCTTACAAGTATAACATGTATGACACATCGAGTGAAGCAGAGTTGAAAAAGAGCGAAAAGGAGTTGAATTGAGCATATTGGAACCAACAAGCCTGATGCCTAGGTGCTAGATTCTGGGCGCCAAGATGCTCCATCCAAGCACCTTGGTGCCAGCTTTAAGGAGCCTAGGCACCAAAACCAGTGCAACAAACCCGAGAGGACGGTGCCCAAGCGCCAACTTCTAGGCACCAAGGTGCAGCCATTTTTCTGTAGTTGCTCTATCATGACATGGGGAGTTATGTGGTGGTTTTAAAAAAGTTGAGTGGAGTTTTTACCAGAGGCTGAAGCTTTCTGAAGGAGAGGAGAAGTGGAGAAATGCTAAGGAGGCCTAGGGAGATCTAGGGTTTGTAAAAAATTTCACTTTTCTTAAGAGATTGGTGAGGGGTTTAGAGAGAAATCAGTAAGGGAAGTAGTGTAGCATTGCATAGAGGACATCAAGTCATCATTGGAGGAAATTTTAAACTCTTTTCAGAGGAGAAAAGCTAGGTATCTTGTTTTGGTTTGAATTGGATTTGTTGTAAACACATTTGGGTTCTTAATTGATGATATTTTCTATTGTAATCTTCACGCTTTGCGAGTAAATTTCCCTTACTTTTCTCCTATGATCTATAAGTAGAATTTGTAGGATATTTTGAATGTTTTTAGAATTGGATTTTAATCTTAATGTGATGATTTTTACTTCATGCTTAATTTACTTCTAAATTTGGCCAATTATTTGTTAAAACATGTTGTGAACCGATAAAGACCCAGGAGGGCTATGACATTATCAACTAGTAAGAACCACATTGAACTAGTGGGTGAAGGAAAAGTAGTCATAGGGCAATGCAAGTAGATAGGGAGATAGATTTTGTTGGGAATAACTTGGAGGTTTCTAAGTTAACAAGTAGAAATGTATATCAAGTTAAACCAAGCTTCCTTACACACTCGGAAGAGGGTAAACAAGATATATGCTCATATTTGTCACTAGCCAAATTAGAAATTTTTAGCATTTTATCGTGCACTTCACTTATGTTATCACAAGAGAAGGGTAGTTTTTATATCTTGGTATTCACCAAACCATTTAATTTAGTTAGATTTAGCTTTAGACTTAGTGTTGAAATTTAGGAGTATTTGATAGAAAAATCACCTTAATTGACATTCCAAACTAAGATCTTATTATAGTAGATTGGAACTACTCTTATTGGATTAGTACCTACTTTCTTGTGGGTTCGATATCCCGTACTCTGTAGAGCCCTAACTCTTTAAAGCTCAGTGTGCAAGAGAATCTAAATTTAAGAATTTAATCAATTTTCTAGGGACCATATCAAGTTTTCTGGTATTATTACCAAGACTTACATTATTGTGATAATGTTGAGGTGGACCATCCTTGTGGTTGGTTTATCCATAATTGATTTAGCTTATTAGAGATAATTACTATTTAAGAAGTCAAAACTGAAAGAACTTCTATGTCATGTACATTGGCTACCTTCCTAGGGTTTACTATATCAGAAGGCTATTAAAAATTATTGGTTGTCAACTTTTCAATTAAAGAATAAGCCTCATCAAAAAGTTTCGATATAAGGCAACCATACGCGACAACATCAATGATCAACCTAAGAGATCCTATCAACACATTAAACAATGTTTGAATTATCAACCAGTCAGGAAACACATGGTGGGACCACTTCTTGAGTTCCTTGAATATTCCGAGCTTCATAAATAGATTCACCTTAATGTTTGCAAAAAAAAGTTATATCATTCCTAAATTTGTTTGTTTTCAAAGGTAGAAGGTACTTTGCTAAGAATTTATGGGTCAAGTCGCTCTATGTCCTAATTGATTCTGGAGCTAACAATGTTAGCCACATTTTAGCTTTATCCTTCAAGGAGAAAAGAAAAAGATTTAACATCACGACATTGTTGGAGACACCATTATAGTAAAGTGTGGCATAAAGTTCTAAAAAGCTTGCTAAATAAAGATTTAGATTTTTAGGCGAGGTTCCCTCAAACTGATTGTTATGCACCATTTGGATAATAGTAGCCTTCACTTCAAAAGTATTGGCTTGGATTTCATCTACTATAGGGTTAGTATAGTATCTCAAACGACTAGGCATATCTTGATATTCATGGGCCTCTTGATTATACTGAGAATTGTTCACAATCTCTCCTAAAAGGTATTGAAGTCTCTTTTGTTTTCTAATCTTTTAATAATTGTCTAGCACAAAATCTTAGGGTTCAAGTCCAGGAGGTTCTGAAATACACATTTACTAACTAGATACCTTTATGCAAATGAAAATAACAGATAGTTTAAATAAAAACAAGTAACTCAAACAGACTAACAAATCAAAAATAAATTTACAATCAACAAATTTAAAACAAGATACTTTAACTTTTTGCAAGTAAAGAAATAAAAATATTTGAATAGGAAATATTGAACACTACAATTTTTCAAATCTAAGACTTAAATGTTCAAGTAAAATTTTTTAATTCAAATTCATCGTCGTTCCCCGACAAAAACTCCAAAAGCTTGAAACGTATCAAGTATTGTTAAGCATAGGCAACTCATGCAAGGATACAAGACATATTAGTACTACCCGGATTTGAGTTTGGTTGCCGATCCCACAAGAAATGAGATAAACTCAATCATGAAAAGTTCTAGCCTACAATTGTTCATCCTAGCTTGAAAGGTTGAAGGTTTGAAGTTTGATAAAAGTTCTTAACCTTTTTATTTATTTATTTATTTATTTTGAAAATGAACAAAACTTAAGTTTTATAACAATTAAGAGAAAGTAATGATGATTAAGATATGTCCCAAAAATTCTCCTTTGAAGTGGTTATATAGGGATCCCACTTTACAAAAGACTCATTAAAGGTATCAAATAAGAGAATAATAAATCTTTCTTATCTTCTTTCGGTAGTCTAAGAAAGGTTGACAATTCATTCGTTTAGTTCCTTAAATCAAATGAAAAGTCCAGGATAACTCTACTGCCTCATCAGATTGCACAAATTCAAAGCACATATTTCTATTCTAATGAGTTCATGTGGATAACTTAACCATTCCTTATAGATTTCTCCTGAAATTCTATAATCATGATTAATATTAACAAATTAACTGGCCAAGTTAATTGGCAATGAGTTTTTGATTTATTCTAACACCATTTAAAATTTTCACACAAAATTTACTTCAAATTTCTTAACTCTTATCCCTACACTTCCACAACAAAGAAGAATAGAAAAAATTTGCTCATTAAGCATGCCAAATTTCATCAACATCAGCATTGAAATAAAAGAAAAACTCATATACAAGAGTCTTAGAACTTTTCATTAAAGAAGAACAATTACAACAACTTAGAACACTCATCTTCCTTAATTCCAACAATTGTAGATGAATTACAAGCACACTTCCAATCTCTCAATCTCTCAAATATTTGATCTTGCTTTAAAACATTTAACCTCCTTGATAGATGTGTGGCCTTCTTCTCCAGAATTTTCTTCCCCTATAATGAAAGAAGAGAATAGATGAAAAAGCCCTCTTAAACATTGTCTCAATCATTTTTATATTTTCTCCCCATGATCTCGAAGTATGAACTGCTGCAACTGTCAATTTCAGTTTTGAGCGCCAAGTTGCCAACCTCTCGGTATCGAACTGCACATCTAGTGCCTAAGCGTCCACTGTCATAGTTCCTAAGCCCTCATAACAATGCATTGGAGCCTAATGATTGGTGCCTTGGTGCCAAGCTCTCAGGTCTCAAATTGAGAGGGTTTTGGCTTCTAGGCGCCAGTGGCCAGGCTCCTAGGCACCTAGTGGCCCAATTTTGCTTCAATTTTCGGTTCATTCCAGTTTGATTCCTGTTCGTCCCTTTTCTTTCTACAAGATAAAAAACACATAAAACCTTCTTCATAGTGCAATTTCATCATATTAAATATTAAAATAAAAATAACATCAATTGTCAAATTATCAACATATTAAGGGAAACACTTGACAATGAAGTTCAAACATCAAAAACACGCTGGATGTGCTTGATAGTATGGTAACAATTAATGTGTTCTTAAGGATTTGTTACTCCTTCATAGGAATTAATGTATCAGAGCTTGAAGCCTGCATGAATGGGGTGCTGAAGGACCATCTTGGCTAGAGGGAGAAAACTCTAGGTAGTTACAATGAGTGAGAAAGCGATCATTTTTCTCTAGATAGAAATCTTCTTGAACAAGGCATTGTAGCTCATCACAGATCACAATATCATAAGAGACAACAAGATGGGAATATGCTAGTTGAGCTGCAAGGGGTGTATGAGTAAAATTCATAGGATTGAGGAGATTAACTTCATGGCTCAAATGAGGGAGTGTACAAGTACTCGCAAGTAGGCAGTCCATTTAATCTTGTGGTAAAATGCTCCATCAGGCAGTGCAGGTATCAGCTATCGAACCTCACATAGAATCTAAAGATTAATCTCATTTTGGGACTCATCCATTTTGCACATTCTATATTATATAGTGGGTTATGAGACACCTTCTTTGACAATTAATCTTATTTAGGAGAGGAAAAGGTATAGACTTGATGTCCTGGACTTCGTGATTATCCATTGAAGCGGCGGATGCTGAAGTGTAAGGCTCCATTATTATGAGTACTATATCTGGTGCCATTTAACAAGTTTTGAAGTCATTCAGTGTTGTGATTGTTTTTTTCACATACAAGCCAAACTAATGTGTGTTGGAGAATTCACATTGTTAGAGTAATAAATTATCGTTTTAGCTCTGTATGAGAATCCAACAAACACTCAACAAATAATATTAACAGGTATAGAAATTAGAAGATTTTATGTGGAAAACATGGAAAGGAGAAAAAATAGAGCATATCCTAATAAAATATAATCTAAAATAGCTTGATGGGTACAGGTAAAGACTTTTATCACACATTCGGAAAAAAGCATCAGAAAATTACAGTGTTCGAATATAGGAAGACTCGTTGCACAAAGGTTAGGAATGGTTGCAATTGCCAGAACTTTGGTACATAGTCCTCGGAGTGAGTTGCCATGCAGTATTCCATATGACGTATTGCAGAATGCTCCTGTGCTCCATGATATTGTTCATTACTCCTCACAATTTTTTGTTACTCCACAGTGTTGGTCGTTGTTTAGCACTGTACCTTTGCAACAAGCAGGGGCAACAGATGATGGTCGATGAGCGGTGATTGATGGTGGTCGGTGGTGACAGGTGTAAGAAGCATTCCGTAGATCATTGGTGTAGATCAAGCACTAGGCTTTAGCTCTTTCTCTTTCTAATCCTCCTTCAAGCCCATATCTTCCCCCATTCATAAGAGTGTAGGGCTCTATTTATAGATTCTTCTTGACAAATAAAGAATAATCTGGACCACTCCATCAGACGAATAAGAGGGAATCCCTTGATCAGATGACAATTTGTGAATATTTGAGTGCCTTAATGATGTGAGAATTTAGTGATATTGGGCTCTTTGGATTCCTCTAATTGACGCACTTGATTTGTCTATAAGTTTATCAGATTTGGAATACGTTTGACCTTCCAATTGGGCACCATATGCTTCCAAAAATGGTTTAATGACTCGATCTAGGCTTGATTTGACTTGGATTATGTCAATGTTGGTTGCATTGCATTCATCTCTTCTAACCGGATTTGACTGTAAGTTTGTTGAAATCTAAATTCTAGATTATTTTTAATGAGTTTGAAATTTTCTTGAAAAAAAATTGTCACGAGAATTGTGCCCCCACCTCGAGATTGGTTCTGGTTGATGACAATTTGTTGATGGCGTATAAGCTATTATAGATTGAAATTAATGCACATAATTCATGAAATTAAAATCGAAACAACCATAGAATAGTAATTTTTCTAATTAAATCTATAATATTTAAAAATTTAATTTTACCAATGAAAGTTTTGCTGTCAAAATGATTATAAAGATGCAAAGTTTGATAGAGCCAATAAACATTTTAAAGTGGATTTTAAAATAAATAAAAATTTGGGAAATTTACATAAATGCCACAAAATTCTTATGTCTATTTATATGTCTAAAAGTTTTCAGAAGTTTGCAAAATATTTTACTAAATCTTCATTAGTAACAAATGATCTGTGAAAATTATTAAAAATATCATATGCCTTTAGAAATTTTAAAATTGGATTATTCAGTGATAAAATTATTATTATTTTTTAATATTTCAATAGAACACATAAGTAGAAAAATTGTATTCTTATGCATAACAATTCCAAATTCACTTCCTGAAGCCGATACTGAGGTTAAACAAACAATTAAATATTCTGAAAAACTAATTATATTTTCTTAAAATTATTTGAGTATTTTAATTAATTAAAATATTTCCAAAATATATTACCAAAAATAACTAAATATTTCCAAAATATCATGAATTAATTTTGAAAGTATCAGTAATATATGTATATATATATATATCCAAAAAATGATGGCGTTGACGGCTAGGTTTCCGCTCTGGGGTTTTCATGGCGATTCTCGGGCGATTTTCGTCGCTTTGGCGTGCTGATCTCCCCCACCGGACTTCTCCCGGGCGATTGTCGTCGCCCGGGCGCGGTGATCTCTTCCCCTGTTTTCTTTTTTGTTTTTTTTGTTTTTTTAGTTTGTGATGGAGCGTAACTACGCCAATGCCGTCACGGGGGGCTCTTTGCCGAGCTCAAAGACTCTTTCCCCAATCTTTTCATGAGGCCTGGGAACTTGGCGGTGGTGAGTATAGTTTCATCAAGAAGCTTGGTAGGAAAAACGGTAAACCAGCTCTGTACCTTTCCGAATAGGAGACTAATATTCTAGCTTCATCGTGTCTCTTTGTGTTGATCGGCAAGTTTCTTTATGGGCACCCAAAGTTGGACATCATTCGGAAGGAATTTGATCTCTGAAACTAACTGGTGCCTGGAAAGTTGGATCTGTCGATGGTAGGCATATTCTTATAGATCTCACCAATGACGTTGATTATACAAATGTTTTTCCTAGGAAAGTACTAAAAATAGATAATAGGTATATGCGTGTACTAAAATGGAGCGTTGATTTTAACCCCAAAGCTGAATCTCCTGTTATTCCTGTCTGGATTAAATTTCCTGAGTATAAGTATCACCTATTTAATCATGAAATCCTATATTCACTTGCAAAAGGTTTTGGTACACCACTGAGAGTTGATAATCCTACGGTTGACAATACGAAACCCTCGGATGCCTGCTTTTTGGTTGAAAGAGACATCACCCAGCCCTATCCTGATGAAGTATGGATCGGTTCCTCACACACGGGGTACTGGCAACAGGTTGTTATGGGTTCTCACCCACCTTATTGTTCTCACTGCGCCATGTTTAGCCACTCTCCCTCGATTTGTTATAGACTACACCCCTACCTGAAACCAAAAGCTCTGCCCACAGCCTCCAACCTTACTACCCACCATCCTGACCCTGCTGAACCCCCTCTTACTTTACAAAAACTTGATGCACCTATCTCCAATAACCCTGTCACCCCTCCTCCAAATGACCTTCCCCCTCCAGATAATGTCCCTCCTCCAAATGACCTTCCCTTACAAAAACTTGATGCACCTATCCCTACTGCCCCCACTCTTCCAACCCTTGATGGCAATACTCACCTTACCAACTGTGAGGATCCATTTGTAATTTCAGAAAATATCCCTCACATCACCCCAACCACTGAGTTGGAAGCACCTTTACCTCTACCTGCCAATTCACCAATCGAACTTTCATTCTCAGTTGAAGATGATAGTAACATACAAATTCATCTTCCTCCAACTCGTCGTTCCCATGGAGAGCATCCGAGGATACAGCTAATACTGTTGCACATCATAAACCTTCCCAGTTTTCTTTAAAGCACTCTTCACCCACCGTTTCCTGCCCAGCTCCCCATACTGACCCCTCTTCCCCTGTTCAGAGATCTAAGCAGCTTCTCATTCACACACATACTTATGCCAATTCTGACTCTGACTCTGGAGCTAATAATAATCAGATTATGGAGGCTACTTCTGACATGGAAACAAAGTGGATCATTCAAAAATCTAATAGAAAAAAGAAGAAAAAACAAAACACTAATATCAATATGTCCTCTAATGATGAAAGCATAGACCCAACCTATTCAGAAAATGAAATTTTGCCACCTTCTACAAGATCCACTAGAAGGGGTAGCAGACATCATGTTTAACATTTTAGTTTGGAACATTAGGGGAGTGGCTGATCCTTCCTCCCTTAAGGGTTTAAAATATCTTTGCAGGATCCATCATTTGGAGATTTTTGCTATTCTGGAGCCTTTAGTCTCCACCCATAAGGATAAAATAATAGCTTCTTTTCCTCTCTATTCTCACTTTAGCAATACTAGTAACAATATTTGGGTTTTCTGGAAAAAACATATCCATCTTCAAGTTGTTGAGGATGATGCACAATTTATTTTAGCACATTTTCAGGCTGATATTTTTAAAGGGTGGGTTACTTTTGTTTATGCAAGTTCTTTACTTGCTGAAAAATACCTTCTGTGGAATAAATTAATTGCCATTGGTTCTACGTTAGATGATAGTTGGTGTGTTGGTGGTGATTTTAACATGATTTTGTCTCCTGTTGAAAGGAAAGGTGGCACAAGGCCAAACTCCACACAGATTCAGAACTTTTGTAAACTGGTTTCACAAGCAGGGTTGTTTGACTTGGGATTTACAGGGAATCCTTTCACTTGGAGACGTGGCAGGCTTTTCCAGAGGCTTGACAGATTTTTTGCAAATTCAAGTTTTTTAAATTACTACCATAAATCTCGGGTTCAGCATTTAAGTCATGTTTCCTCTGATCATAATCCGCTTTTGCTCCCTTTAAATTTTCATACAAAACCTGCTTTCACCCACTTTAAATTTCTAAATATTTGGTCTTCACATCATACTTTTTGACTCGATTTACGGACTTTGGAAGCTCGGTCCGTGGTACTCCTTGGTTTGTTCCGTGGCAACTGCACAAAAATATAGACTGCGAGTTTAAAAAAATGGAACTTTGACGTTTTTGGGAATATACATACTAGAGTTCTCAAGTCTCGACGAGTTGGTTAATAATTTGGAAGCTATGGAAAGTATGAGCCCTGAGATAGCTGATGAGCTCTCACATGCTCATTCTACTCTTTTAGCTGAGATCTCTCTGGAGGAAGATTTCTTACAGCAAAAATCTCATGATATTCATTTTAAACATGTTGACAGGAACACTAGTTATTTTCATGCATCTATTAAACAAAGAGTTAACTCAAATTCAATTATTAAAATCATCACTCAGGATGGGCGAAGTTATTACCGATGCTTCGTAGGGATTGGTCTAAATGCGAGTACATTACTTTTCTAATCTGTTCTCTAATGCAGGACATGTTTCTTCCATTAAAAGTGAGCTTTTTGCTTCTGAACAACACTATATTGCTTCCCTTAAGCTTTCTGATGTCCCAAATGAGGAGGAAATTTTTCAAGCATTTAAGGGGATTAATGCAAACAAGGCACCTGGCCCTGATGGATTTTCCTCAGGTTTCTATATTACATGCTGGGACATTATTAAGAGGGAAGTTATTCATGTAATTCAAAGTTTCTTTCAGGGAGCAGATCCATGTAAGTATTTTTCACTTGCTTTACTCGGTACTTATCCCTAAAGGTAAGGATAACTCTCATTGGCAACACTTTAGGCCTATATCTTTAACTTCTACAATCACAAAGGTTATTAGTAAGATTATTGTTGCCAGGCTTCAACCACATTTAAATGTTATCATTTCCCCTCAGCAGTCTGCCTTTATAAAAGGTAGAGAAATCACTGACAATATTCTTTTAGCTCAAGAGCTTATCGAGGATCTTGACAGGACTTGTAGAGGGGGGAATCTCATTATTAAATTAGATATAAAAAATGCTTTTGACACTATCAATTGGGATTTTATCCAAAATGTTCTTATTGCTAGAGGTTTTGAACATAAGTTCTCGAGTTTAATTAAGAGATGGTTGGCCAACAATTATTATAGTGTTCGGTCAATGGCACCTCACATGGTTTCTTCAACTGCTACAAGAGGTATCAAGCGGGGTGATCCCCTTTCACCTGTTCTCTTTATAATAGCTTTTGCCTATTTATCTAGAATGCTTAATCATTTTCATGAAAGGCATAGAAATATGCATTATTATAATAAAGCAGGTATTCTGGTGTCACATTTGGCTTATGCTGATGACATTATTGTTTTCTCTAATGCATCTAAACTTGCTATTAGAAGAATCCTTAAGGTTTTGACTAAATTTGAAACTTTATCTGGTTTATCTTTTAATAAAGAGAAATGCCAGCTATTTTTTAGTAACTCTATTACTCCATGTAAAAAACATTTGGCCTCTATCCTCACTGGTTTTAAAAATGTTTCCTTGCCTCTTAAATACCTTGGGGTTAACCTTATAAGAGGTAGATGCAAGCAAATTTAGATGGATGAAATTATTTCAAAAATACAATGCAAAATTAATGATTGGAAGAATAGATTTCTCTCAAATGGAGGTAGATTGACTCTCATTTCTAGTGTGTTACAAGCAATTCCTTTATATGCACTCCAGGTTTTCAATGCAAAAAAAAGTTCACTGAATTTTATTGAAACACTTTTCAATCGGTTTCTATGGGAGGGGGGTGGTGCCAAGAAACACTGGTGTTCTTGGAGGAAGTTATGCAAACCAAAATATTCTGGTGGGCTTGGTTTCAAGTCTCTTTCTCACGTTGTGGAGATTAATATGAGTAAGCTCTGGTATAAATTCAGGCTTTGTGACTCTCTTTGGGCTAAGTTTATGCATTCCAAATACTGTAGTATTTCACACCCTTCTATTGTCTCATACAAAAAAGGAGACTCGCGTATTTGGAAAGCTATGGTGAAGGCCAGGGAATACACTAGCAATTTCATTTTTTGGGAGTTGGGAGATGGTAAGGTTTCTTTATGGCATGATAATTGGGGCTTACCCCAAACCGCTCGCACTTATCAAAACTCTTCGATCTCTACAATGTTGTCTCGATCTATGGCTGAATGATCGGTGGGATATTATGAAATCGAGAACCTTATTAGGTAATGATGCTGAAATGTATATTAATCAACTTCCCTTTAGTAATAGCATGAAAGATAGGCCTCACTGGAAGAAGGCCAATAACTGTTCTGATAGCAAATTTCTGTATCAGGCTAGAAATGTTTTTCCTGCATGTCACTGGAGTGCATATAGCTGAAATACCTTGTTTACACCTTCTATGACCTTCTTTAATTGGCGATTTTTCTCATCTTTGCTTTCTTTAGACGATATTCTGAAACTAAAGGGTTTAAGAATGGCTTCTATTTGCTCTTTATGTCACCAAGCTGAAGAATCTTCCAATCACATTTTTTTCAATTGCTCTTTTGCTGTTGACGTCTGGAATGCTTTGGGTACTTTATTTAACATAAACTGGCCTTCTACTTTTTATATTGAGGATTACATATGTGCTTGGAAAGATCTTGCCATTGGTGGGAAGTTTCTGTCCTCCTTTCCTCTGGTTATCCTGTGGTTTATATGGAATGCCCGTAATGCTGCTAAGCACACTGAGGAGCACCCCACTTCTCTTAAAACAATAGCTCATATCAAAGCTTACTATCATAGAGCTACTAAAAGTGCAGCTCCCCCTTCACTTGCTATTAAAAAACCAGTACTGGTTAGATGGGTGCCACCTGAAAGGGGTTGGATAAAAATAAATATTGATGGCTGTTGGAATGAGTTGACTGCTTGGGTTGGGGGTTTGTACAGGGATCATGGTTGCAAAACGAGGTTTTACTTTTCTTCCCCTGTCATTGCTGATACCCCTTCGCATGCTAAAATTTGGGCATTACTATTTGCTCTCAAAAATGCCATTTGTTTTCACTTTAATGCTTTAATTGTAGAATCTGACTCAATCTTACTGGTAAAGATGTACCACAGGGAAATTGACATACCTTGGAATCTTATCTATCTATTTAAAAGGATATGGACTGTCATTGCTGCTTCCTCTTTACAGGTCAAGCTAAATTTCATTTATAGGGAAGCCAATAAGCCAGCTGATCGGTCGGCAAAGCATGCTACGGATACACCTAGGGTGGGTAAAGCCCCACACAGACAGCTGGCAATACTTTTACACGGTGATACAATGGATTTACCTTACATTAGATGTATTTAGTTGTTTTGTTTCTAGCTCATCTGTTGGAGTTAAGTACTCACCTCATGGTTATCTTGGTTATGTTTAACTTCCTGCCTCTATATCATCCTTTAATATTGCAGGGTCTCATATCTTGATTTATTATGCTTTAGCTTTTGGGCTGTAGGATAACACATTTGTTTTGGTTAGCATTTCTCTTGCTGGGTCTCTAACCTTGTTCTGTAAGTTGGTTGGCATGGCACAGGTTGCTAGTGATCTTTCGTTTGTGTCTTAGGAGATGGTTTTTTCCTCTGTGGAGTGCAGGACAGCGGGCTTTGCATTTTTGATTTTCTTTACAGGATGGCTGTGCAGAAATTCTTTACCCACCAGTGGTTCTGTTGCAAGCAATCTTCACGTTCTTACTGTGATAATGAGATCTTTATTGGTTTTTTGGGCACCTGCTTTTTCTTTCCTTCTCAACCGTGGTTTGTCACTGTTTTGTTAGGCTCATATGTTCTTACTCTTTTTTTTGTTCCTCTCTTTCTGTTAAGTTTTGTTTTTGCCAACTTTTTTGGAGCATATTGGCGTGAGTTGTACGAGTGGGAGGCTGAACCCCTAGGGATTGAGTGAGTATTGTATTTTTTTGTTTTTTGTTTTAGTTGGGGATCGGCCTCCTCCCCCCTTGTACCAATTTTTTCTGATTAACACGTTGGGAGCCACCGATGCTCTTTCCCCAAAAAAAGGATATAGGGAATGAGCAGCGGTGACTCCTTAGGCGTTAATTTAAAAAAGGTGTTACAGGAGGAGGGAGATGGATCCCATTCTAAAACCAAAAAAGAAAATACAATAGCACTCACCCGTAAGGGTTTACTTCCCTCATTACAACTCACGCAAAAAAGATCTCCAAAATACAAAATAACACTAAGAACAAAAAGAGAAACAAAAACCAAAACTGAGTTGTAAGATAATTTAAAGGCCTTGAAACCAAACTTAAAAAAGAAGTAAAATCAAAACATATGTGTAGTGCACTTTGGAGTGCCATGAAAATCGAACATAATGAAAGTTTTGTGCCCTGTAAATAAAACCACAAAAGTGATGGCCGTGGAGGTCCCTGTGTGCTCAGAATATGTCCAAAAGGGTAGCACAGAAGACGTGAGCTTAAAATCCGCAAATAGATAACATTTGAATAATATATATATATATATATATATATATATATATATATATATATATATATATATATATATATATATATATATGTTGATTTTCATTCATTCAGATGTCATCTCTAAAAATTTCCTACATAATATCAGTTCCAAGAACAATATATGATATAAATAAATCTTCAAAGTACTAACATTTTATTTCTTCCTCATCATAACTAAAACCATATTACACCATCAACCTGACAATGCAACCTACCATTTATAAATAAAACAACCAGAAAACCATTACAAAAATCTGTTACAAAATTCCACTCCTGTTACCGTTAAGTACAGAGAAACATATATAGACAATGGTTATTTATGTGCGACGGAGAGCAACTGCAGGTTCCAAAATTACAACACACCATAAACTAACCAATCAATTCATCTCCTGTACTATATATAGTCAACCCCCTCCAAATATAGAATAAGAAGAAGAAACGCAGGCAAATAAGAATTCAAGCTGCAGGAAAAACTTGAAGAGAAGAAAGGGAGGTTGAAAGGGGGAAGAAATAGCCATGGATTCAAGAGGCTTGCTGTTGTTCCTGGCCTGCATTGTAGCTTACAATCTCAGCAATTGTGAAGCAATCTTTACAGACAGAGTTTTCAATGTCCTGCGCTACGGTGCATCCCCTAATGGCAGAATTGATAGTGCTCCAGCTTTTCTTAGGGCATGGAATGAAGCATGTGCAACTGATTGTGGATTGTACCGTGGAGTTTTGGTGAGGTGTAGGGTACTGATTCCGGAGGGCACCTTTTTGGCTGGGCCAGTGTCCTTCAGAGGACCTTGCAGGAGTCCTATGGTGGTTCAGGTGAAGGGAGTGGTTAGGGCTCCTACTGATCTTAGAATTTTTCAGCATAAGGAATGGATTGCGTTCAGACATGTGAACAATTTGTTGGTTACTGGTTTGGGTACATTTGATGGCCAGGGGCGTGCGATTTGGCCTCATAGACATGGCAGCAGTCTTCCTACGGTAAGTATCGTCAGCTCCCATGGCAGTTCTTCAAACTTTTGGGCATTATAAATGTGGTTTGATTCAAATACAATCTATTTAAAATTTGGGAGAATGACTAGGCGGATGAGTGGTTTTACACTTAGAGATCAAATGAGATATGAATATATCGGTGATAGGGTTGGTGTAGCTCCAAAGTCGTCTTAGATGATATGGTCACATTAAATGTTGACCATTTGATAATTTAATTAGGAGAATAGATGTTTTAGATTCGACTTATGTTAAGAAAGTCAGAGGTAGACCTAGGAAGTCATGGGCTTATTGTACAAAAAAATGATCTTTATTTATTAGAATTAAATGAAAATATGACACTAAATAAGACACAATAGAGAAAAATGATTTATGTAGCCGACCCCACTTAGTGGGATTAAGGCTTTATTGTTTTTGTTGTTGTTATTAGTGGGAATCAATAAATATAAATTTGGATTTCAATATTTGTATATAAATACATAATTATCATTTATACTGAATTGAATAATTAAGGGTCTGTTTGGGGCAGCTGCAGCTTATTGAATAATCTGCTGATAAGCTGATTAAAAATAATCTGCTGATAAGCTAGGTGCGGTAGCTATTACAAATTTTTATTTTTTTTGGAAAAGTTATACCGCAGCCAGAAAACTCCCACTGCACCTAGGTAGGTGCTGTGTGAAAATGCTGTTTTCGGCGTTTTGAAAACGCATATGCTGCCAAAAGGCAGTTTACCCAAACAGAACAGGTGTGTTTTCAAAACGCCACCTTACTAAACAAACTGTCCCAAACTAGCCCTAAATTAACCCGCTGTGTAGATTAAATTAAATAAATATGTAAATAAAAATACTTGAATTAAGTATCATAAATAAATAACCATATCCATGATCCATGCATGCATGCAGACGTTGAAGTTTTTCCACGTGATGAACGCCAAGATTCGTGCCATCTCCCTCGTTGATCCCATGTTCTTCCACATGATCATAGGCCAATCACAGCATATCTCCATCATCGGCCTTCACATCACCGCCCCGGGAAACAGCCCGAACACCGACGGAATCCACATCGGAGATTCGTCGGATATCCGAATATCGAGGACACGAATCTCGACCGGCGACGACTGCATCTCCCTTGGGCCTGGAACTTCAAATGTAACGATCAACAAGGTGCACTGCGGGACTGGCCATGGGATCAGCGTTGGGAGCTTGGGAAAGTACAGGGAAGATAAGGGAGTGGATGGGATTAGGGTTTTGAACTGCACGCTTACTGGAACAACGAATGGGGTGAGGATTAAGACGTGGAGAGATTCGCCACCGATAAAAGCTACGAATATTGTGTTTTCGGATATAGTGATGAATGAAGTTAGCAATCCGATTGTTATTGACCAGGAGTATTGCCCCAATTCCTGCGATGAAGATAAGGTATGTCCCAATGCTTTTTTTTTTTTTATTATTTATTTTTTTATATGCTTGATTATTTGGAAAATAGTGGAATATTTTTATGAGTAGGTGATTAGGGGGAAAATATATTGCATCCGGCCAAGTTGTGTCCGGACAATGAACGCGATGCAGCGGAGGAAAGAAAATAACATCGTACGTGCATCACGTACGTTGTCTGGATGCAAGTTACGTCTGGACTTTGGAAGCAATATTTAGAAGGAAGTTTTTCGCAGGTTGGGATAGATTCTTTATTTCAACTGTCTTAAAAATTTTAAAAATTATTTTCAAGTATAATTTTAGGGAACTTATCGAAAAATGTGAAATTGCTTGAAGATTAGGCTTGATGGACATTGCGAGCTTTTACTCTTTTGCAACACATATAAGACACGTTTGGCTAAGCAAGTGCATTTCAATAAGTAGGCAATTATTAATTGTGTTGGCATGTGGAAATTCTTTATTTTGGGGTCAAAGGCATGCTTTATAAAAATCTAACAAAGTTACACAGTTTGATGTCTAATTTATCCCAAGGGTCAATCCAAGCTACAAGTAAGGTTATAGTAGTTTACATGGATAGCTTATTGATTCAACATCCTAGATTTGTGGGAAGTAGGATATTGTTAAGATTAGGAAATGGTCCATAAAGTATATATCTAAGAGAAATATCATTGCATTCCAATAATTATTTCACTTCTACGTACACAACTTTATGGAGGATTGTTCGAATAAGTTGATCCAAGAGATTTCCTATGATTTTCATGTATACTCATTGAAGTGAAATTTCTATAATAAGTGAGTTGCTTCTCCAATCCTTTAATATTTTGAAAATTTTTAAACTTTTCAATTTGAACATATTAAGGATGACATCTTTCTCATTCAAAAATGTGATTTCTCCATCATTGACAATAAAGGCAATGTGCACCTTACAAATCCCTATTTAGTATGAATCATAAATTAAATGTCAATCATCAATAGTGTTCAGGATATAATCTTTAGAATTTTATGAGAGAAACTAGACCATATCACCTAATTTTACTCATCTACTTCCTTCCATATTGTAAATGATATTATAAAATGCTTGCTACTATTTACCACCATTAAAGAGTCTCAACCAGAAAACATACTAGTCTCTAAATTCATATGCATCGGTTACTAAAGAATTCTCAAGTTCTTTCCTTTTCAAATTAATCATTGATTTCTAATAAAATATGTTTGATGTTCGAGACTTAAATCCTATCATAAATTGTGTGACACTTAGTAAAAATTTAAAAGAAGGGCCATTCAAATATGTGCTCATTTTAAAACATCTAAAGACGTTAGCTAAGCTATTTAAAATAAAAAAATGATCATGTCAATGCAGAAGAGTAAAGCCACACAACCTAAATATTTATTTTCATGTCATGCAACTCTAAACTCTTACAAGAATCATGGAGAAATCCTTGCAATCAATAGAATAGGTCATGTGATGACTATGATAATGTAACTGAGAAATCTAACCAACTTTAAGAGTAACACTCACAACAACAATAGAGCGAATAAAGAGTCTTTCACCTTAAGTATAACAAAGATGTGTGTTGAATTATGACCTTTAAATAAGGATGAAATCATTTTCAAACCTTAAGTATATAATTTTTACTCCTCTTAATGTATTTATTGTTTAAATTGTAGAAGTAATATATCCATGAAAATAAGTACTTTTGTCGACCACTTCCAAGTAATGTGCACACCATCATATAAATGTGAGCCATCAAAATACTACGACTTCTATAAATGTTAAAGTCATGCTCTTAAAGATAATCACTATCTTTTTAAATTTTGTTAAGAAGATCAGTCATTCAAAAACATAAAAAATTTCACTATCTTAATTATGTATGTACATACGAACTATTTGATTTTTCTAGGACTTTTGACTGTTATATTGTAAAAAACTATAAAATTATTTTCATCATTGGATATGCTTGTGATTTAAGAACTTAACAAATTTTCACTCATGAAAATTAAACTTAATAATTCATGTCACAATTAGAGAACACAACCATTAGACTTGCTGGTTTATTCAACTCAATGCATGCAATAAATAACGAAATTATAAAATCACAATATGAAAATTCTCAAAAGTATATAAGTTCTTAAATCACGACCCATTATAAAGTGCAATTTAACAACAATTCTGATGTGCTTAGTAGTTGGTATGAGTCTAATATGTAGCTTAGCTATTTAACTATCAACTTCTTATTCAAAGTTGACAAAATTACAAAAGAAAGTTACAAAATTCATACTTACTAACTCAAGTAAGGTATGACCAAACAAAATTTAGCGAAGATAATGATCTCAACTAACGTCAAGTCAAAACGGCCGAGACAACCCCATATAAGAAAGCCATGTCTCTCACATTAATAAATAGTCTAGAATTACATGTAAATATGAATTTTATTTTACAAGAAAATGAATTTATTGAGATTGAATAATTATATCATATTTATCAATTTGCTAATGAACTTTTACATTTTATGCCTTGTACTCACTAGATAATTTAGAAGTAAATTTTAAATGGCTGTCATTACTCCTTATGATAAGCTTGGGATCATCAAAATACACGCCATCCAATGATGAAAAATTGAGCTTATTCAAGAATTAACTACACTTGATTATTTATTCAATTTATTTAGGATTCTTTATTCATGAATTTTATTTAAAAATCTTTAAATATTACATAATCATGAATTATGCCAAATCTAAAGCATCTTAAAAATTAATGTTAAACCTCAAAATAAAAAAATGTAATATATATATATATATATATATATATATTTTTTTTTTGGGGGAAAGAGCACAGTAGGCTCCTTACGTGTTAAAAATCCAAAAAAGAGTTACAAAATGGAGGAGGCAAGGGTGCCGGGACCTCACTACAAAACCCAAAAAAATATACAAAACTCACTCGTAGAGGTCCCATTCCCCTCAACCCCCTCCCACCATACAACTCACGCAAAATAAAAACTCCAAAACAATGAAAAAACAAAGCATAATAACTACCAAAAGCGTGTTATGTGAAAAATAAAGCCCTACAGAAGATCCCAAAAAAGCTGTAGTTGAACAAAATGCAGTAGAAAAACAAAATGAAACAAAGAGCGTGACCATTGAGCAGAAAAAATAGAAGTCCCTGCAACATTAAGCATGAAAGACAACAAGGAGAAAATAGTCCAGTCCCCGTATAGCGGCCCCTGTCAAGGTTGAGACATCACAAAAGAAAGGTTGAGCTCCACAGACTTGAATAAACAGCAGGTTCCAGTTTAAGCCATCCCTTATCAAAACTTTCCCAGGTTTGAGAATGCGTATAGCAAAAGAGAGTTGAAATTGAGTTACATCTGCAGAAACATGGAAAACGGAAGCCACAGACAGGAACAAACTACAGACAGTAAACTATATTCCAAACAGTATATATAGAATCCTCAGAAAGCTTAAAATAAAAACCATAACTCATATATAATTAGCAGGCAATAGACATTAGAACAGAGCAGACAGCCAAGATCAAATAATGAAGAAATGAAACTAAAAATAGGTCACTCTCCATTGGTTGGCAACATTCCATCTCCTGGTTCACGGGGACAAGCTCAATTTGCCTTATATCAGGTGTAATATATATATATATATATATATATATATATATATATATATATATATATATATATATATATATATATATATAAAGAGAGGGGGAGAGAGGAGGGGGGGAGACTCATTATAGAGGTAAGTTCTAGAAATAGTTACTCCCATAAATATGAGGCCTATACACATACGACAATAACTTACTCTAGAATCTACGTTAGAATGAATAATTGAGTTTGACATGTCATGATAATTAATTATTTGGTTCATTTTATTATTTATATATTTATCTTCAAGAGGTATACTAGTTTTTTATTTTATTCAAATTTTATGAGAAAGAAGCCGACATTAAAATAATAGAAAACTTAAAAATTTATACATATAATTTTTTATAGACTTTATAAGTTGCTTGACGAATAATATTTCATGTAGAAGCAAGAAATAACAAATGCTTTAATAATAATTGTAACTGACCATTTATCATTACTATCATTATTATTCTATACATCTTCAATTGGATGATTAAGTATACATTGTGGAAGAAGAAACACAACTTACATCATGACATGATGTTTTTATTTAGCCCTATCAAGTATTGAAACAATATAAGATTCTTTCCTAACACTTCTCTTAATTTGTTCACCATATATTATGGAAACACTAGAAGGTTATCATAATGATTTAGTTTTCTTAGGTTTCATTTTTTCAGTAACTTTTTAGCTTAATGATATTTTCTTTACAAGTTATATTCTATTTCAATGAAAACTCTAACTACGTAACTCAATTTAGGAAGGCATTATAGTCTCTAATTCATGTAATAAGGACTCTAAATTATTTTGTATTATTACTATAATGCTCAATAAATCTTTTCCCATATGTAGCACTATAATTCACCTTAATCTCTAATTTATCAGTAAACTCACTTTAACTCATCAGCCACCATCACAAGGGATTCCTTCTTCTTAAATAACTTTTCTTGTAATTCATTTTGATCATTTTCTCTCATTTTTCCTTACTTCCATCAGTTTTTTAAAAAATAGATGTCATTTACTAAAGGAAGCAATATGTTGTAAAAAGACACTGATGTCCTTGCATCGTTTTGAATTTCACTGTGTACTATAAGTAGGGTTGGTAAGTTTGGAGAAACCTTGCCTTACTATTTTTCTCCCTGAGTGAACCTTTTCTTCATTATGTGCTCTGGTTGACTTTCAATCACTTCGGTGTTATCCCAACACAGATGACACTAAACTTCATTGCCATCCTCATGACATTTGTTGTCTTCTTTCCGTGGCTAGAAATTCCATGGACCATCAAGATTTTGTATACTACTTTGAGTTCAAGGTGGACAGAGACGGGTAGACAATTTTTCTCATCTGACCCCAAACTCCAAGTGGTCGGTGTAGAGACCAAAGGAATGGCGGTCAAATTTTGTGATCGCCTTGAACCAGAGAAGCTGGGGGATCTTCGTCCGACCCATCATGCGAAATGTGAAGAAACTGAAGAACTTACCGGAGTCCACAAGGGTTTATGCTGAAATGATCGAGGCCTAAGAGTTGTCTGTATTCTACGTTTTCGAGGTGGTTGTGTTTAAAAGTACTTTGTGGCGGAGACTTATGGCGACATGACTAAATAACTGTGGGATAGGTCAAACGCTAGGAAGAGAGAATGGAACAAAGATGTGGTGGGAGAGACAATTGAGAATAAACAAAAGGTAAAGATTCCTCAAGGGACCGCTAACCCTATATCTTGATCAAGAAAATAATTGGGTGCCTCTGGGGCCAGTAAGGGAATTTCTTTTCCTTCTCCCTATCTCTATTTTTTAAAAAAGTTTTTTATTAGCCGTACACATGAACATGTAAGGAGACCCTAGGATGCATTGAGAGGCTTTGTTTTGATCTCCCAGGCTCTAGGATTCGAGCTCTAGAGGAGAAGTGCATCTAGCCAGAGGGTTCAAGGAATGGGAGGAATTAGGCGTCCCTTTTATCGTCCCTCATCAAAGGACAATGGTAAAGTATATATTTTTTATTTAGGCGGCATCAAAATTAGGAGGCGAGGAGAATCCTGAGGTTGAACCTTGGGGGTAGGTTGTTCCCTTTTAAAAGGGAAAAGAGCCTGCTTGTGCGAGTTCTCCACCGCCTCCTCACCAGAAGGGTTCCCCTCCAAGATGGGTTAGCTCGATGGTGGGGGATAACAATGTGTGAGAGAGCTAAAGCGGACACTATGCCATGGTGCTCTTTTGGAAGTACTAATACACTGGTTTTCCTCTTGGGAATTCATCTGCAACTTTAGGATGTTTGGTTAGAGAGTTTGGACTCTATGTTGATTGGGATGAGATACATGGACTTGGGAAAAAGTACTTATAATTGATTCAGCTTACTAGCATAGTCGAACACCCATTTCCCTTTGAAACCCTCGTCTGTGAGGATCGGATTTGGAGGGCAACCACTTAAATAATGTATGAGGTAGTGGCATACAAGCAAAATGCCAAGGCTGAATTTGTCTACCTAAAGAAGAAGCTAAAGTAGTTGATTCAAGAATGGGAGTTAAGGGTGAATGTGTACGAGTAGTCTGTAGCAGCTCTGATGAAGAGAAATAAAGAGCACAAGGAGAGGATGAGCAGGATGGTCACACAAGGGGACCTTATTAAGGCCTTCCCAGATCATATCCAAGTGGGAATGGCCATAGCCGCTGAACATTTTGTGAAGGGAGGGCTGACAAAGCAAAAACCAGGCTTACATGAACCAAATCGCCACCAACTTTGTTGATTCAGATGAAGAAGATTGCCGGGCTGACCAGTTGAATTGAGACAAAACTAAAAGCAATGGTGGATGCGCAACCACCTAGTCCCTGTTCTTTTTTATTTCCTATTTTTGTGTTCTTGTCTATATATATATATATATATATATATATATACATATATATATCTATATAATTGATAGAAAAAATATTTGAAATGAGAAGATTTGCTTCCTTCTCTACCTTTTTTGGTTTTGTCTATACCTCAATTGTCGCCTTGTGTTTCTCTTGCTTTGTCTTACCAATTCTGCATAGTACCTCTTTGTTGGTAGCTTGATGCTTGTACTTTAGGGGGATGAAAATTAGTAAGTATCTCGATTGACTCCCGGAATAACTTATCATTTGCCCCTCATGGATCTTATTGCTGTTGAGGAAAGGATCATATCTAAGCATGACGAGACTTCAAGTAACTTAATGTCTGGTTGGACGATCTTGGTATACAGGTTAAGCATTTCTATTTTTGGGCTCAGTCGGGTGATCTTGTTGCTAAGGCAGACCATTTTTATTTTTGGGCTTAGCTTGGTGAGCTTAGCACAATGACTGGCCATTTTCATTTTTTGGACTTCATCAGACAAAATTGTAATCTTGGCTAGCTATTTTTATTATCATGTGACCAGGCGATCTTCACATCCCAATTGATCATCTCTTTTTTTCATGGTCAACCAGACAATCTCGGTTCCACGGTTGCTCATTATTAGTTTGTTTGGAAGGCTTGTGCCATTGAGGGTATTTATTTGGGGCAATGGAGCCTGGTTTTACCCGTCCACTTGTGTGGGTCCAAAACACTCTGTCGATATTTAGTCTTAGATTAGGCCCTCTCTCTATGGGAGGTGGTCGCCTAGACCCATCTATAAGATGATTTTCATCATACCATTCACAGAGTTTGTCGCCATTGGACAAAGAACCATCTTTGGATGTTTGTCTGATCTGAGTTGAGAAAATTAAGCTTGTTGTAACCGAAATTTCCAAGTTGGCCTTTATTATCAATCAGATTCTTATGGAATCATTGCTGGTCATTCTTATTTTTAGATGTTTTAGTTCCCCGAGTATTAAAAAGATTCCATCAATTCCTTGAGAATTTTTCCGGCATGAAATTTTAGATTCTTAATTAGCAAAACTTTCATTTAATCTTTGTAAGTTAGTAGAGTAGCATAAAAGTAGATCATAAATAAATAAGAAAAATATGCTTTTATTTTAATGTATTGATATAAAAGGTTTTTAGTTTAAGGGAAGAATATTTTAAGGTCTTCTCCACTCCAGGTGCCGGGGCCTTCATTTTTGGCATATGTCCTCAGCCTGTATGCTTGGGTTCCTATAATGTGGTCAATGACATAGGGACCACTCCACATCTGCTTTAGCCTTCTGACTGCCTGACATCATGCTGCATAGTCAATCTTCTTTAGTATAAGGTCTTTGGGGGAGAAAGTTTTCTTTTAGACATGTTGATTATAGTACAGGGTAGTGTTGATCTAGTGTTATTTTGGTACTGCGAAGCTTCAACACTCTCTGCACCATGGTTCAGTATTTTATCTTTGTGCATCGGCATAGCCTCTCGAGGAGGGTTTTGCCCTCGAGAAAGCTGTTTGCCTCCCAAGACCATGAAAGCCCTCAGAACCTCCGCAATCTAACCTGACATCAGGTTCACTATCTAGGTTCTCAACCCATGTATTTCCTGTTACATTAACTCTTCCATGAACTCTCTAGTACATTTTGTGTAGGATATGTCACTATGGTGATTTTCCTCATGTTGTTGTTGGTTTTGCACTCCTTTTCTTGTCAATAGTATGGCTCCACGCTCAACACATCTTTTACTATGCTAAATTCAAATCTGTCCAAGACACACACCTAAGGAATATAGCACAAAGGATTGGAAGAGGGAAGTGAAAGCACAATAATGAATAGTAAAATTACGTAAACTTTATTCACGAAATGAGCCCTATTTATAGAAGTGGGAATTGAAAGATTGCATATGTAATCGTAAAGTAGGTATGATAGGAAATATTTTGGGCAATACATAGTTGTAAAACTGGGAACTTCAAATGACATCTGGTCGGCTTATGATCCTGACGGCCATGGCCAAAGGGTTGACCTAGAGGTGCCAACCGCTTAACTAAGATCCAAACGACTTCTGCCATCCGCCTGATCAAGGTAATGAGTCCTATCAGCTTATTTGTGCGGGTCCATCCTAGTAACCTTTAGGAGGATTTTTTGGTTTTTATCCTTCATGGAATTAGATGTACTAGACACACTATAGGAATTAAGCATATTTGAGTCGGCTTTAGGCACAACCAAATGCAAATCCAATGATATTTATGGGTTATCATCAAATTTACATCTGTTTTTTTTCATTAATTTGAGGGTTGGTAATATTATTTCCGTCTAATTTAAATCAAAATTATTCAATGAAAATAACTTATGTCGGTTATTGCAGCATATTAGCATCATATTTTTTTATATGAAATTTGTGTCGAAATTTGAGTCGGATAATATCAGATGATGAATATTAGCGTCGGATTATCGTCTCAGTTGTGTCAGAAAATATCATAGAATGATGAAATATTATTATTGATGTAATGTCAGATTTGCGTCCGAACATGGACGCAAATCTGATACAAAACTATAACATAGAAAAAATTTTAAAGTATCAATTCCATTTCGAAAACCTACACAAAAACACATTCCACATCACATACCATATTAAGCATAGCCATATTACACATCAATTTTCTAAACAATATCATTGATAAAGAGGATACTATAAAAAATCATCCCAAATAATAATAGTAAAGTTTATCCAAAAAATTCCACAACAAATGTTCAACATAATGCTTCCAAATAATAATAAAAATAAACTACTCATCATTCTCCATCCTCCTCTCTACGGATGTCATCGGAGGCTATCTTCTAAGGTCCTTGCCATATGCGCTATAGAGTTCTCAACTCTATGTTGGCCTTCTAGTATTTGCTTATGCAAATGGTAGATCTATTCGTTCATTGTAGCCACCTATCTAGCAAGAGTCTCTCGGTGTGGTTGTGAGGAGATCGAGAAACTAAGAATGGGACCACAGGAGAGCTTGGCCTCGAAGGCTATGCCCTTCACTCCAAGGTAATAATCCCTCCCCTTCTTCCTCCCTACAACTTCGGCCTAAAGCTCATACTCAGACTGGGCAGTGGTAGACTGACTACCATTGCTACTAGTGAAAGTCTGGGTCTGAGGGGCCAAGTACCTCTCCCAGAGTTGCTCGAACTCCTTCTACATAATGAAAAACAAACATTTAATTGACACTTTCAACAATTAGAGTCAAAATAAACTTTTAGTTTAAGGTTTTTAACTTACAACAATGGGTTAGGAATGCTACGAGACTCACGAATAGTCTTTGAGTGCATATGAATTTGAAAATTCATCTCTGTAATGAAGAGAGCACAACTCATCTCATTTCCCTATTTAGTATACAAAAATGGTTAGCGCTAAAAAATCACTCAAAAAATTGAATTAATTATTAAATGTCTCAAAAAAACTTATCAGCCTACTGTAGTGCTCTATATGGGGGATAGATCCATAAATATGGAGCGCAGCTCCCCTAGCCCCCTACGTCACCCGATTTGCCTAGTTCGCCTGCCTCTTCCACTCATTATCAGGATATGGTCAATTGACTCCAGAATTCCCCACCAATCTTGGCAGGCCGCTCGCCCTTCTAGCGGGCTATTGTGAAAATATCGACAAGGCAATGCCTGCCCTGAATCTCAAAGATTCGGCAGATCTGCTAGTGGAGCTTGGTTAAGGACCTTACAACGTAAATAATAATCCACATGTTAGTATTAAAAAAAAATCAAAACTTCAAATTTTATTCTAATTACATAATTGTACCTCAAACTCCTTGAATCACAAGTCTCGAGTGCCTACATGTATCTGATTCTATGCAGATAAAGCTCATCATACCTTCTCTTAAAAGTCTTTGTGGTGCAGGTGACGGGAAACTTGTGAGGAATGAATCTGATTAAGAAATAAATTAGTTATCAAAAAATATATACCATTAAGAAAAACTATAATTCAAGTTAAAAATAACTTATGCGTCCCCCACTAGTAGTACCTGTACGCTCGAGGGGGAGGAGTGGGGGCAGGAGTTGATATAACAAGCTCAAGAGGTATGCCAACAGCAGATAAGGGAATAGATATGAAAGCAGCAGGCTTCACAGGAGATAAGGTAGCATTGAGATCGGGAGGGGTGCCATAGGAGGGTTGACAACAGTAGAAGCGGTAGGAGGTTCCACAGAAGGTGTAGCAGTAGCTGGTGGGGTTGGAAGTGCCACAAAAGGTGTAGCAGCAGTAGGTGGGGGAAGATGAGTCAGAGGAGATGCATTAGTAGTGGAAGTAGTGACAAGAGTAGATGATCTTCTCTTCTCGCTACGGTAGGTGGTCTCAATGTCCCCAAAACACGTGGTCTATGAGGCGGCTGACCACTTATATCACATGTGGCCATCAACAAACAAAGGAATGACATTAAAAGATTACAACTGGCGGGAAAAATAATCATAAGCAGAAAGAAATTGTGCATTAAAGATAAGACACAAGTACCAACCATGTCTAAAAACAGAAAAAGTTAGAGTAAGAGTTATTCTTCAATATAATAAAAGTAAAAGACAAAAAGTATTAGTAGTAACAACTAATCTTAAATTTGTGTACTTATGTTATTAAGTTTCATCAAAACAACTCACTGTCAAAGATGAACCAAGTCTTCTTCACTCTCATGAACAACCTCTTTAAAAAATCCTGTGGTGTCCACTAGCACAAAATTTTCATCATTTGTGCCACACTGAATAAAGAAATCTGACATACTTTCCTCTTGGTTGGTCTATAGAACTATGCAGCTCGTTAGTTTTCTTTGGCTTATTCTTCATAACCACAAGCCAATCAACTTTATCTCTTACTCTACTAGGATATTGAAGGTAATAAATCTATGTAGCTTAGCATAATAAAAGGATCAAACTTCACATATCATTACTTCAGTTTGACTTCAGCGATATCATAAGCCGTGGGTGTTTGGGTTCCTCGATTCGGAATAGGATCGACCCAAACAATTGAACAAGTATACAATGTAGTTGGTATTACCTGGATATTACAATTGAATGAATTGATCAAGTAGATCGCAATATAAAATATCATTATCTGTGTGTGTGTTTTCTTTAACAAGGATATCACAATTATATGTCTTCTTCCCTTCACACCAGAAACTCTATAAAATCTATAAATGTTTATATCAAATATCTTCCAATAGTAACACTTCAACTAATCTTATAGGAAAGATCTAATTATCTGCTTTATTATGAACCTATAATAAATAGAGAGGTATCATTAGTGTAACTTTAAAAGTGACCATCATATTACACACATGTGATTTGAAGTATTCCTTATATGTACATATTTGAACCATATTAGAAATTCCACTTCGACCTTTCTTCCTATCAAAGACTCGTTCTCCATGTCCATGTTGGAATACTTGCATCAAGATGTCTCAATGAGTCATAGTCAGTGTCCTTGCACACAATTCTCTGAAGATTATACTAAATTTGATCAAGGGATTGAGCACCAACTTCGACATCACAAGAAATGCAATAGGTAATAAGTAATGTATAAATATATGACAGTCATGACCTTCATGCCAAATACCTTACCCATTCCTAAGTAAAAAATACGGGTCAATTTGAAACACAGCCATTGGCAAACTTCAGAGAATTCACCCACTCCAAAATTATCCTTTTTTTTATCCGGTGTAAGACAATATGCAACTTTGAGCTTCATTAGTTTACCTCTTTTTGTCTCTTGAAGCTCTAAAATCCTCCTTTCACGAAACTCTTTTAGATCTATTCTAGCTTTCACATTATCTTTTGTCTTACCCTTAATATCCATTACAGTGTTGAAGATGTTATAAAAAAATTCTTCTCAATGTGCATAACATTGAGATTATGTCTAATCATATTAGTCTTTTAGTACTAAAAATCCCAAAATATATTGCACTTAGTCTAGTTTTGCATGACACCAAAATCAGGAAGATGAGTTGAATCTAACTCTAATCTCTTGGTGATCATCTGCAATAATTATGGGGGATGGACATGATATCTCAACCCTATTTGTGAAGAATGAATCACTATTTCTTCTTGGGTGATCTTGGTGAAGAAATCTTTGGCTGCAGTTGAACAAGCTTTTTTTCCTACCATGTTTCAAAGTAAATGCCTTCAACATATTCATGTAGTAAGCACAAGCCAATTTCCCAGATGTGCTCAACCAGTTAGCCTTTTATAGGTAGAGAAATCACTAATTGTCTACATAAGGGCCACTCTTAGTTAAAAATTTTATTTCATAGAAATTTCATTGGTAAGCACACCCATCTCCCATAAATTTGAAGCTCTTCAATCAAAGGTTGTAAGAAAACCTCAATTTTTTTCTTTAAACTATGTGGACCTGGTATGATCAATTTTAGAAATAAGGATGGTATGGTCATGCACATATCGAGGGACTAATTATAAGACGAAACGATCATTGACCAGCTTGAATATGGGGTTGCAGCTTGACTATATGGGGTGAAGCCATCTGCACGTAACCCATATCTAACATTGCATGCTTCAACTATAAAGTTTGGCTATGTAATGTCAAATTTCTCTAGGCATTATCATATGATGGATGGCTCATCAAGTTAGAGTCAATGGATCCACTACTGTGCCAAGTCATGTGAAGGGTTGTATTCATGTAAACGAACAATCTCTGAAGCTGGGGTATGAGTGAAAAATAAAAGAGATGCTTGTATTAATTTTTTTTTTGGAATTTTACATTTTTTACCCTTTATTTGTATCTATCCACCCTATAAAAATGGCAGGTCATCTCAACTTTATCGACCTTGTAATATATCATACAAAAATTAACACAACATTAATTGATCTTCTGACATTGGAACCTAAACTTTGAAATAAAATTTTATTTATGTATAGGTCATCCGATACTATAATCTCTATTGGATTCGTCTTTTTTAATGTTGTTACACGATTGAATGCTTCTCTGGGTATGTTAAAATCAGATTTGATGGCCAACAATCTCCGCACGCCACTAATAACTTTGTATGTGTTGTATAACCATCCCATAAAGGTTGTTTTGCAGTGTTTAGTAAGTCACAGAACCATTGTGATTCGATAATGTTTGGTGTTTCAGGTTCGTGTTGAATGCTCTCAACAAACTAAACACTTTGAGCATCATGAACCAATTTTTCATATATGGAAATTCCTTTGAAAGAGGGGCATAACTTATCAAAGCACCTTCTTGTTAGAATTGAATCTCTATTCTTGCTCACCATGTGTAGTTCAGTAGCGATAATTTTGTTTGAATCCTATGTGGTAAATAATTAACTTAACTACTTTAGGGTGGCAGGAACACTTGATTTTTTTGCTTCGCAAAAGGACAACAAAACGTACCTTCTAAATGATAGATGGACAACTGTAGTGCCCCGTGCATGAATTCATCAACTCCATTTAATAACTCATTTGAGAGTCATTTTCGTACAAGAAATAATCTGTTATACATTCAATCTCTCAAATTACGAATACTCATCTGCAACATAGATACACAAAATAAAAATGAAAACCTCGGACGATATATATATTAAAGTTTAAGCTAGTCAAAATTTTACTATTCTACTATATTAAGATCATTTTAATGCAACATGCACACATCTTTTTAGGATTACCTCTACCTTTCTTAAAATAAGACAAATTTGAAACATCTACTCTTCTAGTTGGGTCATCGGTTAGCCAATGTTTGATGCAACCAAACCATCTAAAGTAACACTCTCTTATCTTGTATACTATCAGAGCTACTCCAACCGTTTCATGGATATATTGGTTTCAAATTTCTTATCTTAGTGTAAAGCCACTCAACCACCTTAACATAAGTTTAAATTAACTTACTTTTATACTTCTTTTATAGGCTAACATTCTATGGCATAAAGCATTACAGGCATCACAACCATCTTATAAAATTTATGTTCAAGCCTATGTATTCCTTCACTTCAACCATCCAACTTGAATTTTACTAATAAAATCCCCATCTATACTTAATTCAACATAAGCATAGGGTAACCCACTAAGCCCAGAGATCTAACCTTTTAAGCTTGATCTTTCCTCTTAACTCACACTTCCAATTTGCATTAACATAACCTAAACCTAAAATGACAAGAAATAGGGTTAAAACTTAAACAAACTTAAGTTAATCAAATTTAAACATCAAATCATCCAAACACTAACCAAACATTTCCCTTACTATATTCAATTCCAAACATAAACTCAAGAAAAACTAAGTAATTTAAAATTCAACAAACTTAATTTAAAACACAAATGAATTTACGTTAAAATAACATAGACTAAAAAAAGATACTTAAAATCAATTCTTAATTAAACTACATTCAACGTAAAACTAAACCTAAATCTACATTACTCTACCTAATCTTAAACTGAACCTTAAATAAACATAAATATGTTTCAAATGTAAATTATTAACAAAATGATAGGTTACGTGACACATTGCACTACAGGTTTTTCATTATGTATAGACACTATAGGTTTTTCATTTGTAATTAAATTATAAACCTTAAGGATTAATAAGGAAACCTATCTTTCTTAATTATATTAATATATGTTTCTCCTTTCATTATTGCACTTTGTGTATACTGAGCAATTATTAGTTTACATATAGTGAAGTTCATCTTCTTTCCTCATGTCATCATTTATTCTATTTGATGTAATAGAGATTATAAAATTCCATAAACAACTACTTTTTTCATACAATGGAGAAGCTTTGACACCATTCTTGACTGCATAATAACCAAAGATCTCATTCAATTGTTTTTATAGTTGTTTTTGTGTTCGGTTTGAGAACATGGAGAACTATGCTCTTATCACATAGATGGATGTCGAGGGGCTATTTTGGTGCACTATGGTGGTATCCTGAAACCCTAAACTGGTAAAGTTAAATCAAACAGATATCTTCTCAATATAATAATAATAATAATAATAATAATAATAATAATAATAATAAAAGGAAGGAATGAAAATAGTAATAATAAAAAAAACCTCACAATTCAATATCAGAATATAAGCAAGCATAAATAAAATTTATAGTTTATCCTCTAATTTTACTCATGTTGATACAATTAATTTTTCAGAAAGTTATATTGTTTATAGCTTCATGAATTAATATATATATCATCTACCCTACATCTTATGCAGCCAGCTTCGAGGGTGAAGATAGACAACGTGAAGTTCCAAAACATAAGAGGCACTTCAGCTACCGACGTTGCCATCAACCTAGTCTGCAGCTCCCTAGTTCCCTGCGACCACATAACACTAGAGAATATTGACTTGAGGCCTCTCCCACCGACTCCAGGTCTCATCCCCACCGTCCCCTTGACCGCTTGTGAACACGTTGGCATCGCAAAAGCCATAGGATTCGTATTCCCTCCCCCTTGCTTCTAACAAAAAAGCATTTTGCAGGCTAATTAAAAATCAACTTATCAATTTTCAGCATACACATCTAATTATCTATGTTGGTATATTTTATGAGAGAAAGTGGGTAGGTCAATATTACTTTTTTTGAATAAATTTTGACTGTCAAGACAATTTTCTGATATATTTTATTCGAGGAACGTTATCTTTATGAGGAAGACGATGATTAGAAGAGTATTTTTTTTCTTCTTATCTGAGAATTTTGGCTGACTTTCAAATAAGTAACTGCAGTAACTATTGAAGTTGTAGGGTTAGCAGTTTTTTCTTAGAGTTAATCATGAAGTCTGATTATGTGAACTCCTATGTACAAGGATAAAAAATGTATACCCTTTTGTTTTATTCATGTACCTTAGATTGTCTCTTTTTTGGATATTTCTTTTGCTATTTGTTTTTTAATTATAATTAACCATACTTATTAAACTTATAACACATTGGTTGGGAACAAAATGAGAAAGCACAAAGGTCAATTCAAGCGTTGATCACCTTGACTATAGAAATAAGTATGATTAATTATAATTTGTCTACTAGTAACATACTTCTGTCCCAACCATCTTAATGTTTAAGAAAATCACACTCAAGAGACTCTTCTGAGGTAGTGTACAAAAATATGCACTCTTTCCTATAACATAATTTTATTTAAATTAAAGTTAACTAGAGTTTTAATTAAAGTATGTAATAGAAGTTTTTTTCAAGCATAAACATATGGTATTGTTTTCATTTTATTTAAATAATCTTAAAAAGTTACGCTTAATACACTGTATAATTTTTGTAAAGAATATATAATAGTATGCATAAATTATATATAATAAAAATTTGTAGATAACCTAATGTTTAAGAAAGCTACACTTATCAAATCGACTACTTAAAAAAAAGACTTTTGGCTGTGCTTATCTAAATTTGTTTTTAAGAGACACTGCTCAAATATTAAATAAACATAAAAATATATTAAGCCACTGCTAAAAGCTTTTGCAACGTTAGCAGCGTTAGCAGTGATTCAAAATCGGCTGCGTTGTGGTTGCTTATATAAAGTGCTGCAAAAACTATTTTTATTTTTATTTTTATAGTGAGTATAGTATAAACCAAAATTAACAATTTAATGTAAGTTGTTATAGTAAATTTACATAATAGATAATGGCACGACCCAAATCTCCCAGCTTGGGATGGAATTCAGCATCCAGCTAACAGCCTTATACATCTAGAATGCTCTATTTCTATAATATATCAGTATACAGTCATGTAATACTTGGTTTTGGCTGCTCGCTTGTATTCGTCCTCACCATTCTCTGGAAATGAATCCCATATGTATTCTGCTATCACCTGTAGCAGCATGATCCATAAAGCTCTAATGTGAGCAACTCCAACTTCAGTTCTGCTGAAGTTTATTAGAGTTGAGGAGTTATTTATTGTTTCGTTAAGAGAATAAAACATGTCGCATTCAGTATCTTAATTTTATATGAGGGGATGCCTTCTTTATAAACTGTTAAGTAAAGAAAAAGCAACGAAATTGAACTTGCAGTATATATTGCCTATCCTCTCCCTCTCCTTTCCTCTTCTTTGTTTTGGTAATGTTTTAGAAGGCAACTGATAGAGAGGTTTATAGTTATTTCTGTTAATTGGTTCGAGCACAGGGCAGGATTCTCCGGAGAGTCAACTGGATGCAGAAGTGACAGAGAAGTTTGATGTTTATTTATATGGATCCATGTTGCTTGGGCTCTGCTGTCGAGAGACTGGACGTTTAGATACATTTTCAAAATTAGTTCAGAATCTAAGAATGGCTGTCATATGTTAAGATAATCATATTGCCCTTATCTTAACATAAGGGCAACCGCAGGCAATAGATACATTTATATACTAACACGTGATGCTTTAAAAGGGTTAATGTTGAAAAAGAATAATTTAAGATATTCTCATATGCTTTGGGTAACTATGCGGATATTTTATTAGACTTTGTTCTAAACTTCATGTGTCAATAGATGTTGTCCCATAAAATACTTAGGTCGAAATTTGCTTTTGATTTGAGTCAATTTTAAGTGAATTAACATAAATATTCTTTTTATTATTAAAAATATCATCTAAAGCATTGTAGCCTTAACATACCGCCAGACAAAGTTCGATTTGGGTACAAGGGGTTTACTTGAAAGGTTTGAATGATCTGGATGCACTCTGTGCATTCCATTTTAAAAAATAATGTTTTGTTGAAAAATTTTTACATTGGACTATTTTTCATGCCTAAAAATTTCAAATAAAATATTTTACATAAAAAGGCGGCTGATCGTCATCAAATTTGTTTGCATGATTCTCATATGTAATAATGAACATCATACAACTTACAAAATAAAATTTTGATCGCCATTTTCAATTGTGGAGAAATCGATAATTTTGGAGTGACAGGAGTGCAATTCATGCATGTAAACTCAAAAGTGAAAGGTTTATGTAAAAGTTGTATTATATAATCATCAAGCTTACATCAACTTTATATGTGATGATAAACATCATGTAACTTTCAAAATGATATTTCAAGCTCTACGAAGATTTGTGAAGAAAAATATAAATTTAATGTGTATTTTAATTGAAGGTGATTTTTAGTTCAATTTTACGGTTTATTTGAAGTTGGTTATCTTTAGTTTCATTTTAGTTTGGTTTATTTATATTTTTGTTCATCTAAGTTTTAGTTTTAGATTAAATTAGGGTTGGTTCAAGGTTTAGAATTATAGTTTATTTGAGTTCAATTCATTCAACTAGAGACACTATAAAGAAGGTTTTATATCTCGATAAGAAATGATATAAGCCAAGGAAATGGTTAAACAAAAGGCGAAGTCAATAAATAGACTCTTAATATGTATGCAAACTATATAATGGTTAAGACTGATCAAGATGGCCAACCAAGTCAGAAAACACTACTCATTATTTATATATGACTAACACTGGGTCTATTCATGAAAAAAAATCTTGATGATTCGATTTTGGGTCCTTGACAGGATGACATACCAATAGACAAAATTTGCTTTCGGAACTTAACAGAAGCCTAACGATTTTTGAATCTCTAAATCTCTAGAAAAAAACTTAAACTCATTATTTTAAATTTTAAGTTTAAATTTAAATGAAATCGAGCACAATTGAATCTCTCAAACATTGATTCTCCCGGTTCAACTGAAATTAAGCAAAACTCTTGAAATGGACATAGTCCAAAACTTGAAATAAAAAAAATAAAAAAATAAAAAATAAAAATAAAAAAACTTTTCCAGTTTGGTTGTTATCAGGCTTGGTGTATGTCTCATAGAGTGTATTATACCCAATACGACTAGAAAAACTCACATACTTATTGACAAATCAACTTTCAAAATAAAGTAAAAAAAATTCAAAAAAAAAAAAATAAAGAAAATAAATTCAAACAAAAGTAATCACATTCTCAAAAAAATCCTTCAAACCAAAAAATTTCAAGGTCAAACATAAATCAAAACAATCTCTTGTCGGTCTGATGTAATGTCCTCTCTGCTTCTCTTTCCCTTTGATTAGCTTTCAAGTTAGATGTGAGTCATCTAGCTTTCTAGCTTTATCTAGTCACCCTATTCACCACTTAGGTTGGATGTGAGTCTTCGTGCTTTCCATTCTAAAATATTCGGGGCAAAATCTTTCAAACGAATGAAATTAAACAAATCATAACAAACAAACATAAAAACCAACAACAAATTTTAAAAAATAATCAAAATTTTCAATAAATGTCCACAACAACAATCAAATCAAAACAACCAAAATAAAAAACAATCAAACAATCAAAATCAAGACAATCGAAATCACAACAATAAAAATCAATCAAACATCAAAACCCTTCGTAGTCTTAAGGATTTCTTCTATAAACTATCACAGTCACTATTTGGATAAGGTGTAATGCCCCAAGAGGTCTTCTACATCCAATTATAAATAAAGATCCACAATATTTAAAAATGAAATAACTTTTCACAAAACTATATTTAATAAATCAAGCAAAAAAAGTTCAAACAAAATGCATAATGAAATCAGTTTGAACTTCTTCAGGACCGTTATAAATTGAAGTACGACTCTCAAGGCACCAACATGTTGGGACTAGGTTGATTGACCTCAATCTAGTCGAGGTTGGTTTTGGAGATCAATTCTCTAGACTAACTATCTTCTCAAATTAGTCTATTGCACATCGAAAGAAGTTTTATTTGTTTTATTGTAAGTTGGAGGACTCCCTGCACGACACCATCACAATGTGATCAGAGCTAAGTTTGGTTCTTAACCCCATATGTCCCTTTCAGTTTAGCCCACTGTAGCCCTCTTTGAACCTTCTTCATGTCCATTGGGAGTTGGAGTAAGCCTTACATAGCTCCAACACAATATGATTAGGTTTATTGACCTTCATAATTATCAATCTGTTGAGTTAGTAAATATGTGATAACGTATATCTTACTTTCATCTAGTTTACTCAGTGTACACTGGAACCAGGTTCGCCAAACTTATTTTGATCCTATTTAAACCCTCCATAAGTTTGAATTTGGTCCACTAAAGTGGGAGTACACCCTACACGACACCAACACAACGAGATCTTGTTGGTTATTCTTGACTAGTCAAGGTTAGTTTTGTGAGTTAATACATTAAGTTGATAATTATGATTTAAAGTAAATATCCTAGAAAAATTTCTTCAGTCCAAATTATCGCACACTGACGAGATATTTTGTTCTTTCTTTCAGAGTCTGTTAGCTTTAGTTGGTTCACATCTGAACCCAACAGAACTAACGCCTTAGCTCAGTAAAACTAGGATAGAGTTATGTCCATGTAAGCACACCCTAGAGTCGGTCATTGCCTGACTCTGTGTCTGAATTCCATACTTAGAGTTACAGTAGACTAACTTACTAAAGTTGTTAGGGCTAACTGATGTTGAAGGATTTTCGGGTTCGATCAATTCAACATTTTAGACCTGTATATTTAGAATTGGTTAATGGGAACCTTTCCAAATCATACAGTTTAGTGTACGCCTACATAATTATGTTTCCTTCCTCTAGGTTCATAGAATGTTAATCAATAAGAGATTGATCATACGGTCTATGCCTTGAGTGATTAAACCTATAGTATAATCATTATACCTCTAGTACAATCATTGAACACCTCGAGGTGAGGTAGTTCGACCTAGTTTGGCTGCCTTGATGATCCCTTTTCACAATCTTGGCTGGTGATCCATCAAAAGTTGGAGCAAGCCTCACATGGCACCATCACTATGGGATCAGGTTTGTTAATCTAGTCACAGTAGTGCCTGCCGATATAGATTAACATTTTGAGTTACGATAAATCCGTTAACTCAATATAACTCATTAGAAACTAAATTTACCTCTCCTTTCTCTATTCACTAGTTTTACTGACACACCGTCTTTAACATGGATTGAAGCCTTGGGCCTGTAAATTTTGGATAGGTCTCAGTATAGCCTTTGCACACTACCCGAGTTAAGGATTGCTAAATATATGTAGTGTGGATTAGAGGAATAGACTGACATTAGCTCTCCATTAACAAGATTAAGGCCTAATGAGGCCCATGCACTGAGCAATTTGGTTCATTATCTACTGTATTTTCTAGTATGGTAAACCAACACTTTAACTAAATCTAAACTAAGTTTGGAGCAAGTAGCGCTCTTACTATGAACGTTCATTTATCATTGGAAACATAAACTTATATTTAAAACAAATTCAAATCAAATAAAATCAAATCAAAACAACACAAATTGACATAAATACACACTTCTCAATTTATTGGCCTCAGTCCCCACATAGGACTCGACGAGTTAATGTCTTGACTCTGTAAATCCATTAGATTATATGTAGTTCTCTAGTTAGTCATTGCACACTACAGAAGGACCCTTAGTAGCCCAACGTTCAATGGTCAACTTCTAAGATAATCGGATCGGAGCTTAAGGTAGATTTTGGTCTCTAAACTGTCTACCTTAAACTAACAACCTGACTTGCCTTCGGTTTAGATCCCCAGGTTATCTATCTTGATCAAGTCACCCCTCTACACACCTTAGGTTTAGAATAAGTATTTGTATCCTCTTTCCTAATATATCCAAGCACAATACAAACTCACAACACAACTCTCAAACAAAACTCCTCAGCAAAATCAAATCAAATCATCCAAAATCTTATTCTTTGGATAGTATCAGGATGAATGATATACTTCAATGCTGTCTTTTTTGGTCTAGTCATTCCATCTACCATCTAGATTGGACATTAGTCCCCGCACTTTCCTTCCTATTATAGACACCGTCTCTCGGCTCCTCGACTAGTTATCATGATGAATGATATGCTCCAATGCTTATTTTTGTTTCTTTTCACTTTTTATTTTTTGAGAAGTTGTCAGTTTTTCCATTATTGTATAATTCTATTTTTTGAATAAGTCTCTTTTCATAATTGTAGGAACGATCAAAAGAAGAGAGGAACTAGAAAAGACATGCATACAATAAAATGACAAACAAGAGAAAGAATACATGGAGAGTCAACATATGATAAATCTCGCAAGGATAGATCAAGTATGTCTGCCTAAACAAGATTGAGTAGAAGCATCTTGTACCAATATCCATGAAGTATTACTTACGTAGACTACTCACAACCAGAGATTCAGATATGTTTACTTATTCTGGGGTCCAGAGTTCTCCTAATGAGATGCATCCCACTTAGTGAGTCCTTGTTTGAGGGTTTCCCAAAAATACTCTTGATTCAGGGAGTTTTTCTACATTTAAAATAATAACTAGAATAGGGCTACCAAAGGTCAGTTATTTTGTAGGGAATACTTGGATGCTTTCAAAGCTCATTCTAAGCTATAGGGCAAAGGGTGGGTCTCTCACGGTCCCACATGGGTAACAGACTCATCAGCACATGGAGCCAATGAAATAGCTGAATCATCCTGGCGGAGAATCCCGACACGCCAAAGAGCTTCTAGGCCATAAGGGAAGAGGACAATTCGTAGTATCTCAAACGGGTGGTAGTCAAAGAAGCGACATGGCTCATAGTGGGTAGTCAAAGGATGGGAGGAGTAATTTCTAACAGGTAGAGATAGCCAGGTCGAGGCACTACAGACCCGTCATTCTAAGCCATTATGACTCTAAGACTACCTGGTCATGAAGGTAATCGACTCAACACATCTAAAGATCGTTGCTAAGCAATCCATGAATTACGTCATCCACGGGAACATCGGTAGCTCTATGGTCAAAATATCTGGTGGAGCTCCATATAGCGTTATTTATATCTACTGAAGAGGTGAGGATGATGTTGGAAAGAGTAGAAATTGGAGATTTAGCTAAAAAGCTATAAAAGCTCCCAACAAAAGGACCTACAACCAGTCTGTGACGGGGATCCTTATAATGACTTAAGCTCACTGAAAAACACCAACATAGAAATCTATATTGGCCAGTAGGGTTAAAGAAGCACGGGGGTTTCTCCTCGAGACATGCATATGATGCAGTTAGCTTATAAGTCTTAACGTGGAGACCCTATTGATTATGACTTGGGTGAGAGCCATACCATGTCTATTTAAAATCTAGTCCAAAGGTCATGCAGGAAAGTAAAAGCAAATTTTGGAAAATTCTAACAATTTTAATCCAAAAATTTTGATTGTCTCAATCTTTATTATTAGGATTTTTGGAGTAAAAAATTTACAATTTTAAAGTACTTAATGAGCCAATATTTATCATTCCAGATAAATTAAAAAGAAACAGGGAAAACAATCCAAGCATATAAACAAACAATAGAAAGTAAAACATGCCAACATATATAAGAAAGGTTAATGTCGCTGGTTCAGCGACATATCCCAAGAAAAGAAGGAAAGGCATCTGAATCCACATAAATATAGAAATTTGAATTAAGGTATGAGACAAGTGCTGCAACTCTTGGTCCTCATCACATGGTTCAATGCTTCGTCTTCCTTGAAACTCACGCTCGTACCTTATTTCTGATGCAGACTCAGCCTAGGAAATATCAAATACATTTAAAAGAAAAAGTAAACACTCGACCTGTAGAAGATTGTTAGCACGGGTTAACTCATGCAATCGTGTCTAAGTCATGTCTTGTTTTTACAGAACTAAATAACACCTACAAGCAAAGGATTAGTAGAAATCAATACGTGCTCCCTCTTAATGGTACATTTGTTTGTACATATATATGCATATGCACAGGAATCCCAATAGAAGAATGTCCTAATATACTATCATGCATATTAAACATGTGAGCACACTAAAAAAGCACAAAGTGACGCTTGGCTAGAACAGTCAAATCAACAGAGAACAAAAGTTAGAGGTGTCAAAAATACTACTTAACACCCTAGTCCTAGCCTAGCACACCATCTAACGAGAAGCGTCCTAAATAAAATTTAAGTTTTCAGAGTAAATATCTTAGTATGTATGACTTTGATAAGGTCTTCATACCAGCCTTATTCTAAAAATCCACAGTATTTAAAGGGTGTCATCCATGATAAATTTTGAGAAAGGGTTGACCTTACTTTTGGTCTATCTTGCTACTTGCATAATTTTAAAATTATGGCAAATGTAATAAGAAGAATAATATATATTTTCTGAGTTTTAAAATAAGGGACATTAAATATGGACTCATAAAATGCAAGCTGAGTGACGGAACTATATTCTTTTCAATGTTTTCAGTATTATCCAACATTTCGAAATTTTGCTGTATATAATCCAGTTTTTCATTATTTGCTTCTTTAATTAATTCAATATTTTCTTTTTCTAATTTTTCTTCATGATATTCTTTAAAATGTTAATTTTGCAAATGTCCAAGTATTTCCAATCGAAAACATTCATTATCTTTTTCTAAAGCAGGATATTTCATTGATTTTGCTATGTTAAAAGTTACTTTTTGATCGTTTACTCTCATTGTCAATTCTCCTTTCTGAACATCAATCACAGCTTTTCCAGTGGCTAAAAAGGGTCTTCCTAATATTATGAGAATTTCTTTATCTTCTTCCATATCTAGAACAATAAAATCTACCAGGAAGATAAATTTATCCACTTTTACTAACACATCTTCAAAAACTCCCTTAGGATAAGTCACAGAACGATCAGCTAACTGAAGAGTTACTGAAGTAGGTGAAATTTTGCCTAATTCTAATCTTTTAAAAATTGATAAAGGCATTAGATTTATGCTTGCTCCTAAGTCACACAAAGCTTTTCCATAAAATTTTTCTCCAATAACGCAGGGTATAGTGAAACTACCAGGATCTTTTAATTTTTCAAGAAGCGTTTTCTGAATAATTGCACTACACTCTTCACTAAGTGCAACAATTTCATTATCTGTAAATTTTCTTTTTTTATTTAAAATATCTTTCATAAATTTTACATAATTAGGCATTTGTTCTAATGCTTCTACAAAAGGATTATTTACCGTTAATTTTTTTAAAATTTCAAGGAATTTAGCAAATTTCTTATCTTTTTTATGTTGTTTAAGTCGTTGAGGAAATGGTGGTGGTGGTTTTTCTATAGATATTTTCATAGGGATTAATGGATATTCTAAGTTTTGATCTTGTTGATCCTTTTCTTTCTCAATTTCCACTTCCTCATTTTTTACTTTCTATTTCTTTCTGAATTTTAGTTTCTAACTCTTTTCCACTTCTTAATTATATTACTTTAATTTGTTCTTTTCCTAGGTCTTTAGGATTTATTTCCACATTACTAGGAAACGTTCCAGGAATTCTATTGTTAAGCGCAGTAGCAATATGTCCGAGTTGAGTTTCAATATTTTTAATTGCTGTTCCTTGATTTTGTAATTGATTTCCTTGATTTTGCAAGTGCTGACCCATACTTAATATTAATTATTCTATAGATAACTTCTTATCTTTAAGTTGAGTGTTATTAAATCCAGATGGATAAGAAGGTTTATAATTTGAATTTCCTTGATTAGGTGGATTTCCTATTGAGTTGTTCATCCATTGTTGATTAGCTGTATTGTTATTCCAATTAAAATTTGGATGATTCTTCCAACCAGGATTATAATAATTTGCATAAGGATTATTGGGTCTATTATTAATAGCATTTATAGTTTCATAAGGAGATTGAGAATCTATAATTTGTCCGGATGAGTTTTCTTAATATATTAGGAGAGTAATTCATTCCAAAATGTTCTAATTTCTTTGATATAGCGAGCAATTTGAGAAGCTAGCATAGATATTGCATCATTTTCATGAACACTAGCTATCTTTTTAGTATTTACTCTTTCAGCAGACCATTGAAAATTATTAGTAGCCATTTTTTCGATTAAAGCATATGCTTCATCAAATGGTTTTGACATTAATGAACCTCCATCAGCAGCATCAATGATTGATCTAAGAGATCCTACTAATCCATTGTAAAATGTTTGTCTAATTAGCCAATCTGGTAATGTATGATGTGGGCATTTCCTAAGAAGTTCTTTAAATCTCTCCCAAGCTTCATATATGGATTCTCCATCAAATTGGCTAAAAGATGTTATATCATTTCTAAGTTTTGCAGTTTTCGAGGGAGGAAAATATTTAGATAGAAATTTTTGTGATAATTCTCCTCAAGTTTTAATAGATCCAAGTGCTAATGAATTTAACCACATCTTAGCCTTATCCCTTAAAGAAAAAGGAAAAATCCTAAGTCTAATAGCATCATTAGATACTCCTTCATATTTAAAAGTAGCACATAGTTCCAAAAAACTAGCAAGATGTAAATTAGGATTTTCGTTAGGTGAACCACTAAATTGATTATTCTGTATCATTTGGATAATTGCGGGTTTAAGTTCAAATGAGTTAGCAACTACATCAGGGTTGTGAATAGTTAGGTGAATTTCATCTAATGTAGGGTTGGCATAATCTCTTAATGGTCTTTGTTGGTTTATATTTTCAATTTCTGGATTATTTGTAATTTTTGTTAAATTTTTAATTTCTCTCTTTTTTTTTCTAATTCTTTTAATTGTGCGCTCTAATTCTGAATCGTAAGGTATTAAATTTTTGTTTCCAAATTTATGCATACAATTTTTAAGTAATATTTAAAATAGTCTGTTACTCTAATAATTATTTTAATAATTCTATTAATTACCTTAATAATTACTTACTTTCACTTCCCCGGCAACGGCGCCAAAAACTTGATCCACTTTTCGATATTTATACTTACTATTATAAAAGTTAGCAACGACACCAAAAACTTGATTCATACTAAATATATTCTTATGATTCTGTTATGGAATTTATGGTTTATATTGTGGATACTATGCAAGTATACGTATCGTTATCAAGTAATATAGGGCTCTAATGGTGTCCTAGATATCTATCCCACAGGGAAGTTAGCAAATTTCAAAGAACAACTTAAAGTAAATTTTACTTATTAATCTAGTATACGAAAGTTTAGAACACTTATACTAAAATAAACTAATGCTTAAAAGGTTAATATAAGATTTCAGAAAAGTATCTTTCTCCTTGTTTTAGAGTATTAAGTGAATGAAAATTTAAATTAGTTTTTAATTATATTGTGCCAAATAGGAGCATACCTATTCTTTACCCTTTGGTCCAGATGCAAAGAATATTGACTAGTCTTATGTTTGATTATTGAATCTGCGGCTAGGCTGGGAGGATACCGACTGCCACTTCAGAGCTCCCACGTTCCCCTCACTTGAGGGCTAACATCTACACTTCAGCTCTCAAAGAATAAGACCAAATTGAATATTTTTTTTTGTCACACTAAAATGTTCAATTCTATGCCCGCTAGTTAATATTTTCTTATTTATTTGCACCCTCCTTCCAAGGCTTTTGATTTCCCTGAATCTTGGATGTAATCTTTACTATAGTTGATAATTCAACATATGTTAACAAATTAATTGGCTAGATTGAAAGTAAATTACGATTTAAGTAAAAAGATTAGCACAATTTCTATTTTCATATTTCAGGCACAACTATTTAAATTTGTCATTTCACTAATCTCAAGAACAAGGAGAAAGACTAAGGAAACTACTCAGAATGCATGGGAAAAATAACACAAAGCATGGATTTCATTAAAGTTAACAAACAAATAACAAATATACTTATCTCAATTCTTCTCCCCAAGCAGACTCTTGAAGTTCCTTTGACTCTTCCTTCCAGTACAACACACCAAAAGGATAAAAACTTAATCTACTCACTCAAAAGACTCTTAAATTACACTTAACTTCCACACAAATGACTAAAACTGACTCTAGAATGACACACAAACTGACTAAAATTTGGCTCTATTTATAGAAGGGTCAAATCTCCAAAGGTTGCTTAAGCACCTCTTCAAAAAGCATTCAGGTTCAATGTATCTGGCTCAATTCAACTATCTCACTGTCGGCGAATCGACGAGCATCGGTCTCGCCATCGGTGGGCTTCTAGAAGATGGGCTAACCGCGCCAATCTCGCTGTCGGCGGGATCAATCTCGCTGTCAGTGGGCTCCTTATATAATATATTAAAAATCTTTCGGGAAAAAATTCACCATCGGCGGCCTAAATCTCGCCGTCGGAGGGACAGTTCAATTTTCATCAAATGAGTCCTTTTTGCTCCAAATTTGCTTTTTTTTTGCTTTTTGCCTTCAAAACTTATAAATCTTCATTCCTGCAATAAAATAAAGAAAATATCTTTCTTTAAAGTGCAATTTTATATAAAATTTGTATGAAATTCTTAATATATTTTCTAGTGATCACTGAGATGAGTTTGATCTCGATGCCTTAACTTGTTTTGCTCGTTGGGATCAACCTGACAAACAATGCTCATTAAGGTATCACGACCAATATAAGGTCAATCGCATATTGAGCCTAGCTCACTATCCATGCATTCATACAGATGCAAATACAAATAATCATATGGTAACAGTGGTGAAGAGTGTGTTGTGGAGGTAATGACTTAGGAATGAGCATGTCTTGAAGATAGTGACTCAAAGGTATGGGAGTGTCATGAAGGCGCTGACCCATAAAGGGTGAGCATGCCATGGAGGCAGCGGTCCAAAGGATATGTGTGATGTGGAGGTAGCGGCTCGAAAGGGGGGGGGTGTGCCATGGAGGCAACGTCCCAATGTATATGTGTGTCATGGAGGCAATAACCTGAAATGAAGGTACTATAGAGGCTGTGACCCCAAAAGATGGGTGTGCCAATGAGGAGAAAATATTACATCAGGACTACGCACGTAGAGTTATGTGCAAAGTCCAATCGCTGGGAGCCACGTGGAATCCCGACCCCAATAAGAAAAAGATGAAAAATTATACACGCAAACCCGTCCAGACCAAAACCCCGCGGAATAATATGGAATAACACACAATAACACATCAATACCTCCATAATAACATTTGAATAACGCAGAATAACACGGGGGAATATTCTCGGTGTTATAATAACACAATAACACCTTAATACCACCACAATAACACATGAATACCGTGGAATAACACGGGGAATATTCCCGTAACATCGTAAAATAACACAGGAGAATATTCTCTTACACCGCAGTATAACACTATGGGGGAATATTCTCTAACACACAGGAAGTATTCCAGTAACACCATAATATTCCCCACTGTGTTATTCTGCATTATTTAAGTGTTATTCTACGTTATCTCAGTATTATTCTGGGTTATTTAGGATTCCACATTATTCTCGTGTTATTCCGGATTATTCAGGTGTTATTACGCGTTGTGTTTTGCATGACCGAGAATTTTGGTCGGGTTTCAGTCAGGTCGGGTTCACGTGTATAATTTCCCCTCTTTTCCTTAGAGGGGTCGAGATTTCACGTGACTCTCAGCAATTGGACTCCTCACATAATTCTATGTGCGTAGTCCTGATGTAATATTTTTTGCCAATGAGGTAATGACCCGAAAGGATGATCGTGACATGAAGTCAGTGACCCAAAAGATAGGTGTGTCATGAAGGTAGTGATCTGAAAGGTTGGGCGTGTCGTGAAGGCAGAAGCCCAAAGGATGGGTATGTCGTGAAGGTAATGACCAAAAAAGGTAGGACTATCATGGAGGCAGCGACCTTAAGAATGGGTGTGATGTAGAGGCAGTGACACAAAATGATGGGCATGCCATGGAAGCAGCGACCAAAAAAGGTGGACATGTCGTGGAGGCAGTGAACTAAAGGATGGGTGTGTCATGGAGGCAGTGACCTGAAATGGTGGGCGTATCATAGAGGCATTGACCGCAATGAGCGAGTGTACCACAAAGGGGTTTTGACTCAAGAGAATGATGATTCTCACTGGAGAGAATCATCAAGGTGAAGTGAGTATATGAATAACTCTCAAAATGCAACTCAAGCATACAATGATGATTATGCTAAATGTCATGTAAGAACACTAATGTAGATACAAAAGACACATTTTGTACGTGAAGTTCGTTGTTCCACCTGCTTAGTCGACCAGAGTGATCAATCTGGGGTGACATAGCCAACGGGCTCAGTCGGGCTAAGATGGCCTACTGAACCAAAATGATTCATCAACCGAGCTTGGGAGGTCGGTCGAATTGAAGTGATCGATAGATCGAGTCGAGTTTGACCGAAGTGATTGATCGACCCAACCAAGGCAACAGGTCAAACAAAAGTGTAATGTTGAATGGGTCGGGCCATGAGATCGAGGAAAAGGTACTATCGACGCGGTTAGGACGACCGGACGTGGAAAAATGTATTGCTGACCAGGCTAGGGTGGTTATCAATAAAAAGTGTAGTGTGTGACATGCAACATATAAATCGCACACATGATTGACCAATCAATAGGCATACAGAGAGGTTGACTAGGATCAACAGGCCAATTTTCCTAGTGTGAGCAACCAAACCCACGAGCATGCAAGCATACAATGCAATATGCAATATGTAATTAATCACAATCAATAGCAAGCCAAACTCAGCTAACGCTCTCACATAGGTGCCTAGGATTTTAGCTCTTGGATATGTGGCATTTCCGCCTCTGGCTTTGGTAAGGAATGTGAAGAACATCATCCTTCGATTTCTCGTAGGAGAAGCCCTTCACCGTTTGTAGGATGGACTAGCTACAAAGTTTTTTTCATCCTACAACCCCTCAACTTTCATGTAGAATCTACTAGCTACAAAGCTTTTACCATTCTTCAAGATCGCATTATTCCAATTCCTCAAAGTAATGCTAGAAGTGCCAAAGCTGTAGGAAATTGGGATTCCAACCAGCTGGGATTGGAGCTAAGGCTTGAAAAGAAACACTCTTGGTTTCGCAAAGGATTTGGCCACACATGTAAAGTACTAACCTAGGGCTTTCTCTAAAATAAAAATGAATAATCAATAGGGGTATGGCCATGCCAACTAGTGTCGATCGACCAACTTATTTAGCGTGGGCAACCGAACCTATGACTACATCATATTATTGGCCAATTAAAAAACGTGTGACTAGGTCGACCTATTATCGTTCAGCCAACTAGATTGTTTGATAATGGGCAATCTATTAAGCGTATGATACCTGGTGGCCAGTCAAACTTGTCTCGTGTGGGCTACTAAATCCATAAGAACCTAGTAAAATCTATTTCTAAGGCTGGCTAAGAAAGGAAAAGCAAAGGGGCTTTAGGACTCTCACCAATACGAAGGTTGTGGATGCATTTCTTCTAGTAGGATGAAGCTCTCCTAATTGTAGGAGAGAAGCACAAGCAAATCCTTCCCCAAAGTAGTGAGGAAGCTCTCCTTGTCGAAGAGACCACCAGAAAAGTTTGTCGGAGTAGTCCCTCTCCAACGTAGGATGATGCTCTCCTTTCCGGAGTGATTGCAATCTCACTGGAGTCCTCCTTCCTCTAAGCTAGGATGAAACTCTCATAGTCGTGCTCCCCAGAGACTTCACCAAGAAATAAGAAAAAGACAGGAAGAAGAAGAAAGGCGAGGAAGAAGAAAAAGAAGAAGAAGTTGGAAGATGACCGACTCCCTTGAGCTTCTCCTTAAGAAAAATGAAGAGTCCTCCTCCTTTTACTTTGTTATAAGCTCGAAACTCCAAGAAAAGCTTAAGTTTCTTGAGGGATAAGATGATGCTCTCCCTTGCCCTCTCAAGAACTCACCAACAACCCAAAAATCTAATTATAAGCCCCATCCTTTGAAGCCTAAATCCTCACAATTGGACTCCCCTCTTCAATCATGAAAATCTAATCTCCAGTAAATTGACCTGTCATATTATTTGAGAGGTTTTCTTTATGGCTCATGACTCTAAAGATGTATTAACTATGAAGGCTTGTATTTGTAGGAATGAGACTCCAAAATAAAAAATAAATGTTATCATACATTGGTAAGGTAAGGGAATAATTCTGTGTCTGTGGTCCTGATGAGGAATCCTAGTGTGTACTATTTTTCTATAAGATCAGAGTTAAACCTTTATGCTCAATTTACTAATAGAATACCTTTATGATCCAAAATATGTTTCCAATTTTAAATATTCACTAGGTCATAAATGCAAGTATAAGTATCGCTCAAGTAATATGGGGGCTCTAATAGAGTCCTAAGTATTGATTCCATAGGGAGAAGTTAAAACTTTACTAATTAAAGTGGCCTAAATAGATAGTAAGAAAACTACATAAACTATTGCTAAGAAAGTAAACTATAAATTTTGAAATGCAAGACTAATAGAACTATAATAAATATGTGATGTGTCCCTAGAGTGTGCAGTTTTTTAGCGTGTTTTAAGTCAATTTAATTCATCGGCAATGACGCCAAAAACTTGATGCACCCCTAGTGTGTGCTATTTTTTTACGTATTTTATTTCAATATAATTTCCCTGAGTCGACGCCAAGAAATTGACCCACCTTGTAATTACGTAGTAATTTAGCTTTCAAAATATGACAAAAAATTTAACCCAATTTATATTTAATGGCTAATAAGCAAAATCAAACTATTATAAAATATAGGTAATAGTTCACACACTATGGGCTATACGCAGGTGCACGTATCACTTCAAATAATATAGAGCTTTCTTTAAAAACCCAAGTATTGATCCCAAAAAGAAGCGAGGTAAAAAATTTCTTAGGCTAATTTTAGTCTACTACTATTAGCCTTTAGTTTAGAAGGTCGATTTAAGTGATTTTTCTAAAAATTACTCCTAAAGGTAAGCTTAAGTTTAAAATAACTAATAACATCTCCTAAAGGAAAATATTAATTCTAAAGATAACAATTTCTGAATAAATTGGTTTGGAGAATTTTGAGATGTTAAAAACTACTATTCTTGTGTAGTGAATTGGATAATGATTACGAATGTGATACATTCAATATTGCATGTGTCAAATATGAGCAATCATATTTGTTACCCTCTTCCAAGTGCATAAGAAACATTGGCTAATGCTATGCTTGGTCCATAAATCCGAGGTTAGGCTGAGAGGATACTGGCTCCCACTCCAGAGCTCCCACTTCCCCCTCGCTTGAGGGATAACTCTTGCTTTAGTTTCCAAACACTATGACCAAATTGGGAATTTTAGTATGTCACCCTAAAATCTCCAATTCTATGCCCATCAAAGTATATTTTATTATTTATTTGCACTTAACCCCGTGGACTACATTCTCATCCATGAAATTAAATGTGGTTCCACTTTGTTCAGAATTACACCGTTCTCTCATATCTAAGTGTAATTACAATGAATTTTAATAGTACAATGGGCCCATATTGTAATGTAAATGAAGTTCAAGTAAAAACCATAACATTTATAATTAAAACTTCTTCTAACATGCATCCTAAAATCCTAAACATGCATCCTACTCACTACAAAATAATAGTAGAATGAAAATAATGGCATAATCTTCTCATGCTATTATTTCCAAACCAGAAGAAAGAGTAAGAAAAACACATCACAAAGCATGAAGAAAACACAACGAAAAACTTCATTTCATCAAAGTAAATCTACTAAATAAGTGTTTATAAAATCATAAGATAATGAATAACACAATACTTAGTTTTTTCCCCTTGAAAAAAAGATAAAAATCTCTCCCACAAAGTCCCTCACTGATCCATGCAATGCTAGTACATTCCCTTCCAAATTCTCTCAAAAATCCCCTCTCCAATCTTCTAAAAAGGTAGAAATCTACATTTCTACTCCTATTCTAAGATTTCTAAGTATTCGTCTCATTTTGTCTAACATACACCACCCTTTTTTATGATATAAAACACTATTTCATAACATAGGAATGAATTTCCCAAGAGATGCCTCAAACAACCTTCAAAAAAGCGTCCCGATACATTGAATCTCGGCCATAACCACCCAAAAATCCATCCAAACCACCTCTGGCGTCGTCAGCGCCGTTGCTGGATGCCATTGGCACCATTACTCGTTTTCCTCTGGACTCGGGCGCCGACACCGTTACTCGTTGTCCTCTGGACTTGAGCGTCATCGGTGCCAGTCTAGGCTTCGTTGGCGCCCATATGCAGCAGCTCCACCGTTTTGCTCTGTTTAGCTGCATTTCACCCAATTTTAGTTGCATTTCATTCCTAATAGATATACCTACAAAATAAGTTTAAAAACATTCTTTCTTTAAAGTGTAATTTCATTCAAAAACATGTGAGAAGTGTAAATGAGATTAATCATAGAAAGACATATCAAAATGTGTCAGGTCAGAATTTTCTTTCTTGCTCGTTTTTTGTCCAAATTGCACTATCTTTGCTTCATTTTCACCAAAAATTTATTTCTTGTACCTAAAACTAAAAATATGAAAAACACCTTCCCTTAAAGTACAATATCATGAAAAATCATCAAATAAAGACATTAAAAATATATGAAAAATTGAACATATTAAGGCGTATCAAATCCCCCAAACTTAACTGTTTCTTGTTCTCAAGTAACATTAAAACTTTTAGAAACCAAATATGTTGACTTGTGGTTGTGGGTTTCCGTAGAGTTTCCAATAATTTCATCTCTGAAATATTATAGTGTAGAATTTCTCATATTCAACTTAGGAATCCTGAATCATATTTACTTCAAAAGTTATTGAAACTTGTCAAACTAAAGATGCATAGAAAGCATAAAAACAGAATTTAAGGACATTATCTATACCAATTGGACCAATATTTTTTAAAATAGAAGAATCTTAGGATTTTTTTAGGTCTTTTCATTTAAAAAGATTCAAGTGAAACCAATTTTTTATTAGGCTTCTCCTCAATTTCTCCTCACATATTTTCTTTTTTACTTTTCTTTTTCTTTTCTTCTTCTTTTTCTCTTTTTATTATCCTTTCAAAATCTTTTTAATCCTTAAACTTTTTTTATGTGAGGATTATTATATATGGATAGACCTTTAAAAGTTTTGAATTAAACTATCCTCTTTCTAAAGTCAAAAACTCAAAATTGTCCCTCACTTTTTAAAAGTGTAAGTATTAGCTTGAAAAAAGATTCAATAAAGGCTCGATTTACAATAAGTATAAATCTAATAATGTTAGCTTTTCAAATATTCAACTATTTTCTACCATAAATAGCAAAATCAATTTTCTAGTGTTTCCTACAAAATATATTAACTCAAGAACAATTTTTTCACATAGGATTTCAACTAAATTATTTTTCTAATATTCCTAAAATCAAAATTATAGTAACCTAAAGATAACACCAAATACCACAAGTCATTTTAAATATGACGTCACATTAAATATGGACTACTGAGGACAAATAAAGTTAAGTTTTAAAAATTTTTCTTCTCCCAAACTTGAATTTTTAAATATTTTGCAATTAATTCTATAAAATGTAGCAGGAAGAAAAATTAAAAGTTGACTTTATTAACTACTGCAACATCTTATATAATTTATATACATGCATAATCAGGATAGAATGACTGTAGGAGAAAATAAACCTAGCTTAAAAGATGCTTGCACTATTAAACTAAAAAGATGTATACTCACTTAAAAAATTTATTTTTCTTCCTACCCCCAAACTTAATTTTTAAAATTTATAGCATTTAGTATAGCAAAAAATAAGCATAAAGAAAAACAGTTCAGAAATTCTATCTGCCACACATGCCTATCAAAAATATCTACAATTATTAATCAGGAAATTTTGTAGCAGAAAGTAAATCTAAACTAAAAATGTCATAATGAAAGTGACTTAATAAAAGTTAACTAGCATAACATGTATCAACATAGGATTATAAAAATGTTCTTAAATTCTTATATAAAATTGTAACACAAAAACTAACTTAAAATACAAATAGAAACACACATAATAAATGAGGTCAATTCATCCTTAACTCTTCCAATCTCACTATCTGACTTCCAATTTCTAACATAATCACTACACTGATAAATTAGATACATTTTAAATGATTTGTTAGATTATAATCCCAAAGATAAGATTATCCCTGATATATTGGCTCGCGTGCACCAACCTCAGGCATCACCTTATCCTTTTAATTAAGCGCCTCTAACAGTTATAAAGATAGTGTAAATCATCCACACATGACTCATCAAATAGTTTGCGACTCCTATCAAATGAAAACTAAGTTAAACAAATGAAGTAATAAAATTGAGATGGAACTTACATTGCTCAAATTCATGATGTCTCTTATAAAACATAAGTCGGGGTAAGACTCGAGTCGTATTGGAATCGTCAATTTAACTACTACAAGAGAACATACAAGTTTAGCCATTAAGAAGTTAAGGAATCACCTCCCTCATGACACTCAAAGATCAAATTAAACCATTAATAATCCAAACATCGACCAACAACAATCAAACTTATCAATCCATAATGACACATAAAGATCAATTCAATCCATTAACAATGCAAACATTCACTAATCATTAATCAAGCTAATCAATCCACACTAAAGAAAACACAATACAAAACTAATAATCATGAATCTCTCAAGCATACTAAATTAAAACACATTGATAAATATAGGTTATCTCCCACAAAATGCTTGGTTTAACGTCGCTAGCCCGACAAATGATTCCACCTGGATCAAAATTTCAATTAAGTAATCCTTGATAAATCACCCAATCTTTTCAGATCCATGGATTCCTACAAAATCCTCAAATTGTAATTTTTCTTTCAACTCTTCCTTTTTAAATTGATTCATATCATTGTTCCTCATATTAATTTTTAGATCTAATATTCTTCTATTAATTTTCTTAATTTTCATATTAATATAATTCTTGAAATTTATAAGAAATGGATCTCTATAAGATAATTCATGATCTCCCAAATTTTAGGTTAGATTCTCTTTTGAAAATTCAGATTCTAGATCAAAATCTTCTATGTTATTCTTCTATTTCAAGTTATCTTCCAATTCTTCCCCTTGGGACTGAGTAAATAGTGGAGGTGGTCTTCCTATATTCATCTTAGTTGAGGAAATAGGTTTTTCTAATTTCTTAGAAATTTCTTCTGTTGGTCTTTCAATCTCCTTACCCTCATCTCTCAACTCAAAGTTATTTTGAAATATATTCTCAAATTCTCTAATAAATATTAGTTTGATAACTTTATATTGCTCATCATTCATCTGCTTAGGGTTTATCTTAGGGTCACTAGGTAAAATATCTGGGGGTAACTATTAATTGCATTAATAATCTACCTAGTTGGTTTTCCATATTACTAATTGTGCCCCTTGACTTTCCAACTCACTGTTTTGACTTTATGACTACTCGCCAATTGAATCACATCCTCTTCTAATAGTGACCCCTTTTCTTCATTATGTGAGTTGAATTTAAAATTATGTTAAAAGAGAATTCATCATTAAAATCATTCTGACTATTCCAATTACATATTTGATTAAATTTATTATCTTCCCAAACTCAGTTTTCTCCTCCAAAATTATTATTCCAGTTAAAGTTTGAATAATTTTTCCAACCTAGGTTGTAATCATTGGAACAATGATTGTGTATCTCAGGGCCAGTTTCAATCTATTGTTTGAATAAATTTTCTTTAATAACTGGGGGTCCTTGAGGATAACTCCCTTATGTATTGATCCAACTTCCTCGCATTATCAATAACCTGAGAAATTAAAATAGTAAGCATATCTTCTTGAAAATTTGTTATTCTATTGGGGTTTAGTCTTTCGAAGATACTAACATAATAATCCAAATATGAATATTCATTATATCGTTGATCCGCCGTTTCTACATTAAATTCATGGAGTCTTTTCTGATTCATTGGTGCGACTTTTTTAATTCGCTAAAATTTATGAACTCAGATTTATATTTATAATGATTTAGTTTTCTATTAAGTCACACAATTAAATGCAAGTATACGTATCGCTCAAGTAATACATGGATCTAGTGGAGTCCTGGATATTGATCCCACAAGGAGGCTTTAATTTTATAATGTAGCACGGAAATCACTTCTCGAATCACAGAACAATTGCAAGTAATTTCAATTCTTAAAATAAAGACAATAATTTTAGTTACTATTTCTACCAAAGTACGTTCTAACTTCTAGCAAGTTAAACTAACATAAGACTAAATTTATAACAAAGTTCAGTTGTAAGAAAGAATCTTCCTCCTCTCCAATTACAATATGATGATTTTTGTGACATAGATTAGTGATGCAAATCTATTGTGCCAAATAGGAGCATTCCTATTCTTTACCCTTTTTCAGCGCATAAAGAACATTGGCTAATCTAAAGTTCAGTCCCCAAACCTGTGGTTAGGCTAGGAGGATACTGGCTCTCACTAGCTCCCACTTCCCTTCCCCTGAAGACTAACTCTCGCTTTGGTTTCCAAACAGTAGGACCAAATTGAGGATTTCAGTCTGTCACTTTAAAATCTCCAATTCTACGCCTATCAAAATATATTTCCCTATTTATTTGCACTCAACCCCCATGAACTACATCTCTTATTCATGGACATTGAATGTGGCCTTCACTTTTGTTGTGAAACTCATAATTATTTCAGAATATATGTTTCCCAACAAGTTTTAATAATTTAATTGGCCAGATCAAAAAGAAAATAAAGTTCAAAGTGAAAAGGTCATCACAAATTCTCCATAATAAATAGACACATCATTTCCATATCACAACATCAACACATCTCTTGAAAAGGATGAAGATGAAGCAATCTACTCAAGACTCATGAGGAAAACATGACAAAGCATGGATTTTATATATAAAAATAATGTCATATAAACAAAATAAAGAAAAGACAACTTATCTCAAACTCTTCCCCAAGCAAATCTCAAGGAATTCCTTTGACTCTTCTTCTTTCTTCACAACACCACACAATTCTTTCTTTAGATAAGTAAGAAAGAAGAAATCTCTCACTTTTCCTCTCATCTTACACTCCTTAGAAGAGAACATATAAAACCTAAATTTCCTAAACAAAATGAAAAGACACTCACACTTCACTCTCTCTACTCTCTAAACTCCCTCCCCCTCTCTAAATTTAGCTTCAAAGTAGTTTAAATTCAGTCATAACTAATTTTCCAAGAGTTTCTTCAAGCAACCCTCTAAAATTCGGCCAAATACATTGAATCTAGTTTGAAATCTGGATAGGGCGTGATCTGACACAAGATAGGGCACCGTTCGGTGTTATTTTCCGCCTTCTGGTCAAAACTCTATGTAAATTGGTGCGGTCCGGTGCTGGTGACAGCGCTATTCAACACTAGTTCAATAAAATGTACTTTTACCCCATTTTGTTCCAAATTTGCTCATTTTTGCTTCCTTTTACTTCCAAGGCCTAAAATCATTGTACCTGCATGAAATCATAAAAAATACATTTCTTTAAAGTGCAATATCATCAAAAACAGGTATGAAATAAATAGTAAAAAGCTATCAAATTTTCAGTGGATCACTCATCATCCTCCCAAATG